>JASDQU010102928.1:206010-258306 GCA_032191745.1 Picea mariana | reverse complement strand
CTTTCACCATAAGGGGACCACTTTGGAGTTCATCCATTTGTTTACCTTTGCATCGATTGGTTTCCACTTGGACATATAACATTCTCATCAAGGGAATCATATCAATCAATTACTTAACATCAACCAATGACATCAATCAAACCATACCATTTACATCAATGACATATGATCCAACAATCTCCCAAGTAATCAAACCATTGGCATCAATGACAACATGATCCAACACATCTTGTTTCTCATCTACATCCTGATCTTCTCCAATAATTTCTCCCTGCTCTAGTCCATGAATGTGAAATATTTATTTTTATTTCAAAGACCTTAGTTCATACTCAGATTCACTAAATATTTCCTCTATATTTAACCATATTTCCATCATGTGTCTCATTTTCCTTGTAATCAATTTCTTGATAGGCCAATTGACCTTTTTCTTAAGAATTCATGCACTTCTCTTATCTTCCGAAGCTCCTTCCTGTAGCATCTTCATCATACAACTGAGTTTCTCTTTCAACTCAAATATCTCGTAAAATTTCTCATCACTCATATTTGTGTGGCTTCTTTCCT
This sequence comes from Picea mariana, assembly GCA_032191745.1. NCBI lineage: Eukaryota > Viridiplantae > Streptophyta > Pinopsida > Pinales > Pinaceae > Picea > Picea mariana. The sequence goes on along the minus strand of JASDQU010102928.1, from coordinate 257,745 downwards.
TTGAACCCTTCATATTTCTGTCTCTAGTCATCTCCATCTCTATGAGCTTCACAATGATCAACAACAAGCTACAAATAGCCTATGTAGTAACATGTCTTTTTCACCCCGCTAAAAAACACCTCACCAAGGTCTTTTATCCTAGACTTGGCCCTTTGGTATTAGTGGTTCTCTCCATTTAGAACCTTCAGAGGTTTCCCTGGTCCAGGCTTCTCCACTCCACACTTCCTCTTGAGAACTCCCAATTTTCTATGCATTTCTAACCTTAGCTGGAATTATTTAGAACTTCTTTGTTGTAAGGGTCTCTGCCACAAATTTATACTTTCTAATACCTGCCAAAAATACTTTGTCCATAATTAATTGTAAAACATAAAGACCATGTTTACTTACCAGATCTCATCTAGATCTTCATCTTCATAAGTTTATGTGTTCTTTACTATCACCTTCACTTAAACACGTAGGAATTTCCTTCTCTGATACCAAAAATTGATGGCACTGAGGTCGGCCTCAACCCTCTTGTCCCCTTTCATAATCATTTCCTATTAATCGGCTTGAAATATCACCATTAAACAATATTTTTAACTGGTCCTCGATACCACCATACCACTAGGGAATAAACTCTTTCACCGACCACCAGGCCCCAAAAAGTTTAAAAATGTGCCTCTATGTTTACTCCAGTCTTGTTTAACCTACCACCAGGCACTGGAAATCCACCCTTAATCATTATCGTGTAATTGTGAGTCTGGTCCGATTTAACTGGCCACTGGACACCAGGAATACAAAACCACCGAGAAATTTAAGCTTGTATTTTTGAGGGATTTAAGACACGTCCAATTACCAATGATTATCTCTTACATTAATTGATATATTATTATGATCAATGATCACATACCCATGGAAATGTTTCCATTAGTTTCAACTCTTTTACATGATCGATCTTTGTCGCTTTAGATTTTCACTTCTCAATGAAGTTCATAGGAACTTAGTTCCCACTTTCCTTTTTGGTTCTCTTTTGACATGTCTCAATCTACAAAGGCTTTCTCAGGCATAAACAAATACATTCTTATCAAGGAATTGACTATCGAATTACTAATTTATCAACCATAAAACCACTTTCCTCGGGCTGATTTCACAACTTGGGCACTTCTTTGGACAACCTTTGATTTTTCCCACAGGATTACATATTTAAATACACATGAGGATAAATTTGATTCCTATAGGTAGGATCAAATACTCAATACTTAGAAAAAATCCACACTAACCATATCTTTATCTAACTAATTTCTCGAATTAACAAATTACATGATAATTAAGGAAACCAAATTCCTTTCTTCATAACAACCCTATACTTATAAAATCATTAAAATAGAAACTTGAATTAATGGAACCCACTCCCTTTGGTAAATTCCAAGATCCCCTTAGGTCTGCTCAATAAGGTTGATTTTGAGATAATATGCTCCTAGATCAAGAATAGAAGAAATCCTTTATTATAGGGTTATTATTAGAAAATAATGATATATGAAACCTAAAGTTTCCATTATGTTGTGACATTATGTTTCTAAGGTAAAAAAAAATGATTTTTTTTTATAGCAAAATATCTTTTAAAATGTTTCTGTATAGATCGAAAGGAAGGAGGCAATTTTCTTAAAACATTGATCGAGAATTGTAGCTTCAAAAGTTTGAGTGAGGTTATCTAAGTGTAGAGTTTGGCAGTCCTTTAGATTGACAGTTGAGATTATTTTAGGTTTTAAATGACACTTGAACAAATAATATTGGACCATTCATATAGATCCAATATAGATGGTATTATTTTATTTCTTCCAATGAAAGGGAACACTGGATAAGAAGGGGTCGAGGGACTAAATTACAAACCATGATATTAACCGATAATAACATGTCACAACCTCATTCATTTCGATACCTAGGGGTGGTCTTATGAAACCACTTTGTCTCTCCCCCAAAATGCATGAATGGATGACATGTGACATGGTGATTTAAGGAAAGTATAATGAAGTTAGCATGTCATCTCAGCAAAGAAACAAGGATTCACCATCAAAAAGTTCACCCATTGTTGATGTGTATCATGTTCCTATTCCATTGAGTTAGAGTTCCACATAAGTTAAATCATTCAAAGGCCACTGTATCTACTTCACTTAGTTTCATACCTAAATTTCTGAAAGAAAGTGATAACCCTCCATGCACCTGGGAGATTCCCACAATAAATCTTGGCATATCAAATTTTAACTCCAAATAAAATTGAAGCCCTGGTAATTGGATAATCCCCAATATATGAATGTATTTGGAAATAAATCCCTCTTTGTAGTTTATTTTAAATGATTATGACTTATCATGTAACTGTGGTATTTGCAGGTGGCATGTCTAATAAATTTAAGGGAAGGAAACCCAAGATAGAGGATCAAGAAGACAAAGAATATGATGAGGATAAAAACCCCAAATCATCTTTCTTCTCAGATACCAATTACAACATAAGATTGAATGGATTAAATAGAGGATTAGAATAATATATAAATTGATAAACAACTAGAAGAATATCTTCCATTTTTACATTTATGTGAAATTTCAATTATTTTCCAGTAGATAGATTGGGTATGGGGAGTTGAGGCTGATGCGATGGGGGGGGAAGGGGGGGATGAGATTTCACCTTTAGGGAGTTGTCCCTATTTAGTATAGAATAAATTATTCTCTATATAAAGAGAGGCTTATTCTGATATTTTTCTTTAGTCTTTCTAGAGTCATGTACATGTTGGTATGTCTGTTTATTTTTCTAATTATTATTCAATCATATAACCTTTTATTCTCTGATTATTTATGTTGGTCTTTACATTGGAAATGAAACTAACAAATATCCCATGCGTTATGTTGTTGCAAAATCTCCTACCTCATCAAGATCATAGACACATGTATTTAGTACTCATTTTTGCATTTTAGTTAGTGTGCATGCACAATTTCCAAAGATTCATGTTGATACCGTTGAAGACATTTATTGGTAGTTTTATTTCATGATAAATTATGTATATTCAATATAAAAAATATAAAAAACCTTTGTTGACTATGGTCATGTGCCTTGATAATTCCTATTTATACAACAAGATTGTTCAGAATCTTGGAGACAAAAAAATTCCTAATCCCTATATTTATCTTCCAATTTTTCTAGGGAACATGGCAAGTACTCCCACATGTTCATGAATTTGTGACACTTAATAAAGTGCATGCAAAACTTATTAAATTTCATGCGAAACTTATTAAGTTTCATACAAAACTTGATAAAGTGCATGTGACACTTAGTAAGGTGCATATGACACTTGATAAGGTGCATATGACACTTGATAAGGTGCATACAACACTTAGTAGTGTGGGAAACTGGTGTGTAACAATGTTGTGCCTTCTTTAATTTCTGGTGCGCATCACAAAAACTCAGGCTAGCGCACATTGGTAGAAATAGAACTAGTGTGCATTAAAAAAACTTGATCTCATGTGAATTCCCTCTATCACCCATCGCACAACTTCTTGAATGTTAACAAAAATTGAATATGCTCACACAACTTCATTTTTGTACATGCGTGATCTTTACCAAAAACATTTGGTGCCAACAGACCCCCACCACTTTTATTTGGATCTTCCTTGAGATAAATTCCTCATTGAATAACTGTTGTGGGGATTGAGTAAGATAAAATCATCAACATCATAGATGCATATAATCAAACCAAGTTCTGGTTGCAACCAGGTTTGAGTAAGAGAAAATCATCTATCTAGGTTTTTGTTGTAACTAGGCATAGGTCTTGGAATGATTTGAACTATTATTAAGGTAAATAATGGCTTTGGAATTCATTTGTGTATATTCTTGAACTTATTATATTCGAGGGTTTCTTGATTTTTGAATGAGGGATATGTTTAAATCACATCATCCAAAAATCGACCCCATAACTAAACTAATCAATACATCTAAAACTCGGCCTATTTACCCGTTGACCTACAAGAAGTGGATCCTGAGTAAGATATCCATTAAGATAGACCACCATCATGATCATATATTGTTGAGACAACAATAGAGGATGGAATACAAGGACCTCGTATCCCAGTGGAGAGGATAAATCACAACCTTGGGCTATTTGCTTCAACAAAGGTGATGGTTCATGGTGATAGGAAAACCTGCATCGAGATTAGAGAGATGGTGTACCATTGTAGCTGTGAAGCACAGTTCATGGAAATGAATGGTAATTGGTTGTGTCATTCTAGTGAATAAGAGGGTGGGATCTCTTCTTAGCAACTTAATTAAAATTGTCAACGTTCAAGAGAACTAGACTGTGGGCTCACTGGCTGCCTAGTCAGAGTAGAAATTACACACCATTGAAAGTCGGTTAATCCATGCCATGTAGGGGAAGATTGAATATTAAATGGTAATATCAAGGGAGAAATGAGTGGTGGTGGGAAGCTCAAGGAGAATGGTTGGGTCAGTAATAGGTGGGGGAAAGAGAGAATGGGACATGGAGGATCTCTCCAACTGGTGTTTGGATGTAAATGTGTATATACAGAGTGGAGAATGGTTATAAATGCATGCCAGAATGAAAGAAGGAACCAACCAATGTGGATAGGCAGAGAAGAGATATAGATCGTTTTGAGGCACCATAGGTGAGAAAATAACGATTCAAATTCACTGTATCGGTGAACTACCTTTTGGATTGTGTCATCATAACTAATTTTTTTCCATGGCTGTGTTTGATCTAGATAAACCATATTACTTGACCTTTTAGTGTAATGGAGTTTCAGTTATTTTAATCGAGTCCCATGTGAATCCCCTTCTACAACCAATACCTTGTACATGGGCCATAACTTCGACCCAAATTGGAAATATTTGGAATCTGTAAAGTTGTACATCTATCAAATCCATCTTTGTGATTGAAGTGTATGATGTATTCCTAAAAAGATGAATTATGTCGACTATGTACTCTTATACCTATTGTATGTCCTATTCTAATCCTACCATACGAGAATTCCAGGTTGGATGAAGGAAGCTAAATGATAGGAAACTCATGTGGGAAATAGTTCATATTCAACCTTCTTCCATTGACAAGTCCTTTTGATTGGTTTTCCCTGCAATGTAGCTATCTTGGCAGCCCCCACTTCACTGATGTAAAATAGGTGGAAAGGTCCCAACCAAATCATGCGTAACTTACTGGGGTGTTGTAAATATTTGATTTCATATGAAAACACCAAAGAACTTGGTTGTAGAATATTGTGGTGGATGTTACAGTCATGCCATCCCTTCTATCTCTTCTTTTCGACCACTTGGTTGAATCCCACCACCAGACAATCTTCCTCTAACTCCATGAGTTCATCTAGCCTATGTTGGAGTGAGTTTTCATCCATCATGTGAGTTGCTAGAGAAATCTGTAGGATGAGAACTATAAACTCTAATGGCATGACTACTTCTATGTTGCAGACTAGTCGAAATGGAGTGTGCTTCGTCATCCTTTTGAAAGTTGTGCGATATTCCTATAATACTATGGGGATGTGTTGATCCCAACCATCAAATTACACATTACAAACTTTGGTTAATGCATGTTCTAAAATTTAATTGAATGATTCCACCATACCATTAGCTTGAGGATGATAGGGAGGGATATTTTGGTAGTCGATCATGAATTTCTCAATAATTTTCCTAATTGTCTTGTTTAGAAATGTGAGCCTTGATCATTCATCAAAAACTTCGGATAGAAAAATATGGTAATCACATTCTATGAAATGAACCGTGTCATTGTTTCTACTGTACAATCCTTAACTAGTGTGGCTTCGACCCATCTTTTCAGATATTCAATGGAAGTAATAATATAGTGTGCACCCATCTGATGCACAAGAGCATCGCTTGGGCCCACAAAATCAATTTCCCACTTCTCAAATAGTTATAATGTGATAACTCGAAATAGAGGGATCTCATCTCTTTAGCAATGTTTCTCTATCCGCTGACATATGTCACAACGTTTACACTAATCCTTGGGATCGATGAAGAGTGAGGGCCACCATAGTCCTACACACAAAATGTTTCATGTGGTGGCCTTACCTGCATTATGTCCCTCTAAAATACCCTGGTGTGATTCATATGTTATGACCCAAAGGGGAAATTGTGATGTATGAAGTTGTTTGGTTATGTGGAGGAATTTCTCCTATTATTTAAGGAGTTATTGTGTGACTCATCATTGTTATCTATATTCAAATTGTTCTCCAGGATTACATTTCAGTATATGGTGTGTAATTCTATTGTGTTATGATATTTTAAGCATTTGATAGATTACATTTGGTATCAGAGCATCAATCCTAGGGTTTTTCTTTCTCAGGCAAGTCATATTGGCATTTTCTCTATAATGTTTTTTGGGGGCCACTTCAAAAAGTGAAACTTGGAACTGATTTAAAAGACATAGAGAGGTACCCATAGTATGAATTTGAACTTCTGGATGTTACGTTATTGAGCATGGAAAGGAAGAATCATTTGTGTATTTAGGTTTTCCAAATATAGAGGTATTCTTCAATCTACAACAACCATAGTCAGATTGCATAGTTTTATTAAGAAGCCGAGGAGGAGTAAGGAGAAAGGGCCCAAGGAGGATGCATCTACACTAAAGGTATGATGGTTGATGTATTATTCATATTTTGATATAACAAATCATTTTTTTTCACCATAAATAATTTTTTTATATTCATGAATGTTTAGATTTGGTATTGTAATGAATAGATCAACTTAGATTGGAATTGGATTAGTGATCTCTAACACTAGGAGAAGAAGTATATTGGTGTTTGTTTGTTTTTTGTGTGCAAGGAGTGGGTTGCAAGGAGTTGAGATGGAACTAAATATATGAAACAACCAAGACATACAAGAAAAACCTTCATAAGTAAGGTCTATCATTCTCTCCCCTCTTGGTATAAAAATAAATTGCTTCAATAGAAAATTTGGGTCATTTTGTGATGGATATTTCAACGCTCTTGCGACATTATGTCATGGATATTGTGATGAATATTGAATCTCTGAAACATCGCTTTATGGAACGTGGAAATTTTGATGAACTTGAATTAACGTCGCAACAACGACGACCCTAGGGAACTTCTCACAATTGTGACAAAAAAAGAAATATCGTCGCCAATACGATAATATAGCAAAACTGAGTGAAGCCAACAGTTCGTCTCAATTGCGATGACCATTGCAACGAAATTTTTTGTTGTCTATATAGCTAATTCATCACAAGATTTTATGTTGTCGTCGAAATTGTGACGACAAATTTTCTTTGTTTATATAGAAAATGCATCGCAACAATTTTTATTGTTGTCTCACTTGTGATGACAACATCTTTTTGTTTATATAGAAAATTCGTCGTAGGAACGACAACATTTCTTTGTTAATATAGCAAATGCATTGCAACAAAAAATGTTTTCATTGTTATCGAACTAATCGGTAGGTGTGGACACTAACAGATCTCCCTAGATCCACCTGGATCTAGAACAAAATAGGATAGGACATGACTCTTTCCCTAAGTTACGACCATTGAATTAGCTAGTAAAGAGGATCAAGTAACATACCTTTGTATCGCTTCCTTGGGTCTTTGTTTCTCTTGCTTCGCTCTGGTGCTCTCGTGAGGTCAAGACCAAGACAACACAAACCAACCAAACTGAGGATAACAAAATGTATTCAATCGTCAACTTATGCATATGATCAAGGAATTACACAATAATGTAAGAATGACTTTATGGGAAAATGACATGTCACTGTATCATATTAATTGAAAGTAGAAGATACAACCTGATTGTCTTGATGTCACAATATTCCTTTCGGTGACTCTTGGTTCCAACACACACATTTTCTCTATCCTTGCATGAAGAAGATCCAATTCCTCTTGATAGACCTACTAGAGTCTCCAATCTTCTTCTCAAGATGGGTTCTTCACACAATTCCTTCACCAATTCTTCAATTAATCTTTCTTAACCTTTTCCATGAGAATCCTTTCAATATATAGGAGAGGAATAGATGGTTACATGGCTGAGAATGACCCCACCAAATCAGGAAAGCCAGTAAAATGATAACTATTCAAATGCCAACCCATTTTCTAGAAGATTCCCTTCTAGAACCATCGAGACTTCATCTTTTTTCCAAGCTTGAGAGCAAGTTCTCACCCTAGGTATAGATCACAGTGAGAGAAGTTCACACCCTAGTTGAAGGTGGCCTGCGAGAATGGGTCATTCTCGTACCCTAGGCTATAAGCAGCCTACGAACTCACTTCAAAAATAAAATTTCTGGAAGGAGATAAATGCCACTTTTCTCAGGAGAAATTTCTTGTTGGGAGCTTGATTACACCATTGTTAATACACCATCAAGATGACCAAAATCATGTGTAACATAATGCCCCCCAAAGTATGAGGCTGGAATCAGTGACAACCAAAATACTTTGTAAACTACATGTGTGTGTCGAAAACCAGGAGCACACCTAATCGGAAACTTGCAAACAACCAAGCATCTGTAGAATATCATACTAATTCTGAGGAAGGCATTCCCATACTCATATCACGGACATATGACACTATAAACATAGGTCATGGCCACCAATCATACACTGTGGATCCATGCCGTCAAAATTTTGCATAGCCACCAGGAATACACGGTGGATCTATGCAAGAAAATTGAAATTGAGATGACATAGCCACAAGACATACAAAGTGGATCTATGTGTCAACAAATTATACATATTCCATTGTAACCTGGACCAAAGAGATAAGATCCAGGGTATTCAATCTTGTCATCCAAAAGTACGAATCTAACCATGTGATTACATGTGTCGAAGTCGAACATGGTAGAAACCACTTGATTATCGGTCATTGATGAAACCGTTAACAATTGCGAGCGAAATCACCATTAATGTCAATGACTCCCAAGGTACACTAGTACAATCCACCGAATGTGAATAAATGAGTTGAGGTCAAACATCCAACAGAATCTCCCGATCAGGGGTCAATGATGAAAACCCACTATCGAAAGTGAGGAAACCTGCCATTAAGGCATGCAAGTCCCAAGGTACCAAAGAATTTCTAAGTCTTGTTTCCGGATAATGAGTTGGAGTCGGCGGAACAAAACTCATGACAAGAGGGCCTTGATGTATCTCCCATCAATGACATGAAATGAGTAACATATTTTGAAGGTGAAACAGAGTATGATGTAAGTTGGATGGACACAAGGAAGGCCAACATAGAGAGAATGAACAACTGCAGATGGCCGACTCAATAGAAGTTTCAAATGAACTTCTTTTGAACATATGAATGACACGACCGATGATTTGGAAACATTGACTCAGAGATGATGCAGGGTATGACCTTGTGGCAAGTTGAATGAGAGACAAATGGATTTCCCAAAATGGCTTCAAATAATGAATAGGGGGGTGTCATGTTCAAGAGCGACACTTACTACCAATAATATGAATACAAAAACGCATCCCTTTCCCAAATTTCCCCCCCACCATTTCTAGCGAGTACCTCTTTATTTTTACGCAAGCTTGAGGAGGATAGCATATGCCTGTTGATGTAAGATCATCCTTCGGATGAGTCCCTCGGAGTATGTTTAATGAACCCTAGGAAGGAGTGGTTCGGTCCCATTGCAGGTCTGTCGATGCTTGTTTAACGAGTCCAAAGATAGAAAACTCGAAGGTTTTTCATGATTATAGAGTCTAGAAAAACACTTAAAAGAGAACTCTCTCAGTTCCTTTTCCATAAAATAGTCTGACGAGACCGAAAAAGAGATAAATTATCGCCCAACAAACTCTTTCTTCAAATACTTTAACGAGCGTGAAAAGAGCAAGCTCGCTCGATGATCTTTTCATGTTTAGAGAGTTTCAAAAGAGCTTAAAGAGGATTCGAGGGGGGGTTCCTTTTTCGTATAACCTTGTTGAGCCCGAAAAAGTGATAAAAGTGTGCTTGATCGTGTTCTCATGTATTTTTGACCATGAGAATGGACAAAGACCAAGCTCGAGGTTTTGTGCAAAAACCATAAAAAACAACTCAATCATGTGATGAAAAAGAGAAGAAATATCCATATCCCAATGTATAAATGTCGAAGTCATCATGTCTACAAAAGTTGCACTCATAAGGGTATTAGGCATTAGGTTTAATAAATAAAACAATTATAAAAACCAATAAAAAATGGTAAAAGTAAATATAAGTAGGTAAAAGTTCTTTTTACCATAGTCATTCTAACTTTGCCAATATTTTAGCCCCAAACCCCTCTTTTGCCCTTGAATTTCGGCGCTCAATTGCGGGAGGTACGAGCATCCATCTGACGAACCGTCTCTGGCAGTGAGGTAAGCTCCTTGTCCTCTATCTTTTCATGGTTCAATTTTTCATTTTCATTGGTAAAATTCATGTTTTGGAGCTTGTTTTAGGGGTTAAATTAGCGCTCATCCATTCTCACAGGCTAGCCACACGGGACCTGCGAGAATGCATCATTCTTGCAGGTGGCCCTAAAGGCACCTATGAGAAACTTGCACTGTGCCTAAAGAGCACTTGCGAGAACTACAAAGTGAAAAATTTCTTTGAAGTTTGCTCAATGAAAAAGATACCAAGTTTTGAATAGAGTTATTGACCTTCTTCTTATGTTTCTTATGCAGGTATTTGGCTATCAGCATGGTTCTAGAATGGCACGAAAGAGAGCATGAAGAAGATGATGCTATTTCCAGGCATAATCTGGGCACCGTTGCCTCTTTGCGGTACTGTGGTCTCCTGAAATTCTTTCATATCCCAGGCATGAGGGCCCAAGTCAGGCTATTGGAGTACCTTGTGCATATGTGGGACATGGACCAACAAGTTTTCCATGTAGGGGTCCACACATTGTCCTTGGATATCGAGGACGTTTACTTCTTGATAGGACTGTCACGACGTGGGTACCACGCGAGCTTGACTGGTGGCAGAGGTGGTGGGCTGCCTATGAGTGACTATTGTTGTTTGCACTGTGTTCCAGAGGCGGAAAGGAGCAAAGGAAAGGTGGCCATTTGGGGGGTGCTAGATTTGACCCTTTGCACTATTTTGTTCACCATTGCTCATATGGCTGGGAGCGCTGCTCCACACATGGGTCTCCAGATCTACTTTCAGTATTCCATAGAGTGTGTTGAACCTCGGGTCTTTAACTGGGCAGACGTAGTCCTTCGTAGCGTGAAGAGGCAGTTGACTAAATGCAGGCAAGGCAACCTGAAGCAATTTGGGTACGTGTCATTGTTGGTGTCCTTTTTTCTTGAGAGGGTCCCCTTACTAAGGTTACAAGTTGAGTGGGGTTTACCGGCTCCAGAGGATCCGAGAATGCTGAGGTGGTGTAACCTCATGGCCCGACACGTAGCTGGACCAATCATCAAATACAATGATGCCTTCTTCGACTGGTTGCGACCACAGATGTTGATGGTCGATGATTATGCCTATGCCGGGTTGGACTTTCGAGGAGATCCGAACTTGGCCCTACCCGAGGGCGCTATGTGGGGGGATCTTGGTAAGAAGTACACATTTTTACTTTTTCAATGTTTTTGTGAATTTTATCATATGCAAATGTTTTTATGTTCATCCAAGGTCTAATTACAAAATTTATTTTTTAATGACACAGACGTGGGGCCTTATTGACCACCTAGTACTTCTCCTATTCAGTGATGAGGAGAGGTGGCTCCAGTGCCACAGTGGGACATTGAAGATTATGAAGCAGTGGAACAAAACTTGGAGGGTTTGACAACAGACATTCCAGACATGCCTCTTGGAGAGGTTCCACGACGTTATCAGCGTCACACAGTAGGGGTGTCAAAGTCTGTTGGTTGACTTCTTCATAGGGTTGCCTGCGTAGTCATGTGTTACCATGAACGTCATCCATGACATCACTTTGTACAAGCTATGAGCTTCATATTTTGAAATTTTGGTCCTAGACAGAACTTTTTGTAAAAAACTTTTTGATTGTTATATATACATACGGCTTCTACCGGTTTATCTTGTGTTGTGTGAAAGTTGATGTGATTGATTTATAAATGACCCAAATGTCTGTCTAATACATAGTTAGCTAATGCATCAGTTAATGTATTTAGACATCTAGGAATATGCTGATACTCAATATAATCAAAATTACATTCCAAGAGACGAATTCGCAAATACACCCGTAACAAAGTAGGACTTCGAATAACATAGACATTACTTAACTGTAGTACTACGAGTTGTGAATCAAGTCACACAACCAAGTGACAGATGCAGAGTGAGATAGCATCAATCAAGAATTCGATAATGGTCCTATACTCTGCAATATTGTTGGTCGCACGGCCGAGGCATACACCTCGTAAAGTGACAAGTTCGTTTGTGGGGGCGTAAATTGCCCATGCAGCAGAAGTAAGGTTCTGAGTACTACGGCTAGCGCCATCAGCGAAGACAATGTAGGGTAGCGAAGACTCAGACATTTGGAAATCAAACGCAATGTCACATAAGGGTAGAGACTAGATAACAACAAAAGCAAACTATAGTAACACACAAGAAGTATGATACAATAAAAATACAAGTACTCGTGCACAAGTGATCATATGCATAGTACTTCTTCAAGTACAACCCATTTCTGGGTTCACTCAAAGAGATACCATCGTAATCTACTAACTCGTAAGCTCCTTTTTCCAAAAATCGTCTAATGATATAAGGACCTCGCCACATGGCTTCGAATTTTCCAACTCCTAGCATATCTCAATCTTGTTCATAGAGGAGAACCAGATCTCCTTCGGAGAAAACACGAGTCTTGACATGCTTGTCATATTGGTCCCTGACACGTTTCTTCTGGGCTTCTATGACTAGGGTAGCATTGCATTGAGTTTCATCTAATCGCATAAGATACAATAGATGTTCTTCTTCAGCAGAAGTGTTTGGTAGGAGTTCAACAACTAGTTTTAAAGAGGTATCTCGCTTTCGATCGGGAGAATGGATTCCAAACCATAGACTAACTAGAAAGTTGTAAACCCAGTAGTGGACTTAATGGATGTCCGGTAAGACCACAATGCCAAAAACAACATTGTGTGCCAACTTGTTTTGTGAATCCCTATCATTCGTCGGAGCATGGTTATGAGAAATTTGTTAATTGCTTCAACTTGGTCATTGGCTTGTGGGTAATAGGGCGTTGAGTTTTCATGGAGAAGACCCAACTTTTCAGTGAGTTTGGACATCATGAAGTTTCTAAAGTGGCTACCGTGATCAGTGATGATAGCCTAAGGAACACCAAAATGAGCTATGATGTGATTAAAAATGAATAATGTCGCGGTCTTTCCAGTATTGTCAAATGTCGACATCGCCTCGGCCCATTTCGTAAAATAATCTATGACTACAATAATGTATCCATGCCCCTTGGCCAAGTGGGGGTGACATGTCATGAAATCGATGCCCCATTTCGCAAAGGGACCAACAGAGACCACAAGGTGAAGAGGAGTGGGATTTGACCGTATCTTATGATTATAGGTCTGGCAAGTGTGGCATTTTTGGATGGCGATTATGCAGTCATTAAATAAAGAAGGCCAAAAATACCCTTCTCATAAGATCTTCTGGGCAGTAGCATACCCAGACATATGGCCACCACAGGCTCCAAAATGGCAGTCATTTAAGGCTTCCTCAGCTTCGTTGAATGTGAGGCAGCGTCGAAAAACAGAGTCAATCCCACGATGATAAAGAGTATCCCCGAGGATAATATATTGATGGGCTTGGTAGTTTATTCGACGCTGTTTAGTACTGGACAAATTGGGCTAGAAAGTCTGGGTTTGGAGATATATGATGATATCGCCATACCAAAGATCATTGGAACTAATTAGGAAAAGGGATTCATCAGGTAAGTAATCAACTGCTACTTTTTCCGTTTCAGAGTAGGGAAAGTTGCATATCAACTCGGAAAACACTAAGGACTTCTTGGACTTGGCTCGTTCAAATTCCAAGTCAAAATCCTGGAGTATGATGATCCATTTGGAGTATTTTCCCCCTAGCAATTGACATGCAAGAATGTGTTGCATAGGGTTGCAGTTAGAAATCATTGTAGTCTTCCGAGAGAGGATATAGTGCCAGAAGCGTTGAACTGCTTGGATGAATGCCAAGGCTAGTTTTTCGACATGTAAATACTTGGTTTCGGTAGGCATTAGAATTCAACTCAAGTAATAGATAACATGTTCATCATGAGAATCATCCTCTTGGACGAGAACCATAGCAATGGTGTAATCCGAGGTTGCGAGGTAGAGGAAATAATCACGACTGTAATCGGGGGGAAAGAGAAGCGGAGCACGTGTCAGGGATAGTTTTAGAGATTCAAAGGATTTGTTTTTGATGGTATCCCATACGAACTCAGACCCCTTTTTGAGGAGTTGCATAAATCCACAAGTTATCTCGGCGTAGTTTGGGATGAAATGACGAAGAAACTTTGCTTTCCCTTGCAAACTTTGTAACTGGCGAAGTGTAGAAAGAGGAGGGAGATTAAGAATTGCCTCGACCTTTAAAGGATCTACCCTTATCCCTTGACGTGAAACAATAAATCCTAGAAGTCGGTCGGATTCTATGAAAAAAGTGCGCTTGTGAGGATTCAAGCGTATATGGTAAAACTGACAGTGGATGAAAATGGCTCGGAGGTGGATTCGATGATCGAATCAACGCATGGAATGAGCAGGTAAGTCATCCAGATATGGTTGCATGATGTGCTTGATATCATGGAAGGCATAAGACATAGCATGTTGAAAAGTTGCGCCAGCATTCTTGAGACTGAAAGGAAGTTTTCGATAGGTGAAAGTGCCCCAAGGACAAATAAAATCCATCTTGTGTTGATCCTCAAGAACAATATTGATTTGATTATATCCGAAGAAACCATCCATCAGAGAGAATATTTTGCTTTCGATGCAATCGTTGACAATCTGATTGACGAAGGGGGTAGGAAAGTTGTCCTTAGGACAAGCTTTGTTGATATCCCTATAATCAATGCATACGCGTATTGTGACTTGTTTCTTTTCGATCGGGACAAGATTGGAAACCCAGTCTATGAGGGCCACCAGGTAAAGAAAGTTGGCTTTGAGAAGTTTCTCGACTTCAAGCTTGATAGAAACCGCTTTACATGGGTGAACTGGATGAAGTCGTTGCTGGACGAGTTTAGTGTCAGGGTATGTCTTGATCTCATGTATCACAATGTCAGGGTTGATACCCAACATTTCTTCGTAGCTCCAGGCAAAGACGTCACGAAACTCTTGGAAAAGTGACATGTAGGTGATGATTTCGTTAGGGGAACACGAAGCTCCGATATGCACATTTTCAACAATTCCAGGATTGATGGATATGTCGAGGGGAATAGTGTGTGAGATATTTCTTAAGTCCCCTTCAGAAAACACATCGTGTGTGGACTCAGGAATGGTTTAAATGACGACAAGGGTCGACGGGGTCGAGATCCGTTGGTATTTCTCGATGGTATGTTTCTCCAGGAAGAGGATGGAACGGTGATGTCCATCATCCCAAGGGGTGTCTTCCATGACATACATGATCATCGCATCCATGGGAAATATGGCACAGAAAGGATCTGGAGATGATTCACCAAGAGAGGGGGCAGAGGGGGTTGTGTTAAAGGTATGAACTAACTGANTTGAATCAATAATCTTAGTGGCAGTGAGTCTTTACTGTGAAATTCAGAGTTATGAACATAGAGCAGATAACATAAAAGATAACAATCACACACAACATTCAATCACATGTATGAGACACATATTTTTCAAGAGGAAACCCAACCAGGGAAAAAACCTCGTCTTCTTAGGATGTTAAGCAAGCTCCAACTTCTTTACATCTCATCTTTTATGAGAACCAACTCACAGAAGCTACAACTTATGATTACCAGCACCAACTGGCTGAGAGAACCAACTCCCACAGTATGCCAACACCCACTGGGTGGAAGCACCAACTTCCTTTTTACTTCAGCACCAACTGAGTGAAGGCACCAACCTTCAGATTCTACAAGCACTCACTTGCAGAGAGAGACATAAGTCTCCCTAACACCACCCTACCACCCTTATTTGCCAAAACAAATATTGCTCAAATCAACTTGTTCATTCTGATATAGCTTGCTTACCCTTTCTGCTAATCTACACTGCATTCTTCAATGTCTCTGATCTGCTGCTCCGCTTCACTGTCCTCTGCAGCCCATTCTCAGCTTCTTCCCCTGTCACGGAGTTTCTCCTCTTCCTTTTCTCACCTCAGATCTCTCTCTCTCTCTCTCACTTAAACAACACCTCCAATCTCTATCTCAGCGCATTATATTGTTTTTGCACATGCAGAGATTTTTCTTGCTTTACTCAACTCCAACTGTAGTTTACTTTTTCAATCTTTCTTCTGCTTTTTGCATGCCAGCATTCTCCCTGATTTTCTGAACTGGCTCTTTGCATGCCTCCTCTATGCATGCCACATCATGCAACGTTCTGTTCTTTCTGTCTTAACAGACAGTCTATTTTTAGACTGAAAGTCTTGCCACCGTCCAGAGTAATTAGAGAAACACAACTGCCAAAATCTTCCAGACTTGTCAATGTAGATGAAAGACCCCCGCAAAACCCTGGATTTAGACCAACCTCTTCCTAACTTGGAATATTATACTCTTCTTGGGTTTGCATTAAACCCAGGGATAACAATGATCACTGGCCTGGCAATGTTAGGCTGCGTTGGTTGTGCATTATAACCGTTTGACGTTGGCCACACCAATCACATTATGAAGGGCATCATTCGTGCGTCTCTTGAAAAATCGAATGGTAACCCAAGGAAACTTTTTAATGGTTTCTTGATGCTGCTGCCAGTCATGGCCGTGGCTAAGGGAGAGCCAATGGGCAATAGATGTATCCTTCTTGATTTTATCAGCAAGGATCCCCATGGACGAAGGTTGAACTAGAATGCCAATTGGGTCGTCTCACGGAGCTCAGATTTCTTTCCCCGAGATCAAAGTTGTTGAACGGTCCTCTGCCTTCAGATCTTACAAATGCCAAGTGATTCTAGAAACATCTATCTTCAGCATGCTTTCTGGGCCATTGCCTCTATTTCTGTTTTAATGGGGGCGCTTGAATCGACTGGATCTTTCCTTCAAACGTTTCAATGGGTTTATTCCGTTTTTTTTTTTGAATAACCTAACACATTTCAATGGGTTTATTCTTTTTTCTTGAATAACCTAAACGCATCTTAGCGGTATCCTCTTGTAGAACAATTCGCTGAGTGGAACCCAATCTCAACATTTCGCTGAGTGAAACCCAATCTCAACATCCCCACTTAGATATTGCTCTGTCATCATCCAGCTTCTTCTGCCAGTTCTCTTGTGCATGCTCCGTTCGCTGAGTGGAACCCAATCTCAACATTTCACTGAGTGGAACCCAATCTCAACATCCCCACTTGGATATTGCTCTGTCATCATCTAAATTTATTTGCTAGTTCTCTTGTGCATGCTCTATTACCAACAGATTGCCATCAATGACAACCTTGACAGTCTGCGTCATCTCTGCTACAGTCATATTTCCAACAGGTTGCTGATTGAATTGCCTGAAAGGTGGATTCGACTGGACTCAAAGGCATTTTGTCGCCATAACAAAGATGATCGCCAGGGTCAAGTACTAGCCATGGGTCATGAGACACAAGGGTTTGGTGAGTCGAGGTGGAGATCATGTTAATTGAAGTGACAGATGAGTGTGGAACATCGGGTGGTGGAATGGGGAAAGTGCCCATTAACAAGGAGTCTTTGAGAAGACCTACACCGACATTCTTGTAACCTGGTGGGGTTTTAGTGATGAACGGTATGTTTCTAGTACATGTATCTGAGTTAAAGAATGTGAATTGGTCGACGGTGATTTCCTTCCCTTGATGTGGTAAACATACGACATGAAAAATATTTGACACAACTGTGTGCATGGAATCGATCCAGCTACGGCCAAGCAAAAGATTGTAATCGAGAGGAGCATCAAAGACTTCCACTTCGACTTGGACCGTTTTGCCTTCTAGTGTGATGGGCAATGAAGGAAGAACACCATAGGGCTTAAAACCGAAGCCATTGAAGGCTTTGCGAGTGTTATGGGATTTAGTAAAAGGGGGAGAGTTGATGGCTTTCCAACAGGTAACATACATGACACACGTCGAGGCACCCTCATCGATAACTATTCGAAAAATGTTTTTGTCGGAGATGATCACTTGGATTTGGAATGCGAGTCGAGGGGGTAACCTTGGAATGTGATCTTCCAAGTAAAAAATTATTAAATTCGTGTCTGTTAGGTCGATTCCAATGATAGATTTTAATAGTGCCTTCCGTTGTGTGGGACAACTTTGAAGGACTTCGAGGGCTGACATTGCATAAGGTGCTTGGGCTAGATCTTCAACAATGTTGTAGTTCTGGGCAGCATGAGCATGAGGATTGAAATCCAATTTCTAAACGACGCCCTTTGGAGGGGGTCGAAAAACTGTGTCAAGGCTCGATCATTCGATATGAAGAGGAGCGTTGGTAGGTGGAGTCGTGGGAGAGGGTTGTACCAATGAAGGAGGTAGATCATCAACCTTCTCTTTAGAGGGAGAATAATCTTTGGCTCGAGTGGTGAGTGCAATGTCATTCTTCTTTGAATCACCAGTACACATCAATACATAGGATGTAGTGGAAGGGGAAGGTTGGTCATGGATGACCAATTGGGCTTGTTGTTGAGAGGGGAAGGGTTGGGACAAGACAACTGGAGTGGGTTGTTTGGGGGTGCCTTGAAGGAAATTAGTAACCTTGGCACATTGTGGACAATCCTTCATGTAGTGATCATCACCGCAGATAAGACAAGGGTATCGAGGTTTACGCTTATCCCTATCGTCAACAGGTGGAGTTTTGGTTCTCTCTACTTGAGGAGTATTTTTGTCCTCCTTATTCTTACCCCTTCCCTATTTGGATTTGTTTTTACCAGCTGGGGTAGATTGAACAACATTTAACTCAGAAGTATTGCCGGTGGGAGGGGCAGGAGACGAAGCATTTTGAAAATTAGAAGAAGTAGGTTTGGGGTTGGTGCTTGAGGAAGAATGTGTTTGGGCATGGAAAGTGCCAATCACACCGTCGACTGCATGGATGAGGTGCATCAGGGAGTTGGGGTAGTTGAAGTGGCAGAAGTGGATGGATGAGGTGCATCAGGGAGTAAGTCGTAAAGAGTACCCGTTTGTGAGTAAACGAGGTCAAGGTATTGAGCACGACATATGGCCTGTTCTTTCGTGAAAACTCCACCCATGGTGATGTCACAACCGATGTCATTCACAAATGATTTTGTGAACCACTCTGCCAACAAATGATCAAGGAGTTCAAGTTTGATGAGACGTCATCTCCGTCTCCACTCATGAATGTGATCGGATATATGAGTGGCTTTATTTTGTTTGAAAGAACTCAAAATCTCGATCCCCGTTTCATAATGGATCGGTAACTAGTAGTGGGTGAGGAAAGCCATAACTAGGGTGTTGAAGTCGGTGAAGAAACCTCATGGTAATTCTATATACCACTTCACAGCAGAACCTGTGAGAGTTCTTTGAAAAATATGTAATCGGATAGAGTCATCCATCAAGGAGTTGGATGAGCACCAGAGATGAAAAATCATGATGTGATTTTTCGGGTCCTCTCCTGCTTTGCCATTGAATTTATGGATGTCGGATGGTAGCTTGGCTAGTATAGCGGGCCATTGGGGAGAGTGACGAATTGGATCGTTTAAAATCCTTGACAGATCTGGGAGATCCAAAGTGGCCAAGAAGGGTAACTGTCTATTCACATGCGGGTACTGGTGGCTTTGGAGAGGGAGTCTCATCAGCAAACTAGTGGGACCATAAGCAGTCTACATATAATGTGAAGACCCAGGAAGATTCGATGGTTGTTGTGGAGGAAAGTAACTCATGGGATTGTATCCTTGAATAGGGACATGAATTTGAGTATTCAAGCCCCAAATAGGATTGGACGTACCTGGATATGGTTGGCCTATACCCGGGGGTATAAATGATATAGCTGAAAGTTGTTTCCCCCCAGTCGATTGAGGATTATGTTGTATTAGATGATTCCAATACTAGGCCAAGGATGGAGGTATGTTTTGTCCATAGGGTGGGGTTGGTGGGGGTTTTTCTCCAATCGAGGGTTGAGTTCCAATTAGGGGTTGAGTTCCAATTGGGATTTGTGTTCCAATAGGAATTTCTCCCATAATGGGGGGTTGAGTCAAACCTCCTTGGTGAAATTGTCCACCAATAGGAATCTGGTAATTTTGTGTGAACAATGGAATAGTGCCACTAGGATTAGTGTTGCCGGTAGAGGACGAGAAAGGTCCCTCGAAAGGGGGTTGAGGAAGTGTCAGAATGAATCCGGGAGGAGAGTGCCCAGAAGAAGAGGGACCACCAGGAGTTACGGATGGGGTTTGTGTAGGAGTGGGAATAGAAGCATTCAATGCACAGTATCCAGGTGGAACCGTCAGGGTGACACTGGGTGAGAGCGGTGTGTCGATGGGGGCTTGACTAGTCACTGTAATCACGGTGTGAATAATTGTAGTATCTATGTAATGGGCCATTTCTATAGGGATGGTCAAGATGTGTTCAGCTCGCGGAGCTTCTGTACCAGGGAAATAATAAGTAGTAGTAAAAGGTACTATGTCTGGGTCGGAGGTTTTGGGGAATGCAGGTGAGATGGTGATTTCAACGCCTGATCCTGCACCAAAAAGATCCCATCTAAAAATTCCCACAGACCAAAAAGGATCTTGGCCCTCAGGTCCTGGAAAGGGTCCAGTCGGTGATCCAGAAGACACAACAACTAAGTCTCCAGAAGAATTCACTCTCATAATACATCTCTCAAAATCGGGGTGAAGTCGAAAGTCCTCTCGAGAATTGGTAATTCATAACTATTCCAGAGAGTCAGTTCTTTCCACTTGTGGAGTGGTGACATCTTGGACTTCACTTTGTTGAGGAGAGCCCTCAAGTGAGCTTGTAGGCATGGGTTGAGAACTTTCCAGATTTTTTGGAGGTAAGCCTTTCATTCTATGTGAACGACGTGGAGGGTCTATTGTGGACGAGTTAAAAACTTACGAAGAAAGTCCTATGGTCAACTTGGGTAAACAAACAACATGCGCTAGTAAAAAAAATCTAAGAAAAAACACCAAGCAAACAAGACCTTCTAATTTTGAAGTCACTAGTTGGTGATGAAATCCAACGTCGCAACAACGAGACGAGAAGATCCTAAGCTAGGGTGGAAAACTTACGCTGATGACCTTCTTAACAGACTTACACCCTGTTGCAAGCTCTCACACATAATCGTGGGTATACCCTCCAAGGATCCCAAGTGAGTTTGGCCAACGTCGATTCCAGGTACCATGAAGACTTTCCCCTTCACAATCACCTTGTTTAAGACCCTAAGAACATAGGCCACTAAGGTTACCACCGACAACAATAGAGCCTGGGGGGACAGTCGACAGTCCAATCCACACGCAAGGGCAGGGTATCTAGCCTAAAATCAACTTGAGAGGATTCCACTTATCATTGTGGGTATACCTCCAAGTGACCCCCATAATACGTTCAATCTCTACACCGATATTGACAAAGCAGGGTCAGTAACTTTGTCAATATCAATGCGACCTCGTGTTTGACCCTTGTGTGATAAGGGATTCCCAGGACAAAATGTTGTAAATGGAATTTTGACACTCCTTAACACAATATGCTATTGTGTGTTTTGTGCTTTGGAGAGTGTAATTCTCTACCTATTCCAAAGCACTAGACTAGCTAATTGTTGGTGTAATA
The DNA here is from genome assembly GCA_032191745.1 of Picea mariana. Classification (NCBI taxonomy): domain Eukaryota; kingdom Viridiplantae; phylum Streptophyta; class Pinopsida; order Pinales; family Pinaceae; genus Picea; species Picea mariana. Next base: position 235,950 of record JASDQU010102928.1, on the reverse strand, counting down.
GAGTCCTAGAAAAGAGTTACTAGTTAAATTTTAAAATTATGCAATGTTATTAAGGGTTGTTGTTACTCAAAGGAAATGAAAATGAAACTGATGTTGTGTGAGACTCTGACCCAACAATGCATAGATAGGAATGAAATATATCAATTTTTGTTCGATGAATCCTATGTACGGGAGGGAAAGAGAAGTGTTCCGGAACAATCTTGAACTACGATACACAATCTTCTTTAAAATGCAATCTCAACGAATCACACAATAATGACAACTCTCTATTTGTTCTTTTTCAACAATTTCAACAATTGATTTTCAATATTTTCAAAATGAAAATTCTTTTAAAAGAAAAATGTTTTTTTACTTTTCAAAAAATATCTACACCAAGGTGGTGGAAGTAAGGAAAACCAATAACAAGCGAACAAGTAATAAACAAAAACCCAAACCAATCTTTCAATGGAAACAAAAAAGACAAGCAACCAAGACTAGTCTTTTCAATTGCATGAGAACAATGATCTTCCAAATAATGAGAAAATGAGAAAGACAAAGAATCCCAACTTTCAAACTGATTACCGGCTCTTAACCAAACAAGTACTCAGATTCCAGGATCAGAGAGTATATCCTTGCTAAGAAAAGTCAAGAGACGAGAGTTGAGAAAAAGATGGACAAGAAGAGCCTTTGATTTCCAAAGACTGATCATGCACAAAATCTGAAGTCATGAATACATCAACCAATGGTCCAAGAAGTTCTTTTCATATGCCTATACTGATCTGGGCATCTGAGCATGCAAAAACCTTAAATCCAAAAATTTTAAAAGAGGGTTTGCAGGCTATCAGTAATACACAGTGCGAGAATGGAGCATTCTCGTAGGCTATCTTTGAGCAGGGTGTGAGAACCTCGCACTGGACTTAAAGGCAGAGTGTGAACTCAAGGTGTTCTCGCAGGATGCTATGGGGTTCAGTGCGAGAAGGCCTGAAACTAGGCAAAATTTTGGAAAAAGACAAAATATTTGAAGGGACTTCTAGACCCAGGGAGTCTATCAGGGTGTCTTGAAGACTCAGAGATTGATATAAATGGAGAAAGGTAAGGAAAGAGAAAATGGCCAAGGAAAAAAACCAAAAACCATGAAGAAATGGGTTGCATGCCCAATGGAGTCGCCAATTTTGTTATCAGACTAATCGGTAGGTTCGGACACTAACATATCTCCCTAGATCCACCTGGATCTAGAACAAAATAGGTCAGGACATGACTCTTTCCCTAAGTTATGACCATTGAATTAGCTAGTAAGGAGGAACAAGTAACATACCTTTGTATCTCTTCCTTGGGTCTTTGTTGCTCCCGCTTCGCTCCGGTGCTCTCATGAGGTCAAGACCAAAACAACACAAACCAACCAAAGTGAAGATAGAAAAATGTATTCAATCATCAACTTATGCATATGATCAAGGAATTACACAATAAAGTAAGAATGACTTTATGGGAAAAGGACATGTCACTGTATCATATTAATCGAAAGTAGAAGATACAACCTGATCGCCTTGATGTTGCAAGCTTCCTTTCAGTGACTCTTGGTTCCAACACATACATTAGCTCTGTCCTTGCATGAAGAAGATCCAATTCCTCTTGATAGACCTACTAGAGTCTCCAAGCTTCTACTTAAGCTGGGTTCTTCACACAATTCCTTCACCAATTTTTCAATTAATCTTTCTTAACCTTTTCCATGAGAATCCTTTCAATATATAGGAGAGGATGAGATGGTTACATGGATGAGAATGATCCCACCAAATCAGGGAAGCCAGTAAAATGATAACCATTCGAATGCCAACCCATTTTCTAGAAGTTTCCCTTCTAGAACCATCGAGACTTCATCTTTTTTCCAAGCTTGAGAGCAAGTTCACACCCTATGTATAGAGCACAGTGCAAGAAGTTTTCACCCTAGCTGAAGGTGGCCTGCGAGAATGGGTCATTCTTGCACCCTAGGCTATAAGTAGCCTGCGAACTCACTTCGAAAATATGTTTTCTGGAAGGAGATAAATGCCACTTTTCTCAGGAGAAATTTCTTGTTGGGAGCTTGATTACACCATTGTTAATACACCATCAAGATGACCAAAATCATGTGTAACAGCCGTCGCACTTGCAATGACAACATTTTTTGTTTATATAGCAAATGTGCTGCATGAATGACAACATTTCTTTGTTTATATAGAAAATGCATTGCAGGTATATTATTGTCATCGCAATTGCAACAAAAAATATTTAATTAAAACAAAAAAATTATTTTAGGTGGCAATATTAATATTAATATTACCATATTAATAACTATCAATAGAAAACATTGACATTATTTATTATTTATATTAATAACTTCTTTTGCATGGGGACTTGGTGTTTTTTCCAACAACCAAGCAAATGCTTATGCATGTGGGATTGAAACAAGAGAGCTCTTAGCTCACACATACACAATACATAAGATAAGATGCCATGTAAAACTCAAGTGCACCACTATCTAAGGGAGTTTTAGCCTTTGGAATACATTGTGCAGTAAGATTAGATATGAATTGTACCTAATAAAATATCATCCCATTCTTGAGCACCCCATGCATAATCAAAATCCATCTTAACCATATGTATCGAGTGCATCGTCTACTGTACAAGAGGTACAAGAGAATATCTAAGGCTTGAAGTTTTGATAAGAATGGAGGGAGGCCATGAAGCCTAAGAAAATGGATGGATGTTATGGAGTTCACTATAGTTTAAAATTGCTTAAATATTTCTAACCTACAAGTTTACATATAAAATAAATAATGCAATATAAAAGATGAAATACACAAAGAAAATGTGTCTAAACTAAAATATGTGCTCGGGTGGTACAACAACTATTTGATAATACTTATTTGAATAGGTCAATGACAATGTATGGCTTTAATGTAAGAGTATCACATGGTGTATTTTACAAATACAAAACACAATCCTAAGACTCTAACACAACTCTAATGACCTTAACTCAAACAGTTAAATAGTAATTAGGACTTCCAAGTGCTTCAATGTATGGTGCTGCAACCCACCATAAAAAGCACATGAAGGCATGAGAGGCACTATGATTCCACTATCGGGGAATAAGATGAAAGGGGACCTATGGGAAAATAAATCCTATCTCCAGGGTCATTCTTAGAACTCATATTCTTCTACAATGTGCCTTAAATGAAGCCATATACCTTGTTTGACTTATCAACCAATCCTTGAATCTATGTAGGAGGTTGGTGGGGAAAGTCTTTTCACATAATAATGGGAGCATGGGTTGAGTACAATATTCATGCCATGGGAAGTGTAAGATTTCTACATTCCGCTAGTTATAGGTAATGTCATCCATCATTTCCACCAATAATATCATTGTCATTGACTCTAACATCGTGGGAAGGACTCTAACATTAATTCTCTACATATTTCATGTTTTATTCTCCATTTCCAACCCATACCAATTTGGAAATTAACCAAAATCAACATCAAGAAGATGAAAATTATAGACTTTGGATGAAATATAGTGGATGTAGGTGAGAATATAGGATATGGAAGATAACAATTCATCATTCACTATCCATTATATACTCTTTATATCCTTGAGAGACAAATCTAGTTCTTTTAGGAAATTCTTAGAAAGAATGCAATAGATCAAGCTCTTTCTATCCACACTAAAGAGAACTAGAGAGAATAATATATCTAAGGGACAATGAAGTACATAAAGTGAATATATTCCTTATGTTGCATGTTGTAGTGGAAGAGAGCCTAGGTTGGTGGTGGTATCTAAACTAGATGGTTGTGGTTCAATGAAAATTTTCTCTTACATGACCAATCTCTTGGACAAATTTTTGTTAAAACATAAGACTCATTTTTTTGTTTATGAATATGAATAATTACTATTACTTCCAGTCATAAAAAAATTACGTGTTATGCATGCTAGGTGTCATTTTTTTTTCCGATTTTGAATTTAAGTATACAAGGAAATGAAGGAAAATTTGATGACGCAAGAGAAGAAAATGATTTATACCCTTTTGGAAATGTGTTTTGGATCATGGAGGTGACCACCCTTCAAACCTGCATTTTTCAAGGACAATAAAAGGTTAAATGACAGAATAATAGCTAAACATCTATGACGAAATAACCATGTACAAGTGAAAATGAAGGCTACTAGGTGGGATTGAAACAAGAGAACTCTTATCTCACACATACAGAATACATAAGATAAGACACCATGTAAAACTCAAGTGAACCACTATCTCAGGGAGTTTTATCCTTTGGAATACATTGTGCAAGAAGATTAGATATGAAGTCTACATAATAAAATATCATCCCATGCTTGAGCACCCCATGCATAATCAAAATTCATCTTAACCATATGCATCTAGTGCATCGTCTGCCATACAGGAGGTTCAAGAGAATTGATAAGGCTTGAAGTTCTGATAAGAATGGAGGGAGTCCATGAAGCCTAAGGAAATGGATGGATGATATGGATTTCACTATAGTTTAAAATTGCTTAAATATTTCTAACCTACAAGCTTACATATAAAATAAATAATGCAATATAGAATATGAAATACTCAAAGAAAATGTGTCTAAACTGAAATATGTGCTCAGGTGGTACAACAACTATTTGATAATACTTATTTCAATAGGTCAATGACAATGTATGGCTTTGATGTAAGAGTTTCACATGGTGTATTTTACAAATACAAAACACAATCCTAAGACTCTAACACAACTCTAATGACCTTCGCTCAAATAGTTAAATAGTAGTTAGACCTTCCAAGTTCTTCAATGTATGGTGATGCAACCCATCATAGAAAACACATGAAGACCTGAGAGGCACTATGATTCCACTATAGGGGAATATGAAACGAGACCTATGGGAAAATAAATCCTCTATCTCCAAGGTCATTGTCAAGACTCATATTCTTCTACAATGTGCCTTAAATAAAACCATATACCTTCTTTGACTTATCAACCAGTCCTTGAATCTGTGTAAGAGGTTGGTGGGGAAAGTCTTTTCACAAAATAATGGGAGCATGGGTTGAGTACAATCTTCATGCCATGGGAAGTGTAAGAGTCCTACATTCCTCTAGTTATAGGTAATGTCATCCATCATTTCCACCAATTATATCATTGTCATTGACTCTAACATTGTGGGAAGCACTCTAACATTAATTCTTTACATATTTCATGTTTTATTCTCCATTTCCAACCCATACCAACTTGGAAATTAACCAAAATCAGCGTCAAGAAGTGGAAAATTGTAGACTTTAGATGAAATATAGTGGTTGTATGTGAGAATATAGGATAGGGAAGATAACAATTCATCATTCACTATCCATTATATACTATTTATATCCTTGAGAGACAAATATAGTTCTTTTAGGAAATTCTTAGAAAGAATACAATAGATCAAGCTCTTTTTATCCACACTAAAGAGAACTAGAGAGAATAATATATATAAGTGACCATTAAGTACATAAAGTGAATATATTCGTTATGTTGCATGTTGTAGTGGGAGAGAGTTCCTTATCTATCATAGGATGAATCAGATTCTTTTAATGCTTTGTGTTGAGAAGGTTAGGTAAGAATGTGAGTAGAAAGATTGGGATGAGAAATATAGAATCTTATTGCTTGGTTTTTTCACCATGGTGGCCTCATAGCCTAGGTTGGCGGTGGTATCTACATTATATGGTAATTGTGGTTCAATGGAAATTTTCTCTTACATGACCAATCTCTTGGAGAAATTTTTGTTAAAAGATAAGTCTCTTTTTTTTGTTTATCAATATGAAAAATTACTATTACTCCTAGTCAAAAAACAATTATGTGTTATGCATGCTATGTGTCATTTTTTTTTTTTTTTTTCTNAGTATACAAGGAAATGAAGAAAAATTTCATGACACAAGAAAAGAAAATGATTTATACCTTTTCAGAAATGTGTTTTTGATTGTGGAGGTGACCACCCTTAAAACCTGCATTTTTCAAAGACATTAAAAGGTTAAATGACTGAATAATAGCTAAGCATCTATGAGGAAATAACCATGTACAAGTGCAAAGGAAGGCTATTAGGTGGGCTTGAAACAAGAGAACTATTATCTCACACATACATAATGCATAAGATAAGATGCCATGTAAAACTCAAGTGCACCACTATGTAAGGGAGTTTTAGCCTTTGGAATACACTGTGCAAGAAGATTAGATATGAGGTCTACCTAATAAGATAACATCCCATGCTTGAGCACCCCATTCATAATATGAATCCATCTTAACCACGTGTATCTAGTGCATCGTCTACCATACAGGAGGTTCAATAGAATTGCTAAGGCTTGAAGTTCTCATAAGAATGGAGGGAGGCCATGAAGCCTAAGGAAATGGATGGATGATATGGAGTTCACTATAGTTTAAAATTTCTTAAATATTTCTAACCTAAAAACTTACATATAAAATAAATAATGCAATATAGAAGATTAAATACTCAAAGAAAATGTGTCTAAATTGAAATATGTGCTCAGGTGGTACAACAACTATTTGATAATACTTATTTCAATAGGTCAATGACAATGTATGGATTTGATGTAAGAGTTTCACATGGTGTATTTTACAAATACAAAACACAATCCTAAGACTCTAACACAACTCTAATGACCTTCACTAAAATAGTTAAATAGTAATTAGGCCTTCCAAGTGCTTCAATGTATGGTGCTGCAACCCACAATAGAAAACACATGAAGTCCCGAGAGGCACTATGATTCCACTACAGGGGAAGATGAAAGGGGACCTATGGGAAAATAAATCCTGTATCTCCAGGGTCATTCTCAGAATTCATATTCTTCTACAATGTGCCTTAAATGAATCCATATACCTTCTTTGACTTATCAACCAATCCTTTAATATATGTAAGAGGTTGGTGGGGAAAGTCTTTTCACATAATAATGGGAGCATGGGTTGAGTACAATCTTCATGCCATGGGACATGTAAGAGTCCTACATTCCACTAGTTATAGGTAATGTCATCCATCATTTCCACCAATGATATCATTGTCATTGACTCTAACATTGTGGGAAGCACTCTAACATTAATTCTCTACATATTTCATGTTTTATTATCCATTTCCAACCCATACCAAATTGGAAACTAACCAAAATCAACATCAAGAAGAGGAAAATTGTAGACTTTGGATKAAATATAGTGGTTGTAGGTGATCATATAGGATAGGGAAGCTAACAACTCATCATTCACTATCCAGTATATACTCTTTATATCCTTGAGAGAAAAATATAGTTCTTTTAGGAAATTCTTAGAAAGAATACAATAGATCAAGCTCTTTCTATCCACACTAAAGAGAACTAGAGAGAATAATATATATAAGGGACCACGAAGTACATAAAGTGAATATATTACTTATGTTGCATGTTGTAGTGGAAGAGAGTTCCTTATCTATCACAGGATGAATCAGAGTCTTGTAATGCTTTGTGTTGAGAAGGTTAGGTAATAATGTGAGTAGAAAGATTGGGATGAAAAATATAGAATCTTATTGCTTGGAGTTTTCACCATGGTGGCCTCATAGCCTAGGTTGGTGGTCGTATATACACTGGATGGTTGTGGTTCTATGGAAAATTTCTCTTACATGACCAATCTCTTGGACCAATTTTTGTTAAAAGATAAGTCTCATTTTTTTGTTTATGAATATGAAAAATTACTATTACTCTGAGTCATAAAAAAATTATGTGTTATGCATGCTATATGTCATTTGTTTTTCTGATTTTGAATTTGAGTATACGAGGAAATGAAGGAAAATTTCATGACGCAAGAGAAGAAAATGATGTATACCTTTTTGAAAATGTTTTTTGGAATTTGGAGGTGACCACCCTTCAAACCTGCATTTTTCAAAGACATTAAAAGGTTAAATGACTGAATAATAGCTAAACATCTATGATGAAATAACCATGTACAAGTGCAAAGGAAGGCTACTATGTGGTCTTGAAATAAGAGAACTCTTAGCTCACACATACACTATACATAAGATAAGACGCCATGTAAAACTCAAGTGCACCACTATCTAAGGGGGTTCTAGCCTTTGGAATACATTGTGCAAGAAGATTAGATATGAATTGTACCTAATAAAATATCATCCCATGCTTGAGCACCCCATGCATAATCAAAATCCATCTTAAGGATATGTATCTAGTGCATCGTCTACCATACAAGAGGTTCAAGAGAATTGCTAAGTCTTGAAGTTCTCATAAGAATGAAGGGGGGCCATGAAGCCTAAGGAAATGGCTGGATGATATGGAGTTCACTATAGTTTAAAATTGCTTAAATATTTATAACCTACAAGTTTACATATAAAATAAATAATGCAATATAGAAGATGAAATACTCAAAGAAAATGTGTCTAAACTGAAATATGTACTTGGGTGGTACAACAACTATTTGATAATACTTATTTCAATAGGTCAATGACAATGTATGGCTTTGATGTAAGAGTTTCACATGGTGTATTTTAAAAATACAAAACACAATACTAAGACTCTAACACAACTCTAATGACCTTCACTAAAATAGTTAAATAGTAATTATGCCTTCAAAGTGCTTCAATGTATGGTGATGAAACCCACCATAGAAAACACATGAAGGCATGAGAGGCACTATGATTCGACTATAGGGGAAGATGAAAGGGGACCTATGGGAAAATAAATCCTCTATCTCCAAGGTCATTCTCAAAACTCATATTCTTCTACAATGTGCCTTAAATGAATCCATATACCTTCTTTGACTTATCAACCAATCCTTGAATCTATGTAAGAGGTTTGTGGGGAAAGTCTTTTCACATAATAATGGGAGCATGGGTTGAGTACAATATTCATGCCATGGGAAGTGTAAGAGTCTTACATTCTTCTAGTTATAGGTAATTTCATCCATCATTTCCACCAATGATATTATTGTCATTGACTCTAACATTGTAGGAAGCACTCTAACATTAATTCTCTACATATTTCATGTTCTATTCTCCATTTACAACCCATACCAATTTGGAAATTAACTAAATTTTTTGGCATAGGGTCAGACCCACGGTTCAACGCTACAACAACACCCCAACAAATCCCTAACTACCGGCCCTTTCAGAAACACCTATGAAGTAGATGAAGTCTCACCTGAGGTAGTTGCAGGGGTGGTTGCAAGACTCAGGTGTTTGCAACCTTAGCTAGGACATAGATCTGTGATGATAACACTTAATAAAGCACCTAGCACTGTTAGTTCCTCAATATGCAATCAATATCCACTTCATTGTTAGCACAGAACTTCGTAGTATTCTCACTTATCTATAGTATTCAAGCACTTAGCATTTACAAATGTTTTAGAATGAGCATATCAAGCACTAAGCATGACTATATAGATCAGATTTAAAATTCTCACATGTAATACGCACAAAGCATAAATAGATCTATCTAAACATATAAGAGAACTTAGCATATAACATATGAACACATCAAGACAAAGCACAAAACACATAACATAGTGTTTACGTGGTTCACCTCCACCCATGGGCTACATTCACCAACTCTTCTTCTTTATTGTCTTTGTTCAATTGGTTACAAGAACAAAGCCATAAAAATTGTTACTCCACACAGGACAGAAGATCTACGTAGTTCGCTAGATCCTTCTTCCTTGTGCTACAACACTAGGCTCTCCAAAATCTGCTACAAGGATCTGCACTTAGCTCTACAAGTCTCTTACAGTCATGCACAAAGAAATTATAGACTCTACTCGCACTTAACATACATTTAAATCACATAGATGTACTATTCTCTCCTTCTTACATTTCCTATCCTTCTATTTATACATACAAAATAGGCCTAAACATGGGTAAACCCATGGGATGACATCCCATTCCCGTTAATTATTCCCAAAAAACCAAAAAGGGGCCCAAAAGGGGGCCGGGATCCTGTGATCTCCGCTTCATCTTGCACTCCTCCTTTGACAGGCTGTTGAAGTCTCAAAATAGGCTAACATGACCAAGAAACTACCAAAACTTGGTCAAGGGTCAACAAGCCCCCAACACTCACCTATGACTCGTCCCAAGTCACTATGGTCTGATCAGTTTGGCTTCGAATGCCTTGTGCTTGGACTGATTTTCTTCGACTTGCTTCTTTGTTGTGGCCTCTTGTTCGGTGAAATCATGGATTACTGCATCATTCACAGGCCCTTCTAGGCATTGTTCTGCTATGGTGACAACGTGTTCTAGCTCTGCTCCTTGGTTCTCCACCTCTGTTAACAATTGGAATGCCTTATCTTGCATAGGTTGAAACCATTGGGTGAATTCCATCACTTTGCTTTGAATCATATGGATCTTCTACTGAGATGTGTGTTTTTCATGAGACCTCTTCATTTGTTCTATAACTGACAGGGCCTTCATCTGGGACTGTAGTTTATCTGCATGTTGCTTCGCTTCCTAGAGCTGCGAATCCAATGTATCTAACTTTGGGTTCTCAGTGAGGTTCTCGTATGTCTAGACACTTCATTTAATCAGATTCTTGCACTCCAAGGTAAGATATTCTAATCTTTCAACTGTTCTATAGGCAGTTGCTTCTTGCTGGTCCCTTACGTCCTGAGGGGTCTCGGGCACAATGTAGAGCTCCAAGTCTTCTATGCATTGTTGGAGCTACTAGATTACTTCTTTGAGTTTCTACTGCAGAACCCTCTCTTCGACCTTTACTTCGATGACTATCACAAAGCAAAGTGCTCTATGAACCATTTCCTTAACTTCAAGTTGCTCGGAAAGAAACTGTTCCTTGCTTTGCTGTAATTGTACTTTTTCTTCATCCCACTTCGCTTGCAGAGTCAACTTTTCCCATTCTGTAGCACTGCATTGCTCCTCAAGGTATTTTTGTACTTGCGGTAAATCCTAGGTGGCTTGTGTTGTCTCTTCCCGAGCTCTTCGAAGGCGAGATTCCACTGTATTAGCAATGTGGTGTAGCTGAGATGGCTCATCACCTAGGTCTGATGTTCCTACTAATAGAGGCAGAGTATAAACTGCGTGGTTGGACTGTATTTCCTGTTGCACCCCTTGGAGATCATCCTTAATCTGATTGAACACCTCTTCCTTCTTAGCTTCTTGCATCTCTGCTATCTCCAGTGAATCATTGTTAAGTGCTACGACAATGAAGTTGAAGTCGTCTGAGGTGAGGGAAGTCTCAAATTTGGTCCTGGTTGCTTTCATTTTCTTCCTTGAAGAAGGTTTGAGAGGGGAAACCTTCCTTTTATTTGAGGGGTACTCCTTTTCTGTAGGTGGTGTAACCTCGCCTTTGTTCGGTTAAACTTCTGCGCCATCTATCTCTCTACCATATCCTCCTTGTTCTCTTGATATGGAAGCGGTCTTCATGGATGCACTGTCTAGATCATGGACCTCTTTGGTCTTCTTTGTCTTTCTAGGTCTGAGTATATCTGTTGCATTTGTTGGAATGTCAAAATTGGACATCTTCGCAGGGTCCGCTAGAACAAGGAGGTCCACCGACCATTCCTTGGTAATCTCTTCCAAGTCATCCTCCACCAACTTGTAGTATAACTACAACTATTGTTTATTCTCATCAACGCGCACTGTGATATAGATGAAATGGTGGTCCGTGCTGAATTTCATCAAGGGCCTGAACCTATGGAGAGTGTTTGGGGTTATACGAGGTGCATATTGGATGGCCACCTTCAACTGGATGTATTAAGTGTGGAAGAAAAAATTTGATTGCCACTTCTTGTTCATGTTCTTTGAGTACCATAGTGTACTAAACTTCGTGGCTAGAGGTTCAAACAGATCGATGTCCGGGATGGTCACACCTTTCGGCATCTCCCATGCGATAAAAAGAATTCAAGATGAGAAGCCAACTGAAGTGGAACTCGTATCCTTGATCCTGTGCTTCCTTGCAGTCCAATTCTAGCTGGTTATGAGGTACTTCACCCAATTCATTTGTAGGCCCTCTGTGCACTTCCCTACAAGGTCGACGACATATCCAGTCACTTGGGTGGGTCGGTTCTTGAGAACTAACTTCCCTGCGATCAATTGACAGGATAGGCACACTGTGCCACTTTGGATAGATGCTACCTTGTAGTTTCACGTTCCCTTCTCAACATCTTCGTAGGCATCTTTAATCTTCTATGAAAGAGCACGATCTATGGTTTTCCCAGGATAGAAATCCTACGGGTCAGGGCCTTGCATGCTCATCTCGGTGATCCGATTAATCAACATTAGATCCACTATGATACGATGATTCGACCATAAATATCCACCATGTTAATAGGACAACAACAACTTGACGCATGCGTTCACTTCTTGGTGTCTCTTAAAGTAAGGAATCTTCATGACATTGAGAAGTGTGGACTACGCAAGGTTCATGGTCCATGAATGGGGTACGATCTTCGAGTTCTTTCCCTTGGTTCTAGTCATATACTTGTGTGGGTCAAGCATGTTGTACACCTTCCTGTCGCCGAGGTTGAAGTCGCTAAACTTCAATTCTACGATCTTATCTTGGTATGCGTGCATGGCACGTATCCCCTTCAGGAGGTATGTAGTGACCATTTCATATTCAAAATCTCTGGGCACACTATCTTGGTTTATTGCACTACTTAGAGGTGGTAGATAGGGAGGTAGAATGCTCAGAATCAACTTAGCATTCGCTAAGTAATCCTTGTGATTATTTTTCCTTTCACGAGATGGTCCAGCTCCATGAGCAGTGAATGGGGATGCTTGCACTGTTTTTTGGATGAAGCCTGGACACCTTCAGACATTGACATGTCTTTCTTAGTCATCAAGTCGGTCAAAAATTTCTTAGTGGCTTTCTCTGCAGTGCTCAATGCTTTTGACATACGCACTCGGGGTGAACAATTTGTGGGTTTGAGGATCAATTTAGACACGGTAATGATATAGAGAGTGAGAGCTCAATGATTACTGTATAAACTCAGCTTAGTCTGCGAGCTCAAATTCTCAATTAGAAAAAGTGTTTTCTGTGCATGGTACGACGTTATAAGTACGTAACCCGACAATGGTGTGCTTACAATGGGTATGAACCTCCATTAACTCCCATTCGATCCATTATGGTGTACCCTAATGGTATGATGATGAACCTTTATTTCTTTTCTTCCCATTCGAATTGGGATTCAAACCGATATATCAGCCCCAATGGCTATATTGCTTCATCATGGCGAAGTGCCATGTGTTGCTTTTCTGATATCCTGGCGAAGCTCCAATTCTACAATTTTTCTTTTTACTAGGTCTCCTCTAGAACCTCCTGTAACTTTTCAGTCTTATCCCTCTTCTTTCTTAACTGTCGAGCCTTTTTTCCAGTGAGCTTTGTCTTAGTAGTTCTTTTTCCATTTTGATTCTTGTCTTATATGGTCTTAGTCACTTCACGCTATTAATATTCTTCCCTAGGGTTCTTGGCTAATACTTCTTCCTTGTCTAGGATAGGTAATTTAATATTCTGTGGATTCTCTAGTGTTATGTTAAATTCAATAGCTGGGTTACTATCATTAAACATCTTCTATTTGCTCTCCTATTCTTCAATCAAGCGTGTGATCCTTCTGGTAATAAAATATTTTAACACTTGCTTCTTTTGTTCCAAAACTTCTTCTTCTTCTTTTCGTCTGGCTTGATATCTATCAATCCAAGGTTTTCCAATTAACATGGTAAACGGGGTGTGGTTCTGAATAAATTGAATAATCTCAAAATCTTCTTTCGTTGAAGTTCCATTGATAGTCATAGGTATCTGAGCAAGCCTCCCACACAGGTTTACTAGTTTCCCTCTGAATATCCCTATTCCTCCTAGTGAAGGGATCATAGTAGACCTTCCTATATCTTCCCAAGTTCTTTCTATCATGATATTCACTTATGTTTCCTCATCTAGAACACAGTCAATGTCGAAGTCACATATTCTTGCTTCAAGGAACTCCTTGTGTCTAAAAATATTTGATAGTCTAACATTTCAATGGTCATCCAATGTTTCTTTCATCTGTAGTAATACCTTCTTTGATTCTTTCTGGCGTTCTACTATAGCCTTAGTTTCTAGATCTATCTTAGGGTTTTCTTGTCTTATGTTCATATTTTCAAGCTTAGCAATCATTCTGGGGTATTCCAGCACTTCATGGTCTAGATCTTTTCAACAAAGACAACTAAGTCTTCCACTAGGGAATTCCTTATGAAGATGTCCCTATCTTCTGCAACTGTAACAGAGGTTTAGTCCTCTCTTTCTTTTAAATGATCCCCGACCTCTTATGTACTGCGCAATAGGATTATAGGAGCTAACTTGCAATAAATTCTTTTTAGGATCCTGCATCCATTTGTTAGTTCAAACATTCTTTCTATGCATTGGTATAACATATATTTCACTAGTCTTCTTAGATCTATTCATATCAAACCTTATTTCATCTATTAGTACCCTAGTTTTCAAACTAGGATAGACTCTATTAAACATACCTAGATCCATAATCTAGAAATAAAAAATTCCACTTATATTACTTCTACAAAGAAAAAATCTTCCAGATCTAAAACTTTTAACTATTCTTACCTTTATCAGAGCACAAAGTTTGTAGATCTTACCTCTTTTAATAAAAAAATCTTACTTTTACCTTTCTTAGAGTGCCAAGCATTCAGATCCTGCTTCTTTCCTTCATATATGATCTTCTTTTCTTCAAATTGAGCTTCTCTCTTTCATACTTGACCTTATTTGTTTAGCACAGAGCTTTATAAGTCAAGTAGAATACCACATACTAGGGCACAAATCTATGCAAAAAGTTTCCAGGTCAACTCTTTGCACAAAGATTCTTCTTCCTCAGTTCCCAACAATCACAGTTTTGGTCCTAGCAATGGAATCACTTGTCGGCACAGGGGCAAACCCAGGGTTTAACACTACAATAATGCACCAACAAAGCCCTAACTACCGACCCTTTTGGCAACACCTTTGAAGCAGAAGAAATCTCACCTGAGGTAGTTGCAGGGGTGGTTGCAAGACTCAGGTGTCTGCAACCTTAGCTGGGACACATATCTATGATTATAACACTTAATAAAGCACTTAGCACCATTAGCTCCTCAATATGCAATCAATATCCACTTCATTCTTAGCACAAAACTTCACAATATTCTCACTTATCTACAGTATTCAAGCACTTAACATATAAAAATGGATCAGAATGAGCATATCAAGTGTTCGCGCTCTGTAATTTGCCCAAGGTTGTGATGGCAGTCACAGAGGCAACATCAGAACTGCTTCGAGTCAGGGATCTATCCCTCCGAGACTTGGAGAGGGATCTCTCTGTCTGATATAAGTTTGTTTGAAGAGAATATTAGGCTAGCTATGAAGAACATGGGTTTGTTTATGGATTTTCTAGTTGAGACAACAAAAGAAGACCATTGGGCTATGGGGCCTGTGACAAGTTTGAAATTGAACACAGGTCTATACGGTATTTCCATAGGGCAAGGTAATGTAGACATTGTATTCTTTATAAATAAAGTGATGTAAAAGAGGAATAGATGAGATAATCAACTACAACAAAAAAGCATCCAAGAATTTCTTCATTGTAGTATCAGAGGAAAACATTAAGATTCTCAAAAGCACTGCACAGAGTATCAGGGATAAATTTTGCATTAAATCTCCTTTTGAAAATTAGAAAGAGAGAATCATAATGAATAATGATTAGAAACACATTCAACGAAGCAAGAAACCTCACCAATCGTCGACACACAGGAATCTTGTGAAAAAGTCCCTTTGTATTCCTGGTGAATCAAAAAAAAAATATTACAGGGAATAGCCTTCCTGGGTGTGAGATTAACAACCTCTACATTAAAAATCATCTCTGAATATATAGGGGATATCCCCCAACAAGTTTCGAGAGTCAGTTTTAATCGCCTCGGCCAAAAATAGCCAAAAATCCCACCAAATGTGGAACTGTTCGCCATGAAAGATGGACCGGTTTTCTGCAAAAAAGGGGTCCGAATAGACGTTTATTTCTCTTCAACGATGATACCTATGAAAAAAATGAAGGAGGTTATTGTATATGGGAATGTTCTGGACAAAAACCTCCATTGGTTTCTCCAAATTCATCTCCATATCATCATAACAACTCCCGCAAAATCAGGACTGTAACGGAAAAGTGAAAATCCGAAAAAAAGGGCCTCAAAGATGGCTTTGATTCTCCCTGCTCGTGGCACCTGTGAAAAAAATGAGAGATTTTTTTGTTCTTCATCCCGTTATGGAGAAAAATGTCTCTCGATTTTTAAAAATTCGTTTTCATTTGCCCAGAATCTCCTCCAGGACAAGACATCCTGAACAGGCAAAAAATGGTGAAAAAATGACAAAGGCGGTTTTTTTCGGGACGGGTAGTATTCCGGACCCCCCTGAGGTGGTAAGCAGTTTTGGGGGGGGGCGGGTTCCGATGGAATAAGGTGTTGACACATGTATGGGGGGTGGTATTGGAAAACAACTATTCTGTACCCCCCCTCTCGTTAAACTCCGGATAGTGAGGGGGGGTCTGGAATTTTTAATGGCCATCGATTTGGTTTATGATTTTCATGTGGGCTTTGATGTGAGAGGGAGTTGGGGATGGGTAGACTTAGGATAGTGTTAAGTTTTTATGTTTTTAATTTTTAGTTTTTTAATATTATGCTATTACATGTTTTATTCACGTTTTGTTTTATGTTTAATTATTATATTTTGTTTTTTGTTTTATATGTTTTGTGTTTTTATAATTTGTTTTATTATATGTGTTTATTATAATTTGTATTATATTTAATTTGTTTTTGTTTGTTTTTTAGTTTTATTTTGTTTATTGTTTTTTCTTTTTATTTAATTTTTATTTTTTATTTTAATATAAAACTAACCCAGTTATTAATACTAACTTAATTAATTAACAATTGATTAATTACTAACATGCTAACTCGATTGTTAATTAATTAATAATTAATTTATTATTATTAACAGGTTGAATCATGACTATTAACATAATGTTTTTATCCTAAGTCTGTTTATTCATGGAGGGGTAACATTGGCGAATGAGTGAATGAATGAAGGGTGAGGAACTGACAGGTGCGGCGTGAAGGAAGGATGTAGCATGGAGCGAAGGAGGCCTGATGCAATGGATGGATGACACGTTGGGATAGGGCCCATCGGAAAAACCCGCCTCATTCCAGACCCCCCCCCCCACCGTTAAAGGGAGAATGATCGTGGGGGTCCGGAATCGCCTGTGGACCGTTCATCAAGCGAGCCAGTGTGGAGCGGAAGACACGTTGACAAGCCAACACAAGTTTTTGAAAATGCTTTGGAATTGTTGCGCGATCTTAAATGACTCATTTAAGAAATGGCACACTTGTATATTGTAAAGGACCTTGAGTGGATAGCTCTCGTCCTTAGATAGATAGTCGACATTTAATGTAGTTAATGCTGGTAGATAGGATCTTTAATTGTAGGTTTGATAGCTTTAGAATTCAAGAGGGAAAATGGATATAGACACCCTCATTGTATCATGGTATTATTCTGGAAAAAGAGAAGAAGAATAGGCAGAGAACTGTATGAAGAACACCCATGTACAGGTGTTTGAATTAATAGCAGAACTTTGATTCAAATCCATGGTTTTGTGTTGTTTCTCTGTGTATTGGTATTATGCTCAATTTATGTCTGCTTCCAGTTGTACATTTGCTTTTATATGCTGTGTATATGATTTCATGGTTGAACTGAAGCCTGAAGGGGAGATGAAATGAGTTTCAATTGTTTCTCTATCTGAGCAAGGATTTTCCTGCAAGGTGTGCAGTCAAAACCATCAGTAAGGAGTGCGTTGATGGAGGCTCAGGTAGTTTAACTCTTGTTCTTATTCACCCAGAAGTGAAAGTGGGTTGTTGAAGCCGTGCAAGGAGTGCGTAGGCTGAAGAGGAAGTCTCAGTCATGAATATGAGAAGAAATCTTTAGAGGACTGTTGTTGCAGGCGTGCGCAGAGTCAAGGGAAGCTCGAACAGCTGAAGCGTTCGCAGGATTTCCGCAAGGAGTGTGAGCAAAGGGTTCTTATTTCTAAGAGGAATGAGAAGATGAAGAAAGATATGGAGGAGAAAAGGCCTTCAAAATTATTGGAAGGTTGCACATGAGATTTTCATGCTAAGAAATCCCCAAGGGGGAAATAAATCAGCGGTCAGAATTTGTAGGGGAGATTCAAAAAAGATCGGAAGCCATCAGATCTAGTAAAAGTTGCACCAGGGTTAAGCCTTAGTGCATAGAGGAGAATTTCCGTGAAGGCATCGGGATATTGGAGCCGTCGGGATTTTGATAGGCAAGAGAATCGAGACCTTGTGGGTTTCGAAAACCCGAAGGAGATCCTAACTGTTGATCTTATGGCAGGACACGTGTCAGAGGATCCAAAGGAGTCAGGGTTCAGCTCATTGTGAATTCCAGGAGTGAAGAAATCGTTGCATCAGGAATCACGATTTTGCGATACCCGATAGGGTGATGAGGAAGTGGTGACGTGGAGGAGTAAGCTCTCACGTGCATCGAGGATCGGTATATCGGGATTCTCGATGACGAGAAAATCATTGCAGGAGGAGTCGCGAAACTCTGAAATGCGATGGCCACACAGTCATAGCGTTACAGTGGAGGACAGGTGTTACCCATATCGGGGTTCGAGACTTGGGGAGTGTCATGAACTAGTGCAACGGGAATCGCGATTTCCCAATTTTCCACAAGAGTGTGGGCCACAGTGGAGCAGCTAAGTAGACAGGTGGAAGCCCGTATTGAAATTCAAGGAATTGGAAGTCTTGAGCACATAGCAACAGGAATCGCAATATTGCAATACGCGATATCCCGACAGGTATAAGGACAGAGTGGGGACCACCAGGATCAGAGTGGTGGATAGGTGTCGCACCACACCGAATGATCGCACATCAGGTTTCGGGGATTCAAAGGACCCGAATTCATGACCAGAGGACTCACGATTTCACGAAGTCCGATTTACCAATTTAAAAGGGGATTTCGTTTAAGTGAACTCTGTGGGAACTGAGAAGTCCCGATAAGGGAGTTGAAGATCATTTCTGTTCTTCAGGCCAAGGGAAGAGAAGGTCCTGTGTAATAATCATACCTAAGGGTGTGGTTGTGTTAGAGTGGTATTAGAGCGAGGATATTTATTTGCTTTGTGGAGAAGAGAAGAGGATTCGCCATGTCGCCAAGGAGAGAAAGACAGTCACCTGATCTTGAAGACACGGAGGTACGAAGAAGAGGTAGGTCGGTAGGAAATCCAGAAATGGAGAGACAGATGCGTGACCTTCGAGCAAGACTCAAGGAGATGGAAACAGCTTAAAGACGCACAACTAGTATAGGGGATCTTAGCGATTCCGAGAGCGAAATAGAGGCTGAACACGAAGAAGAAGTTACGGCCGAGGATGCAGTGAATGAACGACTGATTAAAGCTATTGCTAGGATGAGTGCAAAAAAAAAGATGGACATTCCATCTTATGAAGGGAATTTGGATGCAGAAGAGCTTCTAGACTGGATTAGAGCTCTTGACACTTATTTTGATTATGAAGATATCGAAGAAGATAAGAAGTTCAAGCATTCTGTTACGCACTTGAAAGGACATGCAACATTGTGGTGGGACGAGCTACAAGTAGATAGACGCTGCAAAGGCAAGCAGAAGATCAAGAGTTGGGATCGAATGATTGCAAAGATGAAGGCAAAGTTCATCCCAAGAGATTATCAAATTACTTTGTTCAGGAGGATGCAGAACCTGAGACAGAAGCTGATGACAGTTAATGAATACACTAAGGAATTCTATCGACTGAACATCAGAGAAGGTCATTGGGAGAGTGATGATGAGAAGGTTTCTAGATATCTGAATGGTCTGAGATACGACATTCAGGATGAATTGAGTATGGCGACCATTCGGACGGTGGAGGATGCATATCAAATGACTTTAAAAGTAGAAGAAAAGCTGAGCCGTAAGCAAGGTCAGTGAGGGCGAGGTAGAATTCATCCCAGAGGTAAGACAGTTTCCCAGGACAAATACCAAAATCCCAAGGAGGAATGGAAGAAGCCTCAGGGTAAAGTAGAAAGAGGTGGGACCTCACAAAGAGGACCATACATTGAACGGAGAGGACAACATAATAAACATAGAGGAGATTATGCTGACGCAAACACCATTCCTCATACTAGAGGTAGAGGAAGAGGAAGAGGTGTAGTAATCACATGCTTCACATGTGGAAAGAATGGGCATAAGTCATTTGACTGTCCAGATAAGAAGAAGGATGGAGGAGAAGCTCACATCGCCAAGGCACAGAGGCGAGATGCTGAGGTCGAATACGCAGAAGGCAGAAGATCGCTTATCATGTGAAAAGTCCTTTTGACACTCGAGAAAGAGGTGGAGAGTTTAGTCCAAAGGAACAGACTGTTCAGGACAACTTGCAAGACCAAGGACAGGGTGTGCAAGGTCATTGTTGACAGTGGTAGCACGGATAATCTCGTTTCAACCGAGATGGTAGAGACGCTGGAGCTGGAGACAACTGATCATCCAAGCCCATACAGAGTTTCGCGGCTACAGAAAGGACACCAGGTAACTGTTACTAAACAATACTTGGTTGAATTCAAAATAGGTGGATATAATGATAAGATTTTATGTGATGTTATTCCCATGGATGTATGTCATTTATTGCTAGGTAGACCATGGAAATATGACAGAAATGTGATTCATGATGGGAGAATGAGCACATATACCCTGGAGAAGAATGGGAGAACCCATATGTTGCTTCCGATAGAGGATAAGGAGGTGAAGCCAGAAGTAAGCAACACAGCACTTCTCATGAGTGGGAAAGAGCTTCTTACGGAGGTGAAGAAGAAAGAAGATCCACAATTCTTTGTGTTCAGGAAACCAAGGATTGTTCTAACTAGCACAAGAGTGGACGATTTTCCAGATGAGATTCAGGAACTGCTAGAAGAGTTCGCTGATATCATAGTGGACGAATTACCTCGTTCGTTGCCACCGATGAGGAGTGTGAGTCATCATATTGATCTCATACTGGGAGCTAGTTTGTCGAACAAAGCCACGTACAGGTTGACACCGCAAGAAAATGAGGAGGTTAAAAGACAGGTCCAGGAGTTGTTGGAGAAAGGATTGGTCAGAGAAAGCTTGAGTCTATGTGCTGTTCCAATAGTACTCAGTCTGAAGAAAGATGGAGGCTGGAGAATGTGCACTGATTCCAGAGCCATTAACAAGATAACCATCAGGTACAGGTTTCCATTGCCACAGATGGACTGTTTAAGTGGAGACAATTTTTTTTCAAAGGTTGGTTTGAAAAGCGGATACCATCAGATTCGCATGAGGGAAGGCGATGAGTGGAAGACATCCTTCAAAACCAATCAAGGGTTGTACGAATGGCTAGTCATGTCGTTTGGCTTGACGAATGCACCAAGTACCTTCATGAGGTTGATGAATGAAGTCCTGAAGGAATTCATCGGGAAGTTCATCATTGTGTATCTAGATGATATACTAATTTACAGTAAATCAGAGGCTGAACATCTAAAGCATTTTGCCATTGTGATGAAAAAGCTACAGTAGGAGAAACTGTTGGTCAACATGAGAAAATCTTCATTCATGAAGACATAGCTCATTTACTTGGGTTTTGTTATTTCAGAAAATGAATTGAGGATGGATCTGGATAAAGTGGAGGTGATCAAGAATTGGCCATCACCGAGAAATATTTTCAAGGTGAGAAGTGTTCATGGTTTGGCTAGTTTCTACCGAAAATTCATTAGGAATTTTAGTGGGATTAGTGCAGCGATGATGAATACAGTGAAGAAGCAACATAAGTATTTTCATTGGACAACAGAGGCTAAGAAGATCTTCAATCTGTTGAAACGGAAGATCACAGAACAACCAGTTTTGGTGTTACCGGATTTCCAGAAAACATTTAAGGTGAAATGTGATGCAAGCAGGTATGCCATAGGAGAGGTCTTGAGTCAAGAGGACAGGGAGGTTGCATATTTCAATGAGAAGATGGATGAAGCGAAACTGAAATACTCCACATATGATAAATAATTCTATGCTATTATCCAGGTGTTGAAGAAGTGGAGGCATTACTTGATCCCAAAAGAATTTGTTTTGTATAGTGATAATCATGCATTGCAGTTTGTGACTCAACAGGAGAAGTTGAATCAGAAACATGCCAAATGGGTAGAGTATATGCAGAATTTCATGTTTGTGATTAAACATATTTCAGGTACTGCTAACAATGTGGCTGATGCTTTGAGAAAAAAGCGTTTGTTGCTGCAGGAATTCCGATTCAAAACACTGGGGTTTGATAATCTTAGTGACATGTACACAGGTGATGCAGACGTTGGAGAAGCATATGAAGCAGTTGAGAATCTAGTTCTCAGAGACAGAAGCCCTTGGATAGATTATATGATCCAGGAAGGATTGCTATTCAGAGGCAAACAACTGTGTATTCCAAATTTCTCCATGAGGAAGAACTTGTTAAAGGAGAAGCACAGTGGTGGATTAGTAGGACATTTTGGTCATGATAAAACATTTGCGAAGCTGAGTGAATCAGATTTTTGGCCAGGTATGCGAGTAGATTTCAAGAGGTTTGTCGAAATATGTAGAATTTTCCATCATTCAAAGGCCAGGTAGCAGAATGCGGGATTCTATCAACCATTACCCATACCCGAGAGGCTGTGGGATGAAATTAGCATGGATTTCATATTAGGATTGCCTAGGACGCAAAGAGGACATGAATTGGTCTTTATGGTGGTTGACAGGTTTTCCAAAATGGCACATTTTATCTCGTGTCAGAAGACCAGTGATGCGACTCATATCGCAAATTTGTTTGTCAAGGAGGTCGTTAGACTTCACGGGTTACCCAGAAGTATAGTTTTGGACAGGGATACAAAATTCATTGGACATTTTTGGAGGACATTATGGAAGAAGCTGGGGACTAATATGATGTTTAGTTCAGCTTATCATCCTCAGACGGATGGGCAAACAAAGGTGGTAAATTGAAGTCTGGGAGACTTGTTGAGGAGCTTGGTGATAGAGCACCACAACAGTTGGGATAGCATATTGCCACAGGCAGAATTTGTATACAACGATTCAGTGAATCAGAGCACAAGGAAAAGTCCATTTGATATTGTATACGACAGGTAGCCAAGGGGAGTTTCGGAGTTAAGGGATTCGGAACAGATAATGACTAAGAGCACAAGTGCTGAATATTTTGCAGAGGCGATGAAAGAACTTCATGGCCAGGTGAAGGAGCGACTAATGAAATCAAATCAAGAATATAAGCGCAGAGCCGATCAACGGAAGAAACAACTTCAGTTCGAAGTTGGTGATCTAGTTCTGGCACATCTGAGAAAGGAAAGGTTCCCGAGAGGAACATACAACAAGTTAAAAATGAATAAAATTGGGCCATGCAGGGTCCTGAAGAAATTCAGAGAAAACGCTTATGAGATTGAGTTCTCGAATGACATCGAAATATCTCCGATATTCAATGTCGTGGATTTATACCCGTACAGGGCCGGAGAAGTAGAGACTGGAGCGGAGTAGCCAGTGATCCAATGGATGAAACAACTGCTAGTTGTAGAGAAGCCGTAGATGCAATGCATACTAGATAAGAGAGTGGGTAAGAAGACCAGAAAGAAAGAGTATTTTGAGTATCTAGTCAAGTGGATGAATCACCCAGTGGAAGATGCCAGCTGGGAAAATGAAGCTGAGATACAGAAGCATGGATGGACCGTGCAGGCTCTCATGGACAGGATCCCATGAAAATTTTCAAGCCGAGGAGTATGATGCAGGAGCATCGCCAGCACCATCAAGCGAGCCAGCGTGGAGCGGAAGACAGCTGGACAAGCCAACACAAGTTTTTGAAAATGCTTTGGAATTGTTGTGCGATCTTAAATGACTCATTTAATAAATGGCGCACTTGTATATTGTAAAGGACCTTAAGCGGATATCTCTCTTCCTTAGATAGATAGTCGGCATTTAATGTAGTTAATGTTGGTAGATAGGATCTTTAATTGTAGATTTGATAGATTTAGAATTCAAGAGGGAAAACGGATATAGACACCCTCATTGTATCATGGTATTATTCTGGAAAGAGAGCAGAAGAGAAAGAAGAGAATTGTATGAAGAACACCCATGTACAGGCATTTGAATTAATAGCAGAACTTTGATTCAAATCCATGGTTTTGTGTTGTTTCTCTGTGTATTGGTATTATGCTCAATTTATGTCTGCTTCCAGTTGTATATTTTCTTTTATATGATTTGTATATGATTTCATGGTTGAACTGAAGCCTGAAGGGGAGATGAAATGAGTTTCAATTATTTCTCTATTTGAGCAAGCATTTTCCTGCAAGGTGTGCAGTCGAAACCATCCGCAAGGAGTGCGTTGATGGAGGCTCAGGTAGTTTAACTCTTGTTCTTATTCACCTAGAAGTGAAAGTGGGTTGTTGAAGCCATGCAAGGAGTGCGCAGGCTGAAGAGGAAGTCTCGGTCATGAATCTGAGAAGAAAGCTTCAGAGGACTGCTACTGCAGGCGTGCGCAGAGTCAAGGGAAGCTTGAACAACTGAAGCGTTCACAGGATTGCTGCAAGGAGTGTGAGAAAAGGGTTCTTATTTCTAAGAGGACTGAGAAGCTGAAGAAATCTCTGGAGGAGCAAAGGCCTTCAGAATTATTGGAAGGTTTCACAAGAGATTTTCGTGCTAAGAAATCCCCAAGGGGGAAAGAAATCAGCAGTCAGAATTCGTAGGGAAGATTCATGAAAGACCGACAACCATCAGATCTAGTAAAAGTTGCGCCAGGGTTAAACCTTAGTGCATAGAGGAGAAGTTCTGCGAAAGCATCGGGATATTGGAGCCATTAGGATTTTGATAGGCAAGAGAATTGAGACCTTGTGGGTTTTGAAAACCCGAAGGAGATCCTAACCGTTGATCTCAGGGCAGGACACGTGTCAGAGGATCCAAAGGAGTCGAGGTTTAGCTCATCATGAATTCCAGGAGTGAAGAAATCGTTGCATCAGAAATCGCGATTTCGCGATACCTGATAGGGCGATGAGGAAGTGGTGACGTGGAGGAGTAATCTCTCACGTGCATCGAGGATCGGTATATCGAGATTCTCGGTGATGAGAAAATCATTGTAGGAGGAGTCGCGAAACTCTGAAATGCGATGACCACACAGTCATAGCGTTACAGTGGAGGACATGTGTTACCCATATCGGGGTTCGGGACTTGGGGAGTGTCATGAACTAGTGCAACGGGAATCGCGATATCCCGATACACAATTTCTCGATTTTCCACAAGAGTGTGGGCCATAGTGGAGCAGCTAAGTAGACAGGTGGCAGCCCATATCAAAATTCGGGGAATTGGAAGTCCCGAGCACATAGAAACAGGAATCGCGATATCCCAACGGGTATAAGGACATAATGGGGACCTCCAGGATTAGAGTGGTGGACAGGTGTCACACCACACCGAATGATCACACATCAGGTTTTATGGATTCAAAGGACCTGAATTCATGACCAGAGGACTCGCGATTTCGCGAATTCTGATTTCCCGATTTAAAAGGGGATTCCGTTTAAGTGAACTCTGTGGGTACTGAGAAGTCCCGATAAGGGACTTGAAGAGCATTTCAGTTCTTTGGACCAAGGGAAGAGAAGGTCCTGTGTAAGCAGTTTACCTGAGGGTGTGGTTGCATCACTCCATGACAACCGTAGATCTGTGCACACTTTTTAATCACCATTTCGAACCCCCCCCCCACCCACCGTTAAAAACAGAACAGTCGGGGGGCTCCGGAATCCACTGTCATTCGTTGATCTACGTGTCACTAGATCGACCATCGATCTAATCATGTTCTTTATTTTCAGGCGTGAATGCAACAAAAACTTAGGCTTTAGCGATTTTGGTGGGTTTTGTGTGCTGCTTCTTTTGAAAATAATTTGCAGAGATGAAATATTATTTGCAAACCTATACACCCAGAGTGAAAAATTTCCAGTCAACAGATGATCCTATGAATTATAGGGTTATAATAGTGGCTCCACCTGTGGATGACAACTCTTTTGGGAGGTGTCAAGAAACATGGACCTCTGAACATGAAGATCGGTGCTTTATCCATTGGGTTGATCCCAAAATATTATTCTGCAACCTGCACCTATTTTGATCTTGCAACTGAACCCAAATCAAATGAACATTGCTAAAAAAGAGATGCTTAGAATGTTGATCTTATTCACATTCTCCTACCTACCCTATGCTACTGATAATTTTGTTAAATCAAATAATACAAAAATGCCAATGAAGCCAATCAAGTAGATGATGAGACTAGAGGACTATTTGAATGCTCGTTATCACAGTGAAAAGAACAACGTGACCCTTTGCCCATAGATTCAAAAATGCAAAGTGTAATGGACGCTGCTGAAAACATGATTGATATTTACAACAGAGACCCCGAAAATCTTGAAGGACCAAAGTAATGCCAGAGATAGACTGAGGCTCTACAGTGAAAAAATTCTCCATATAGGTAGCTATAGGATCAAGGTAGAAATGACATGTTCCTTGATTTTTGGATTCTGCCAAGTAAGCGATATGCTTTGGCACTATATCTATGTTATTTTCATCCTCATGCATTTCCTGACATGGATGCAACTTTCCTGATGGGTTTTGAAATGATGCTTCTGCTAAACACACCCCTGTAGTTGATTGTCCTCTCATATCCATATCATAGCAGCATTTTATCCCATAGTTGGATGATGGGGAATGATTTTGACCACACAGACCATCCAACCGATCAACTATTGGATCCTGAAAAGACTGACAAGATTGTTGCATTGATTCAAATGATATTTCCTGAACTTTTATGTATTTATCCTTCAACACTTGTCCAAGAGTCTCCTTCAAAATTTGAAATGACTTAAAGCACAATGGTACAGAGTTATTTTGGATTAACTCATAATTTGTCTCGGGCTTTAAGATTTCATTTGGAATTTAAAAATTAGAGTAGGTAAAGTTTTGCAATTCTGGGTTTAGAACAGCCTCAACATCAACACTGACATCTTCACCTAGTTAATCAGAAAATTCTTCCTCTCTACTATTGAAAACTTGCTTACAATTTGCTCTCAAAAATTGAAAAGAAGAGAAACATAAGGGAAAAGATTTTTCCCTTACTCTGAAATTTTCTGCCCCTTCCTCATCGCTGTCATGACTGTTGTGCAAGGGATGATTGACATATCTAAACCATAAATGATCTTCTTCCTGCCAAAAACATGCTGCTGGTTTCTCTGAACAATCAACCTCTATTTCAGCCTCATGATCATCATCATACTGGTCACACTTGGGTAAATCATCCATGAATGAAATGCCATTGAACATGCATATCATGCCAGGAGAATCTTCCACCACTCTATGATTTTGAACTTCATCTTCGACTGTATGGTGAATGGAATACATGAAAGAATCATTAGCCAAACCATGGTACCAAGGGTGAGCAGCAAAATGTTTGGGAACTGTGACACTTTCTTTCTCTGAAATCAATGGACCATGATGTCTTTCAACAACAAGCTCATCTTTCCTATTGATCTTCTGCATCATCTCTTCCATGGTGCTGACCAGAATGTCTAGTTTAGCTTCTGAATATTTCAGCTACTCCTTTTCTTTGTTCTTTACTTTTGACCTTTTGATCAGCAAGTTGGCCTCCACATCAACTGCAACCTTTTTCATTTCTTCAAGACTTACAGTGTTCCTTTCTCTTAACTAAAATGTCATCTCAGGATCAGAGGCATCTGGGTAATGTAAGTGAGTTGATACTGGGGGTGGCCTCATATCAGTAGGTATTGCATGATACACCTTATTGAATCTATCTGAAAACTGATGTATTGTCTCCCCTGGCTTTCTTTTCAAGTGTTCATACTCTTCTAGGATGAGGAAAACATTTCCCATGACCACCCATCTATGTAAGAAAACTTGCATGAACTGCTGAAAATTTCTGATGCTTGCAGCTGGAAGGTTCTTAAACCAATCTTTAACTTTACCTTGCAAAGACAGGGAAAACATCATGATACAAACATCATCATCTTCAACCTCATAAAGGTCAAGGAAATCCTCAAGGTTTTGAATATTATTTTTAGCAGTGATCTTCCCATTTTCTCCATCAAACCTAGGCAGATTATTGATGTAATTGACAGGGAGGTCATGGAGAATAGGAGGCAAATCTAGAGGCTGGTATTGGTCTGGGACTTTTGCAAGCACGGGAGATGAAGCAAGAGGCTTACAACCATCCAGAGGTTTTGCAAGAGTAGGAGATAAAATAGGGGGCTTATGTCTCACTAGGATTTCTATAGGTGCATCTGGGATGTGCACAGGTGTATGAGTATGTACATAATCTACAATTGGGGATATGATCTCTTGAGGCTCATCAATCAACAGGTGGTCAATGTAATCTTCAACAATATACTGTTGATCAGGCTTAGAATAAGACAAAACATAATTGCAGATAAAACCAAAGATGTCTTGAATGCAATTTGAGCTTGAGTACCTGGTCTTTCTAGGCTGCTTGACCATGCTTTAGGTTCTTCCTCCGGTGGAGTCTTTGAGTTGGCACTGTCTGGAGATGATTTGGAGTTGCCAGGTGAATGATATCATCCTTCTTGTGTCTGGTCATTGTCCACCATCAGTGATCAGATCTGGAGCTTTGAGGTGTACTACTGGGGAAAGATCCCCAGTATGGTCGCCATTCTGTTAGCGCTCTGTAATTTTCTTAAGGTTGTGATGGCAGTCACAGAGGCAAGTCAGGGATCTATCCCTCCAAGAATCAGAGAGGGATCTCTCTATTTGATATAACTTTGTTTGAAGAGAATACTAGGCTATCTATGAAGAACATGGGTTTGTTTATGGATTTTCTGGTTGAGACAACAAAAGAAGACCATTGGGCTATGGGGTCTGTGACAAGTTTGAAATTGAACACAGGTCTATAAGGTATTTCCACAGGGAAAGTTAATGAAGAAGTTGGATTCTTTAGAAATAAAGTGATGTAAAAGAGGAACAGACGAGATAATCAACTACAACAAAAAAGCATCCAAGAATTTCTTCATTGTAGTATCAGAGGAAAACATTAAGATTCTCAAAAGCACTGCACAGAGTATCAGGGATAAATTCTGCGTTAAATCTCCTTTTAAAAATTAGAAAGAGAGAAACATAATGAAGACTGATTAGAAACACATTCAACGAAGCAAGAAAACTTCACCAATCGTCGACACACAGGAATCTTGTGAAAAAGTCCCTTTGTATTCCTGGTGAATCAAAAATAAAATGTTACAGGGAATAGCCTTCCTGGGTGTGAAATCAACAACATCTACATTAAAAATCATCTCTGAATAAATAGGGGAGATCCCCCAACAAGTTTTGAGAGTCGGTTTTAACCTCCTTGGCCAAAAATAGCCACAAATCCCGCCAAATCTGGAACTGTTCACCATGAAAGACGGACTGGTTTTCTGTGAAAAAGGGGTCCGAACAGACGTTTGTTTCTCTTCAACGATGACACCTGGGAAAAAACTGAAGGATTTTATTGCATATGGGCATGTGCTGGATAAAAAAATCCTTCGGTTTCACCAAATTCACCTCCAGCTGGCCGTAACAGCTCCCGCAAATTCAGGACTGTAACGAAAAAGAGAAAATATGGAAAAAAGGGCCTTGAAGATGGCTTCGATTCTCCCTGCTCGTGGCACCTGTGAAAAAAAATGAGAGATTTTTTTGTTCTTCATCCTGTTATGGAGAAAAACCTCTCTCAATTTTAAAAAATTCATTTTCATTTTCCCAGAATCTCCTCCGGAAAAACACGTGCTGAACAAGCAAAAAATGGTGAAAAAATGACAAAAGCGGTTTTTTTCGGTACGGGTGGTATTTCAGACCCCCTTGAGGTGGTAAGTGGTTTAGGGGGGGGGG
>JASDQU010102928.1:138005-205908 GCA_032191745.1 Picea mariana | reverse complement strand
TTGGGGGGGGGGGGGGTCCGCTGGAATAAGGCGCTGACACATGTATGGGCGGTGGTATTTGAAAACAACTATTCCGGACCCCCCCCCTCTCGTTAAACTCCGGATAGTGAGGGGGGGTCCACAATTTTTAATGGTTGTCGATTTGGTTTATGATTTTCATGTGGGCTTTGATGTGAGTGGGAGTTGGGGATGGGTAGACTTAGGATAGTGTTAAGTTTTTATGTTTTTAATTTTTAGTTTTTTAATATTATGTTATTACATGTTTTATTCACGTTTTGTTTTATGTTTAATTATTATATTTTGTTTTTGTTTTATATGTTTTGTGTTTTTATAATTTGTTTTATTATATGTGTTTATTATAATTTCTATTATATTTAATTTGTTTTTGTTTGTTTTTTAGTTTTATTTTGTTTATTGTTTTTTCTTTTTATTTAATTTATATGTTTTATTTTAATATAAAACTAACCTAGTTATTAATACTAACTTAATTAATTAACAATTGATTAATTACTAACATGCTAACTTGATTCCCCGGATGGGGTGACACGAGGCACCGAGGCGGTGACACCGAGACATGCACTAAGTGTAGGTTTAATTGTTGATGACTGGCACCCACACATTAGCATTAATGATGGTGGACAGCCATAGCAGGGATCATACGAAGGCGAGGCTCCCTCGCACGACCATTTACACCTTCCGCGAGTTCAGATCAGACATGGATTTGGAAGGACGGATGACGCTGGAGCCTAGTTATGGGTTTTATTTTGAGCCTAGACAGAGCGGGTTTTCTATGTTCTTCGCTCGGACGTTCACCATTTCTTCTCTGCACTCTGTTGAGGCCTTCCAGGGCTTTTTGTTTTCGGGAAAAACTCGTCTGAGACGGCTTGCTCGCGATTTGCACTTGCTGCCATTCTCGTCTATGAATTTCAGTCTTGCACTGCATCTTCTTGGCACCTGCATTCACCATCCAGTTTCAATGGTTAGAGAGCGTGCCAGGCCTCGTCGGGGCTCGGCCTGGGACGCCCACAAGGCGCAGTGTCGCAGGAAGAAGCAATTGGAGTGCACTCTAGCTTTGGTATCCTCCATTCTTCGCAAAAAGGATCGAGCTGAGCGATGGATGTTGCTCGACACTATTGTTGAGCAGAGGGCTGGCTGCAGCAGGGAAGGTCTGATTTCTAATTTGAGCGATGTGAGGGAGGTCGAGCCCGAGGTTGTACTTCCCACCTGCATTGTGGAGGTGGACCCGTCCATGGGTGACCTGCTATGCATTGAGGAGCTCCGAGCCATGGAAAGCTCCGTTCGCGCTTTAGCCAGAGAAGATGACTTCCCAGGTTGTATCATTGAAGAAACTCCCTGTCCGGGCGACTTGCCATTGTTTCATGCTGAGAAGATTACAGATACTGAGGTTAGCGCGGAGCAGAGGGAGGTAGCGGCTGACATGGATGAGGCTATGGATTCAGGGACTGCTCCCCGTAGCGGCTTGGGTGGCGGACTGCATGGTTTTCTCCTCAACGATGAACGCTTGGCCTTGGTGTTCGAGCTACGTAGCCACTTGGTGGACATGGAACTTAGGACGCTCCTTATGAGCCAGTTTATAGACATTCTCCTCGGTGCGTTCTCCGGTGCTCCAGCTCAACGTAAGTGTCCCCTGTGCGCACAGGAGTTTGCTATTCCGGCGGGGTCCACTTGGCAGGCGGGTGAAGGCGACGGAGCAACGGGTGACTAGGTTTTATCGTTTCCTGGATTTTGTTTACTGCTTTTCTGTTCTATGTACTCCTGGACCATTAGCACCTATCCTGGTTTCCTCTGGGAAGGACAGGGGCTTCTCAACTATATGTATTATTGCTAAAACTGCTATCAGTCCCTCAGTTATGATGGTTTCCAGTTACCGGCAGCATTTTTGGTGTTTTTTAGCCATGACTCTGTATTTTTGTCTAAGTTCGGTGCTTATCTAATATAGAAGGTACTACCCCCCTTTTTTTTATTTAAAAAAAAAAAAACATGCTAACTCGATTGTTAATTAATTAATAATTAATTTATTATTATTAACAGGTTCAATCATGACTATTAACCTAATGCTTTTATCCTAAGTCTGTTTATTCATGGAGGGGTAAGATTGGCGAATGAGTAAATGAATGAAGGGTGAGGAACTGATAGGTGCAGCATGAAAGAAGGATGTAGCATGGAGCGAAGGAGGCCTGATGCAATGGATGGATGACACGTTGGGATATGGCCTGCTGGAAAAACCTGCCTCATTGTAGACCCCCCCCCATCGTTAAAGGGAGAACAATCAGGGGGGTCCGGAATCGCCTGTGGACTGTTCATCTGCGCACCTCTATGACAACCGTAGATCTGTGAGCACTTTTTAATCAGCATTCCAGACCCCCCCCCACCGTTAAAAACAAAATAGTTGGAGGGGTCTGGAATCCACTGTCATCCGTTGATCTACACGCTGCTAGATCGACCGTCGATCTAAGCGTGTTCTTTATTCTCCAGGCGCAAATGCAACAAAAACTTAGGCTTTAGCGATTTTGGTGGGTTTTGTGTGTTGTTTCTTTTGAAAATAATTTGCAAAGATGAAATATTATTTGCAAACCTATACACCCAGAGTGAAAAATTTCCAGTCAACAGATGATCCTATGAATTATAGGGTTATAACATCAAGCACTAAGCATGACTATCTAGATTAGATCTAACATTCTCACATATAATAAGAACAAAGCATAAATAGATCTATCTAAACATATTAGAGAACTTAGCATATAACATATGAACACATCAAGACAAATCACAAAGAACATAACACAATGTTTACATGGCTCACCCCCACCTTGGGGCTACGTCCACCAACTCTTCTTCTTTATTGTCTTCAGTTAATCAGTGACAAGCACAAATCCATCAAAACCCTTACTCCGCATAGGACAGGAGATCTACGTAGCTCGCTAGATCCTTCTTCCTTGCGCTACAACACTAAGCTCTCCACAATCTGCTACAAGGATCTGCACTTAGCTCTGCAAGTCTCTTACAGTCATGCACAAAGCACTTATAGACTCTACTCTCACTTAACATACATTCACATCACATAGATGTACTATTCTCTCCTTCTTACATTTCTTATCCTTCTATTTATACATACAAAATAGGCCTAAACATGGGTAAACCCATGGGCCGACCTCCCATTCCCATTACATTCCCAAAAACCCAAAAAGGGGCCCAAAATGGGGGCAAGATCCCGTGATCTCTGCTTCATCTTGCTCTCCTCCTTTGACAGGCTGTCGAAGTCTCAAAATAGGTCAACATGACCAAGAAACTCCCAAAACTTGGTCAAGGGCCAACAAAAATAAATATCAAGAAAAGGAAAATTGTAGACTTTGGATGAAATATAGTGGTTGTAGGTGAGCATATAGGATAGGGAAGATAACAATTCATAATTCACTATCCATTATATACTCTTTATATCCTTCAGAGACAAATATAGTTCTTTTAGGAAATTCTTATAAGGAATACAATAGATCAAGCTCTTTCTATCCACACTAAAGAGAACTAGAGAGAATAATATATCTAAGGGACCATGAATTACATAAAGTGAATATATTCCTTATGTTGCATGTTCTAGTGGAAGAGAGATCCTTATCTATTGCAGGATGAATCGAATTCTTGTAATGCTTTGTGTTGAGAAGGTTAGGTAAGAATGTGAGTAGAAAGGCTGGGATGAGAAATATAGAATCTTATTGCTTTGTTTTTTCACCATGGTGGCGTCATAGCCTAGGTTGGTGGTGGTATATACACTAGATGGTTGTGGTTAAATGGAAATTTTCTCTTACATGACCAATCTCTTGGACCAATTTTTGTTAAAAGATAAGTCTCATTTTTTTTTTATTGAATATGAAAAATTAATATTACTCCCAGTCATAAAACAATTATGTGTTATGGAATGTATGTGTCATTTTTTTTTTCTGATTTTGAATTTATGTATACAAGGAAATGAAGGAAAATTTCATGACACAAGAGAAGAAAATGATTTATACCTTTTCAGAAATGTGTTTTGGATCGTGGAGGTGACCACCCTTCAAACCTGCATTTTTCAAAGACATTAAAAGGTTAAATGACTGAATAATAGCTAAACATCTATGACCACCCATATTGCTCGATTATGTCATCGCTCTATCATTTCAATGTTCAACTTGTTACATTCACATTCTCAATCAAGGTATTTATCATGTTTATGCATGGAAATAATTCATCTTTGTATGCCACCTTGTGGAATCACAAGACCTTAGCATTGAAATCCTTGGGTTCTTGTCCTTGGCTTATTTTTCTGGTCGCAATGATTTGTGGAAGGTTCAAGATCATTATACATATCATAGAGGAATGAATAAGTAGGCTTTGAGGCAATGTTGAGTAGCAACACCATGTCCATGAAACAATGGAAAGACACAATGAAAATAATGGTAATTCTCTTTTTCATGTGAGACACAATGAAACATGTCACAAGACTTTCAAAGTTGCATATATCATGTCACAAGATTTTGGAAGTTGCATCATTATGAGAAGCTGAAATTATCATTAAGTGTATAACAAAATTACATTCACATATATATAGAAGCCATAGAAATAGCCTTGTGTATATTATCAGATGAAAAAGTACCCATAATGTCAATGTATTATATGCATCATTACATTTTCATCTATATAATGCACATCTAATTGTCTTATAAAATTATTACATGACATCATGAATTTCTTTTAGTCGCTTTACAATTCTTAAGCAAATCATCCATGTCCATGTCTTCGTTTACTGGGTGATCTTCAGTAGTTGATGTTGTTTCAGTCCTTTCATGCCAAGTATGTCTGGTATCGCACCTAGGGCGTGGATGATGCTATGAGGGGCCATCACCTAAAAAAATAAAAAATATTAAATTTATATGGCCAATTTTTAAATATCATTGAAGTAGTTCATTAATATTAAAAAGAAACTATGCAATGTAATTATTTACCTGGTCCTCTAGTTGGCACTGTTGGAATGGTTGTTGGCCTATTCACTTGATCTTCAGGTTGAGGAGGATCATATATGACATTCTCTGCCATTGAAATGTCAAAATTTATAAGTAAAAAATTATTAAGTATATGATTAATATATAGAAATTTTGTCGTCGTGGGCCTTAGTCACAGGAACATTTTGGGGCTGCACCTCATTGGGATGGGGCTGTTGCGGAGAACCATGATCTTTTGGTTGTGTTTCACTATCAACGCTTTGTTGTCCAGTACTAATGGTTTCATTGATAGTGTTGGTACCCTGATTAAAACAAAGCAAGACATTAAATTATGGACGATATCAAACATTTATGTATTTTATAAGTAACAAAATGTCAATGTGGACTGATTTTTATTTACCTTATCCCACAAATTGGATCTTGGAGTTTGTCCCATGCTTTTCCTATGATCAACCACATCTTTATAACCGTACTTTTAACCAAGTTGGAGGTCTTCCTCCATGGTTTCAGTTCTGAATTCGTCGCCCTGCATAAGGGAATGGTTTTTTAATATTTTTGCTGCAATTACCTTAAAGTTGTAAGGTGATACAAATAATATTTTTAACATGTTTGGGTACTTACGATTCGTGATTGTAAGCTCGAGTAGCCGCCCTGGCCTAGATTGTGTTGGCCATGTTTGGAAATACTTTCTTTGGTTGCCTTCGAAGTGTCATGCAACCGATCATCAAAATTTTCAAGTATGTTATATATAACCACACTTTTATTTAGATCTAAAGAAAAATAAATCTAGTATTGAATTCAAAAAATTGTAATTACCTTGGTGTACTAGTTATTTGTTCTCCTCATTTTTTCAAAATATTCTCTTTTGCTTCATCAATGATCGCCTTCCACTCTCTCTCCAGAATTGAGGGAGGATGCTCATACCTAGTATTTCTTGCTAAGCTTCATCTAAAAACATCCCGCATATATTTTAAATATTCACCCATTGCAGATGTGACCGCTTTTTTTATGGAAATTCCACCTCATGCGTAAGGTTGCCCCAAAAATTGACAAGGTCTTTCTCTCTACGTGCCTATAAAAAAGGTCGTTTCCTACACACAAAAAGATATGATCATTAATTTAAAATTAATAATCTAGATGATTTATGTATGAGGAAAACATTAAACGATTAAAATATGAATTACAACTACCTGGGAGTCTTTATTGTTTTAATGGAAGTCCATTATTGTTGACCAAAAATGTGCACAAAAGGGTCCTCGTTCTTGTCATGCGTCTAGCTCTAGGAAATGAAACCATCTCAACCACATCACTATGATCCTCATCTTTGCCAACATCTCTAGACTCTGATCGAGGTGTGGATGCATGTCAGTGTGTGTGATGGCTCCTATCTAAATGAGGTGTGGAAGATGGAGAAATGAATAATGCTCTAGCATCTGTATGACCACCTGCATCAGGATTCTGTAGCGTCTTTGTAGCACCACTACTACCAACACCGGGATGAACAAGCTCCAAATATTCCTTTATAAAAAATAAAATGTTTTTTCATGATATAATGTCAAAGTTAAAGAACAAAGTATCATAATTGAACATATGAGTGCATTAAAAAAAAAGGCTTTAAATTATGGTTATTACCTTATATGTGTTAAGTTGTGACATAAAGAGATTGATCTTTTCTTTGACGTCGAGAGTTTGTTCTGGACAATCTAACAAGCTAACAAGTTCCTTGCTAGCTTTAATGATATTTTTTTTTAATAAGAGCATCGGATCAATGCAAGAATAATACCCCTCCTCATCGGTGGAATCATGATCCCCATGGCCTAATGACTACATATAATTTTAGAAAAAACAATGTTATTTCAATAAAATTATATAAGCAAATACCAAAAACAACGTAAAATGAAAGTGGAAATTGATAATCATTTACATGTTCTGCGGCTGTCCCTTTTCCATGATCATCCTGCCACATTATAATATAATTAGAACCCCCAAATGTTTAAAAAAATGTTAATGATAGCAAAAAAACAATGTTAAAGATAATAAAAAAATATAATGCAATAAGTAGAGGTTTCTTAAAGAGGTGTTTCATAAGAACCTGCATGCTATTAGTCAATGTTTCTATACGATTCAAATGGTAATCCACTAATAACGCTTCCCCGAGAACTAACTTTTTTATTGTGCACAGGACTACTCGATTCTCCTCATGTCCCTCATATATGCAATTCGGTTGTTTATTTGTTGTCCTGGGTCATGTGCTATTTATAAACCATGTGATATTGTCGGAAGCTTTAGGCATTCCATCAATATAGATAATCACTCCCTTATTTTTATCCTTGTTTATTAGTTGTATATAATTTAGGACGAGTGCATATCTTCGCATATTTCGCATGTACCAGACCATCCACATCCAATCGTTATAATTGTAACACGATCCGACATAATCTATCAATTTAGTTACTGTATTGTATTTTACAATTATTCCATCCATGGAAAATAGCCCCAAGCCATGCATGGAGGATGGTGCAATGCGATGTGTCCTATTGTTGACAATGAAGTCAACATCTATAGGATATAGTTCCTTAGGTACCCATTGTTTCACCATATTCTTATACCTGAGTGGAACATCTATGCTCCTATGCTCTCATCATCATAAGAGCATGATCCTCCTTCAACAAGAAAAAATTTCATGCGTCTACAAAATTTTATTCTGAGTTTTTCACCTCTAGTCCTTATTTGTTTACCATATCTACTAGATGCAGTCGCATTTCCGGCCTCTATTTGTCCTAAGCTTTCCTCACTTGATG
Source organism: Picea mariana (assembly GCA_032191745.1). NCBI lineage: Eukaryota > Viridiplantae > Streptophyta > Pinopsida > Pinales > Pinaceae > Picea > Picea mariana. Next base: position 198,113 of record JASDQU010102928.1, on the reverse strand, counting down.
AAGAAATATCTAACAGGTACCTGTTTGGTTGTACCTTCAGTTGCATATGCACGTGTTGTTAGTTAGTATTCCATCATCATATTCACAGTTCTAAATAAAAATTTTATATCTTTAGTTTTGGATGCACAATTAGACTAGGGTGAAATCACCAATACTAGTGGTCAGCCACCTAATTTAATGTCATATCCCTCATGATTTTGGACATATTAAAAATGTGAAAACTCTAAGGACATGATAAATTTATCATATGGATTTAAGAAAAAAATAATATTAAGGTTGTTGTTTTTTGGATTTGTGCAAATTAGAATTATTATAAGAAATGTCCATTGAAGATGAGGGTCAATTCTATGGACTAAGAAATCCAACCATCAGTTGGTGTGTTGCAAATCTTGAGTGCTTCAGTTGGCAATATGTCGAAGGAAATCCAAGAGTAGAACTATAAGAATATTAGTTTTGTTCAATACAAGAGTAGAACTATACAAATATTAGTTTTGTTCAAGCCAAGAGTAGAACTATAAAAATATTAGTTTTGTTCAATATAGGAGTAGAACTATAAAAATTTTAGTTGTTTTCAAGCCAAGAGTAGAACTATACAAATATTATTTTTGTTCAATACAAGAGTAGAACTATACAAATATTAGTTTTGTTCAAGCCAAGAGTAGAACTATACAAATATTAGTTTTGTTCAATCCAAGTTGAAGAATAAGTTAGTTATGGCGATGGTTAACAATAGTGCAACTGACAGGAAAAGAAGAAGATATACAATAACATATACATAAGTTTTATTCCAAGTAAATAACATATACAATCTTAGGCACAAGTTCCAAAACTAATTGAAAATTTTTGAAATTAAAAATATACAAAACTACGCTCTTTTGTCTTTAAAATGAACCTAAACAAAAAATTCTCACTTGAACTTGAGCAATGCCATAACTTCTAGAAATGGTATAGAAAAATATAAATACTAGACTAGGATAACCCAACTAGGCATCCTCTACTCAAGGAAGAGGAACCACATGACACAAAACGCGTCTAATTTTTGCAAACCCCCATGTGTTGCATTTTCAACTCCCACAAGGCCATCCTAAACCCCAATACTATAGGGAAACAATAATAATTTTGTAGGAATCAAAGAAACTTAGGGTTGAACATGGAACATAACAACATGAAACCCATATCACATACAAAAAGAAAACACGCAAGGATAGATCCAAACCAAAAAACATGTTAACAAGGAAAACACATACTTTTCTATGTGCTAAAGACCAATTCGAAAAGAAAACACATATGGAAAAATCCAATTTGAAGAACATTGTCACAAGGAAAACGCATCCCTTTCTATCTGCCAAATACCAACAATTCCAACCAATCTACTAGTGTATGCAAGAGGTAGCAATGAAACTACCCACAATCCTATGGAAAAACAACCCTCCTCCATGAAATGTTTTACCACACATCGACAACCTGATGCAGGAGCATCTCTCCACACCAATCAGCCAGCCAGCCAGCCACGTCAACGCATGAATTCAGGGCTGAAGAGAAGCGCAACTCTCATCTTCAATTTTGAATTTGAATGTAATTTAATGTTCAGGCTGTTAATCCATAGAGCCATGCCTTTGTGCAGACATAGAGTAGGTAGGCCTTAAATGTTTTGTAAGGATGAGATCTAGATCCGATTTATGGACTAGACAACTATTCAATGTAATTGAATAGGGTAGGTAGATTTCGAGGGAAGAGCTCTAAGAGCCCCCTCATGTAAAAGATTGATTTCAATCTCATTAGGGAGGAGAGGAGTTAGTAAGCAAGAGAGAGGAAGAGAGGAAGAGAGTCTGCAAGTAGAGAGCAGAAGAGACAGAGCCGAGACCTTGCTACAGGTCGTGCTCAGGAACACCCTGTAAATACTAGTGTTTGCCATTTTAATACAAATAGTAGTTTTTCCTGCATGACTATGTGTTAAATGAATGTCTGTGAGTGTTCTTCATATGATATGAATGTATGTTGTAGATGTATGATGTAGGGTTGCATTTGCAAGAGTATGTTTGACTTCAGGTGAAGGTCTTTGAGGTTTCATGCCAGGAGGGCGTGACAAAGTAGTGCGGTCTCTGAATACTAGTGTACTGGATCACTTCTGAATACTGTGGGTTCAGACAAAGACGTGCTGCAGCACAATAACTGAAGTCAACAGCTCTAGAGGAAGACCCTAAGGTTGTTGAACACCTTGGAGGCAAGGATGTGGAGGAAAAACACAGTTGCAGACAAAATCTCTAAGGAGTTCTGTGAAGCTCTTCCAGGTGGGCATTGAGCCAGTGCAAAGGAGCGCACAAAGGAGGAACTCTACTGTGAGTTCACTGAAGAAACAAAATCACTAAGGATTCTGAGAGTTCTTCCAGGAGGGCATTGAGTAGGTGTGAAGATAGTCACAGGGAGAAGAGAACTCTTTGAGTTCTGTATTGTGGAGGAAGAATCCACTGAGGAATATTCACAAGGTTACTGAACACCCTAAAAGACTCAGCAGAAGGTTGCTTGAGCAGAGGAAAACCAGGAGGGCGTCAAATTCTCCATTTGAGGGAGAAAGGAGAGAAGAACCGAGTTTCCTTGGAGGTTGAAGCTATAGGAAAGCTTAGGATGGATAGCACCTTTGGTATGCGAAGAATCTGTAGGAGTTCAGACGTTAGAATCCCTTGAGGATTCTGAGAAGTTCTGGAGGAGTAGCGTTTTTATGCGCATAGTGAAGCTCGGAATCGAAGAGTTTGTAGAGGAAAATAGGCAAAGGTCGAGGCCTTTGAGAAACTTGGAAATCCTTCCAAGACTGAGAAGGAAAGCGCCAGATCTCGAGAGGAAATACATCGACCGTCAGGTAAACTGATAGATTCTGGATCGTCAGATTTCCCACGTCCAGGGAGGAGCAGAGGAGCATGCAGGAAGAGGAGATTGTGAGATGTTGGATCTCACCCAGGTACCCGTCAGCTGTGAGATCTGACTGGAGGGACGCGAAGTTTAATTCTTCATAAGCAAGGGAGTGAAATCCTGAAAGGCATCGACACATCGGGATATCGGCACTCGGGATGTCGGGGATCTCAAGGATGTGAGGTTAACCACTTGACATCAGAAACCCCGAAAAAATGAGATTTGATCTGAGCCATCCATCTGCTGCGAAACATGGAGGAGATCGGGAGTCGTCAGCATTTCATAGGTCGGGACTTTGGGGATCGAAAGGACACGATTCCAGATTATTTCGGCATTTGAACATGAGAAAGTGTGAAATGATGGAGGACCGTCCATCATAGGGGACGCATGGCGGAAATCTAGGAGTTCGGGAAGAGTTCTGAAAGGATAGTCACCTCGACATTTCGCATGTCGGCATTTCGAGGGTCTAAGAGATGATAGGTTGAGCACTTTGGTCGTGAAACCCCGAAATAGAGTCGCGATCATATGTGAAGAGGTCGTGTGGGCCAAGACTTAGCTCAGGGGACCGCGAGGATAGAGAACTATTGGCATAAGGAAACATAAAGTCTCGAAACCCGAAATTAAGTCGGGGAAGATCACGATTGAGTGCAGGAGACCGTGTGGGTAAAGAGCAGGACCTGTGGATCTGGTTTCATCATAGATTCTAGAAGGAAATCAAAAGAGCCGCTTCGGCTCATGAACCAATTGAACGATCCTGTGAGCAGACGTGTGGGTAAAGGTGAGACAAAGGAGTGGATCTCACCCAAGGACTATGATCTATGTCTATGTCACAACCACTACAAAACACCATAATCGATACCAAACCCAAGAGAGGAATGGAAAACATGGAACAAAAACCAAATTCTAGAGTCCACCATGATCACCAAGACAACGACAACAAAAAACCATAATCGATACCATAACCATGAAACCCATGGGAAACATAGAGCACCCATAAAATTTCAGGCTATGCTACAATGAGAACAGTTCATGGCCACTAAATTCTACAGTACACCATGATCTCTAAGAAAACCACTACTAATAACCATATTATAGAGCATATATAGGAAACTCCATAGTGCACCACAACAACCAAGATAACCACAACCATATATCATAGTTGATAATACATCTAAAAAACCCATGACAAGAACACACCACCCACCAAATTCTAGGCTACACCATGACAAGCACGGACCACCAAATCTCGATAACAACAAAAACACATGCTAAACCATATTGAACAATGGAAAATGAACATAAATTCTGTCATATTCATCTCATTTCCACCTCATGCATACCTTCGTACATGAATTGGTAACCTACAAGTTTTTTGAAAAATGGAAAAGAAAAATATATTCCCTCATATTCATCTAATTTCCACCTCCTTCCACATTCATATATGAATAGGTAGCCTCCATTAAAACTTATAGAGTTGAATAGGTAGCCTCTATTAAAAATTATAGATTTGAAGGAAAATTATTATTTTTAGCTTTTGACATAATACCCTAGAAATCCCAAGAGACATTTTCCCAAATCCAATAAGAAAAAAAATAAATCCACATATTAAATATTCTAAAAACCCAAATTAATATGGAATTTTCAAATGTCCTAGGTAAACTTAAGAAATAGTTTTCTATTTTGTAGATGTACGATTGAACCAATAGAGAGAAAGTGTACATGGAGCTAAAAATCCCATATAGCGACTAATTGGACCAATAAAGAGAAAGTTCATAACACACGAGATAAAAGTTCCATATAGGGACTAATTGGACCAATAAAGAGAAAGTACAAAAAACATAAGCTATAAGTCCCATGTAGGGACTAATAACCCCCTGGCATTTGGCGTCATGATTGTAAGAAGTCTCATGGAGGGACTAATAACCCCTTGGTATTTGGCTTCATGATTGTAAGAAAGTAAATTATATGGCATAAATGTGTAATTGCTAACTTGGATGATGTAAAAGCATACCTAATTCAAGCTAAAAGCTTGGGTTCCATACACCAATTTGATGTCTCGCTTGTTCGTGACCTTGAAAATAGATTATTATTATTATTATTATTATTATTATCATATGTTTGAAAATGTTTCAAGGGGAAAACATTCCAAATGTGAGATATGGTGCAACTCCAAAGCAAATTGTTATAATTAAATAAACATATGGAATTAAATAAGGACTTAAGGGTGGCAAGGGAAGTGGTGGTAAGATAGGGTATCTACCTAATCCATGTTGCATGATAAGTGACACATATTCCACATGAATTTGGTTGCATGGTGTTGACGGGTGAAATTGTCCGTCCGTCAATTGAGAGAGTGGAACCGGTCCAGGGTTGTCTAATAACCCAAACTATTTGGAATGAACCACCCTGACAATTTTAACGACTCCGTTGGCCGCTCTAAGGTCTTTTAAGAAAACCAAAGAGAAAACTAATCTAACTAAAACAAATAAAACAAGATAGAACTAAATAAAACTAATAAAATCAATCTAATTAAAACAAACTACTAAATTAAACTAAAACTAAATATAAACTATTCTAACTATTATATACAATCTACTAATTACTATTATAATAACTCAAATCAACTATCTAATTAACAGCTTCTATATTACTTATTCACAAATGTACACTATAAACAACCTACAGATTTAATTAAAACCTGCAAAACTCATGTGTTTTCTGCCCTAAGACAGCGAGGAATCTTTTTGATTTTTTGTATTTTATGAAAAAGAAATGAACATTACTGAAATTGAACAATCAAATATATTTACTGAAATTAAACAATCTAACATAAATCTAATTAAACTTATATCTAAATTAAACTACTAATGAAAACAGTAAACAAACAAGCGACTAACTGACCTGGAAACGCTCCAAGTCTGCCTTGTGTGTGATGGCTTCAAAGATGGTCGGAGGAAGGAAACTCGCAACGGTTAGTCCATGAGCTTCTCGTAAACGATCGAATGTGCTGCTTCTTGAAGTGTTAACAGGACAAACAAGACATAAAATATCATAACAATCTATATGATTACAAATCTCTGCAATAAGGGAAACCTGTTATGCACAGACTTATATTTAACAATTCAATTCATGAAGAAGATAAACATGTCATTCACAAACTGAATTAGACAATTGTTATGTCTTTTATATATTTAGAAGAAACCATATATGAATTACAGTAATTAAAATTATATCATTTGCATTTGATTTAGATAGCTAAAGTAGTCATAAATCATAAACAAATTGATATACACAACATGAAACAAAATATTGATATATTGAGAAGCTAAAGTTGTGACAAAACACCAAATTCTGCTTCAGTCTGTATTAAATCTTCATATCCGTGTTCTCCCATGAATGAGGATATACATTATTACAAAAATCATAAGTATATATAGGTCTCTCCACAGGGTAAAACCTCCCTGTGGATAATATCAAAATGTTTTACATAATCTGGGAAAAATCCCAAAATCAACTAAACTAGGAAATCAAAATGCAAGAGAAATCTTTGAAATATCCCCTAACTACCCATAAACTCAACTACAATTTCGAATTTACCTGCAATAGAACACAATTATCAAATTAGAGAGATATTTTAGTAACAAAATAATAAAAATTTGATCCTATAGACTTAGCTACAGAATCATCTGATTCTGTAGCTAGTCTAAAATAGCCTACAGGACCAGATAGAAATCAAACGAAATCTTTTTAAAAACAATCTAATTTAATTTTCTTTTAATGAACATTAAAATCGAATTACTAATGGTTCTAACAAATTTATCATTCAAATCAAACCAAATCGAAAAAGATGCAATCGAAACAGGCTAAGAATGCTCTGTTTTTTTAATTTCCATAAAATATGGGCAAACCAGGACAAAACTGTTTCATATCAAATGAAATTAAGTAGTGAATCACATCATATAAGATACGATGTAATCGTAATCAATACAACCATAATCGAATAGAATCGTAATCGATTTGCCAAATTCTGTTGTATAAAATTCATATCATTTTAATCAAAGGCCAATATGGAAAGGCTGTTACAATTATAGTCAAAATGAAACATGCATAACAGCATCCACAAAACTTTGCCATAAAATTCGATTGCTAAGTATCCCACGGTTAACAGACATGACAAAAATAATGATCATAACCATCATTGACTCGTTATAGTCATAGCAATAGATATGATTCAATCAAGTGCAAATATAGGTAAATTGTTTCAATTGTGTTCAAATGAGTAACGACCCAACGAATTTCGTTATTGATCACCACACAGTCAACAGACAGGAGCGTGATAGAATCAACAAAATCTGTAATATAAACTGGGTAAATGATCAAAACGAATACGGCTGAGTTTTARTTATAGAAACAAATCGTGASACTGGATACAATTAATTTCGTTCCTCAAATTGAATTCAAAATATTTGTTGCAATCTGATAACATGGTCAAACAGATCAGTCAGAATCGATCAGTTGAGTATAACAACTACGATTCGTATCTATTCACAATTCAGTTATGTAATAACAAAATGGTATTCGAATTGGTTCGAAGACATAGAATATACAATCACAACAATTAACCATAATTGCCAACCATATCGCACAGAATCTAACCAATTCAAAATGAGATATTGACTGTGTTCCAAAATTGGAATACCAAAAACAACCTGTGTTTAGAAAATATTAACAACTTCAATTATCAATAGAGTAGTAGATTGAAGCCAAATTAAAACAATCAAATATATCCCACGATCACTCGAGTCAAAGCCAAATCCAATCAAAACTTAAATGATAATGAAAATTGATTTATCAAAACAAAATTATATACAATAGTGCATGCTTGTGTGACAGAGCAGATCCATGGTGTAAACATAGTTTATGAGTATGTCAAATAAATAGGTGAAACTCATACCAGTAAGGCTGTTCGAGCTACGCCAATTTTGAATTGACGACTGTTGTGGCCAACTCCACGTTCTTAAACAAAATCGAACCTGTTGTTCGTTGTTTCTTATCAGTGAATGGCATTTTTTCCTTTTGACTGGTGAGGTTTGCAACTTGATCCTCCAGAGCATGAATTCTGGACTGTAGCATTGGCACATCAAGGTAATAACTTTCCAACCATGAGCCAAACTGATCACAAGGTGGAGCAGCTGGTTCGACTGGAGAAATAGGGGGTTTCGATGAGTCACCTGGGGTTTCACAAGACATTTTGATGCCTGGATAATTAGGGTCACTTTGGAAGAAAGGTGGTAAGTTCTTCACAAAATCATATGCGGGTTTATCACACAGACCTTCTGAATAGGGATACTCACTCGCTAGGTAACGTTCAACCTTTGAGTCAGAATCTTTGCTCACCATAATAGGGTCAGGGTTGACAGGTTCTTTTGGTTTGTTTCTTGCCATGCGAGATATTAACTGGGCGTTCTTCTTGCCTTTAGAATTGGCAGTGGGTTTGTCTTTAGGACTTTTATCCACGGGTTTAGCAATTTCAACATGATTGGTCAGAGAACCGGGTAGGTCAATAAGTGAATTGGGTAGGGGTTTAGGCAATAGAGCACTATAAGGCACAGGAGGTACTGACTTACTCTTGCTCACCACAGGCTTGTCAACCTGTGGTGGGCTTGAGTCACCAAAATTATTGTTTTTAAGAAAATCCTCCCAACAGTCTCGGTGTAACCCCAACTCACAAACCATAAGCATTTTAATTAACCCAAAATGAAAAAGACTGTTATCGGACTGGTTTCGTTTGTACCTTTTAGAAATTTTAAACAGACTCCTATGCAAGTAGTAAGGCATATTAAGTTCATATCCCATGAAAACCATAAGTAGCCGAAGGTGGTACAAGAAAACGAAACCATACCGGCCCTCGTAGGTAATGAACTGCTTGGTTACCATCAGCAAGTCATGCCAGCGTTGCTTGAGCATGTTTGCGGGCAAACCCTTGTCACAAGAACTCACCCTTCGTGACTGGAAGAATAATGTCCACGGGACATCTTCCAATTTGCAATTTTTTTACCATTTCTGTTCAACAAAAGGCAGACCGGTAGCTAAACTGAKAAATTGMTCGTCAATTTCTAATTGCACATCCCCAACCTTGGCTCAGCAGCCATCGAAGGTTAATGGGAATTTCCGAGCCACACTGGGGTTATAGCCATCAAAATTTTGTATGAACGGGAGCCATCCGAATTCCTCGAGGTCGCTGTAAGCACCATCGAACATCAACAATGCCTGGCTACCATTGGGTTCAGCCCTTACGACCAGAGCCATGGTGCGGGCGCATGGTAGGGTTTGGATTGAACAATACAATACACAGGAGAAAAAAAAATCGTTATGACTAACAGCTGCAAGCGCTTCAAAGGGGAATGAATTAATGTATCCGTGTGAAGGTGGTGGGATTATCACTGCCATGCAGCATAGTAATGGCATAGTATAGTGATGTTCCATCAATCATAATATCGTTTAAACCAGAATAATCGACTAACCCGAAATTTTGAGCGGTGGATAACCATATCAACGTGCCATTAATCAATGTAAAACCAAAACCATAAATTAAATCAATGCACCATGTGTAATTCAAACCAACATAAAATCCAAATGTTTCACCAACGTGCCATGTGTATAATCAAACATTGTCAATCAATATGAAACTAGACTCATAGGTGACCCATGCACTTGATGCATAATCCAATGTTTTGATCAAAAGCTTTTAAAACATGTTGACAATAGATAAAATTAATAAGCCAAGAGCTTATAATAATATGGTTCACATCATATAAAAATCAAAATCAACCATGACCCCTATAATAATCAAGTATAACTTATAAATTTGCATTCTCAATGCCTTATCAATTAAATAAAAATCAAGTTGCGCAATCAGAGTGATAATAGGAAAATGCACATAGTTCGAGAAATAAACCAAAGGTAAGTACCAATCAGAATATCAATGAGCAGATCATGACAATTCAAATAACGATGGAGGAGTTTTCATGCTTTCAGTCATGAAAACTAAATTGAAACCAATTTGCAAATGTCGCTTGAAATGAAAGTGTCGTCTTTTTGCGAAATGCGACAGAAATTTAAAGTTCAAGAGACATAGGTGTAGGCAGCTTTAGGGCAATTAAAAAAAAAATTGAATTGGCTGCCAACACATGGGCATCATTCATGAAGATGTTATGATGAATGTTTTTTGCATTTAGTATAAAAAATAAGGTGAAACACATTCCCTTAGACCCTACGTCCCCATCATCTTAACAACTGACCCCGCCATTACATACTTAGCACCTTAGGGCCTCCATCTCAGATATTGACAATACGAATGGAGGTCACGACTAGGGAAGAGGGAACCAAGGTGGCTAAGGTGGAGGATGTCATTCCTCGACCCAATGAGAAGAAATGGTAGAAAGGTAAAGGTGGCATATACATGTCAAAAGGGAGCGAGCAATTGAGAGTAAAGTACATTGTTAAGTAACAAATACGAGAGCTTTTATTGATTCATAACCCATTGATGGCTACAAATTGTAAACGCTAAGGCATGGGTGTGAGTTATTGACAATGGGATAAGTGATGTTGTTGTTTTTGTCCATTACCTTGACTCACTCCATCCAAAAAATGACAATTTTTTTAATTACCTTGACTCACTCCATCCAAAAAGGACAAATGGGACAAGCCATTATTCAAAGGACAAAATTACATATTGGTCGGATTAATGGTGAATGGACATTGTGGCTAAGTGGACATTGCAAGGGATTCATTATGACATTTGTAATTTTCACATCTCCCAAGGTATCTTCACAACTCTTGAGTTCGTTCACAACTCTCAATTCAATCTTACAACTCTCAAGGCATTGGTCAGAATGGCATAGGCAGTTTGGGGATATTCTTCATGCACATGGATCTCTCATGCCATGCCATGTTACAAATGTTGGAGTGGTCAACTTGTTTGCGCATTTGGAGGCATGTGTCACATAGTTTGATGGATGACCTCCTAGTTTGATCGATGTTGGATATTGACAAGAAAACATGCTTCCTAGACAAGACCTCAATGGATAAGATTTTTGTGGAAATGAACATGGGAGATGGATTGCTTGAAGGAATTGATATCCAAGTGGAGAATTGTTCTTATTGTCAAGAGATAGACAATGTTAAGACTTCTTTTTGGTGCTCCATCCTTCATATGTATGGTCACCTTAGGTAAAATTTCCCTAAGAAATATACACCCAACGATGAGGAATAAGTTGAAGAGTGAATAGAGGACATTTCCAAGCTCACAATTTATCTCAAAATGATAGCGGGAAGATCCATAATCCCTCTTCATCAAAAGGTAAGTCTATAGATGTGGATGACTCTTTTGTTATTATTGAATATATATTAAGATATATAGTTAGAGAAAAATTTCATTAGCTCATCATTTAAAGACCTTGATAAATCCCTAAAATATCCAACATTGAAAGAAAAAATGCATATGAGGAATTGGGATGTCATTAAGAAGACTAGAACCTAGATGGAAATGAGAGTCCACATGGATAAGAAGATTTTGGAAAATATCAATACCTTTTTAGATGTTAAAGAATTAGGGTCAAAGGGATCCCTTAAGTTACATGATGCGTATTCTTTCAAAAATTCAATTCGAATTGAATCTATTTGACTAGATCTAATGTTATATTTTGAATTTATGCATAGATCTAGCACACTTTTGCTAGCTAAACCAAATGACTAGTTTTATTCTGGGATATAGTGCCTATATGTAATATAATAATGCTTCACTAATTCAGTTCACTTATTGGAAAAATGTGGGTTAAGGAATGACAAAATAATCTGCATGCAATTTCTTGATAAACCATGAGGGATTTCCACCACTCAAGCTAGAGATATATCCTACTATGCTACTTCTTTATCTAAGTGTCATCTAACAACATAGTCTAGTCATATATGCCTGCAAAAATACTTCACTTTCACGCACTAAATATAATTCTTAGTCGATATTTTAAAGGCTTAAGAGTGTTTTTTGTCCCTCTTCACTTCATCAATTGCTTCACAAGTTCCCTTCAATACTAAGACAAGTTTGGATTTCTATGTTTGGACCCTATTCATAAAAATTAGGTGCACATCCTCACTATATCACATCATAAAGATATCATGGGTTACCCATAGAAGTGTAAAAACATCCCTCTTTCCTATCTTAGAATAAACTAATGATTGGTTTATGCATCATCCTGATTCTTCCTATGTTTTTACCAGCTGACATAAGTGCAATCACTCTTGAAGCGATCTAAATATTCCATAAAAATAATTCATTCGCCAATTGGGCGTATTCTTAGGGCATATGCGCAGGGGATAAGAAGGCGTAGGCAATCCAATTCTTAGGGATCTAAATATTGCATAAAAAAAATTCTTAGGGTGTATTCTTAGGGAGAAGAAGGCATACAGAATCCAATTCTTAGGGTGTATGGGAAAGGAAGACTAAGGAAATATGTCCATCTCCTTCCAACACAAAAATGGAACTAACCAAAATTGTAAAAACAAAAATACTAATCTCGAATTAGCAATGTAAATTCAAGTGTGCAGAGGTACTCACCATTCTTTCCCTCTCCCTTAGTCTCGACGTCACTTGATCAAGTGTGTTGGAATCAACTGTCACAATTCATTGTGTAGGTGTAGGGCCTCTTTATCTCCACTGCACAGGGGTTCTCTCTTCTCTCTCACTGGGTTCGATTGAATGGCGGTCGGGTTTCAGGGGGGTTTTGCACCACTGCATGGGGTTGTATCCTCCCTCTTGCACCTTATCTCCTCCCTCTCACTAGGATATAATGGTGGGGTTTCAGGGGTTTTCTCTCTAGTGTTGTTGTGGGCTCTAGTGTTTTTGTGTGTGAATGGGAACATGCTCATTATACAATTCAATTTTTATATTTTTTTTGCTATTTTGTTCGAAATTTGTTATTTTTTTGGTTTTTTATGTTTTGTTATTTTTATTATCATTTTTAATATAATTAATATATATATCAATTATATATTATTTAATATAATAATAATAATAATAATAATAATAATAATAATAATAATAATAATCTAGGACAAGTGTCAATACCCCTACAAGTGTTAATATATTATTTCACTCAGAACAAGTGTCAATACCCCACAATCACAAGATTTATATCATGACATTGGAGTAGAGTCCACATTAGGAACATCGAGAGTAATGGCAAGGCCGATACACTCATAACCCTAGACAAATATCCCATCAAACAAATAACAATGATTTTGGTGTAAGGTCTAATGCCTGTGGTACTAGGGACAAAGCCAACTGTTGGACAATTATCGATGGTGTTGGGGTGATGTTGCATTGTTTAGAATGCCTTAATGGATAGTGTGACAATAACATGTCCGCATTGTTGAAAATCCTTGCGATTAGGGAGAAAGTGAAACTACACTCAAAATTAATTTACACTCATGAAACCCAACTACATGCCAAGTTAATTCACAGCCATGATGTCTCAGTGGGAAATTACATCCCATGATGGGTTATAGCTGGACATTGTACATGAAATGAAATCACATTCCTTAGAAACTTGTGTCATTCAAGAGAGAAGCCTTCCTCCTCTATGTTGATCCTTTGTCTTATCCCTTCCAATGTGTAATTTAATTGTCACTCTCTATCAAGAAAGTACCCTAACCCTTGTCCCCAATAACCCTTAATCCCTAAATTATAACTGCTAACCCTTAATGTAATATCTAACCTCGGACTCTTATAACCCCTTATCCATAGCACATGCAGTAATTGATATGATCGATAACCATTATAAGTTGTGTCACATGTTTCATCCTTAACCTCTATAAAAAAAAATCCCTAACCCTTACATTCCATAAAAATTATAAGGATTATCAACTAGTAACTATAGAAACTAATGTATGGAAGCCTAAACCCATAACCTCTATAACCCTTAACCCTTTTCATCCCTAATGTTTAACCCATATCCCTTATAATCTGTAACCCCTGTAACTATAATTTTTAAGACTATTATGCACAACCACTATTACCAAGTAGCCATCTAACCCCTAAGAACCTATGGCCATTAACCCTTATAATCACTATAATTTATTTCCCCAAACGCATTTGACTCATAACCACTACAATTTTTAGAATCCCAAACCCCTAAACCCTTGAAAATGTAACCCTAATCTTTAACCCTTATAACCCAAAACATGTACATTAACTATTACATCTATCCATTATTAGTACTAGTCTATCACCTATCTTAACCCTTATCACTAACCTCTATAATTTCTAACTTATAAACCTCAAATAGATAAAGCCTAAGTTATTAACCCTAAGCACCTAATACCTATATCTCACAAACATTAATCCTTATAATACTCAAACCATATAACCACTTTACTCCATAACACTATAAACCTTATCATCCTTAAAACCTAACCCTTAATTCTCACCATACTTAACCCCCATAAACGTTAACCCCTAATCCCTATAAAGCATAGTTCAAAACCAATATAACCTTTATATGACTTGTAACTCCTAATGAGCTTAACTACCATAAACCCTAACTCATATATTCATTAACGTTTAACTCTTGTAACATTTATAATGGATAAACCCTATACTCAAACCCCTATAAACCCTCACTATTATTACCTTAATTGATATAAACCCTATAGCCCTTAGAATACCTAAATTGAACAAATATGACCTCTAATCCTAAAACTCTAATCTATGATAACCCATGAACCATAACCCCTAACCAAAATAACCTCTAGCGAATATAATCATTCTAACCCTTAATTTTTAATTATTATAACCCTTGATTGCTATAATTGATGTTTCCCCCAAGCCAAAAATTTTAAAACCCATTACCCATTTAACCTTTGTAACCATGAAGCCATATAAACCATGTCAATCCTAACCTATAAACTATGTTATCCTTAATCCCCAACAATTATAACTATTGACCCCTATAACCAATATAATCTATAAGCAATACAACCCGTAACCATTATAATTGTTTTAACCACTAACCACATAAATCACAATCACACTTAACCCTTAACTCCTAAAAACCTCGACCCTTTACACGTTATCTATATAACCCATGTTACAACTAACCCCAATAAATATTAACTTTTATCCAATATTAACCCATTTCCACTAATCCTTATAATATGTATAGCTTATAGTTTCTATAACCCCATTAACTCTAAGTGTTTATCTATATCCACTAATAGTTATATACATAAACCCCACTAAATCTATATCACCCCTAACACTTAACCCTTATAACCCTTAAATTTGAAAACCCCAAACCATAATAACTCCTTACGCATATTTCTTATAATCTCTTAACTCTTTTAACACTTAGCAATTATAACCCTTAAACCCTAATCATTATAAAGAAAAAATCTTAACTCGTGTAACCCCTAATCCTTATGAACCCTTACCTCTAATGTCATCAACCTATACCTACATTCTTAAAGAACATAACCTCTAGCCCTTAAAAACCAATTTATCCCATAACACTTATATTCTCAATAACCCTTTACCCTAATAACAACTAATACCTAACCCTAATAATTATTAATCTATAAATAATATATTTAGAACCCTATATATTTATAACCCCTAATGCCAACAATCCATAAAATCTAATCATAACTCTTATAAGCCCCAAAATTTAACCTTACAATTCCTAAATCTCGATCCTTGTAACTATTTTAACCAGTGTTATCAACATCTCGATCATATTGCGATGTTGGTGATATTATCTTCAAAATCAGGGTCGACAATATTTTTCGATATTTTCATTTTTACAACATTGTTTTTCATTCTTATGACATTTTTTGAAATTTTTCCTGACGTTGCCAATATTTTTGTCTTTGGACCCTTGGAAATATTTTGTCGATGTTGATGTCGATGTTTGCAACATTGATTTTAACCATTCACATTAATTATCCATAATCCTCAACCCTCATAATTCCTAACCAATAACCATTAATACATAAAACCATCCAAATAAAAACCCCTAAACAACTAGTCTTTAACCAATATCCTCTAATCCATATAATTCTTGAAACCATTAACACTTATAGCCCCTATTACCCCTAAACCTTATATACCTTAACACCTAACCCATAATTCATATAACCCTTAATCGATAAACCCACTAACCCCTTTAACTYCTAATCCATAAACTCACTAACCACTTTAACCCCTAATCTCTAATCCTTATAACCCATAACCCTTTAACCCTCAAAATATATAAACGTATGATAAATCCTCTAACTGTTGCATACCCAGACCCCTTTAACCTTTATCCCCAATAATGTCTTATTATTAAATTATATAAGTCTTAACACTCATAATATCTAACCTCAAACTCTTGTAACCCAAAATCCCTTGTACAATCCCTAACCATTATAATTAGTTTGACTCACATATTTCACCCTAAACCTCTATAAAACTTAATCCACAACCCATATATCCCTTAACAATTATAACCCTTATCAACTAATAAGTAATATAAATTATAACCCATGCAACCCTAAACCTATAACACTTTTAATCCATAATGTCCAAGCATAACCCTTATAACCCTAATCTCTAACGCTTATAGCCTCGTCAACATGATGAATTGATGATGGAATAAAGTGGGTGTGTCACTCAAATTTGAGTCTAGAAACCCTTCCATATCATTAATGCATGCCAATAGTATATCCATGACAAATTTTAGTGCATACAAAAACTGTTTGAAAAAATTTCAACATTGGCCCCATTCGCAGGTCCC
The DNA here is from genome assembly GCA_032191745.1 of Picea mariana. NCBI lineage: Eukaryota > Viridiplantae > Streptophyta > Pinopsida > Pinales > Pinaceae > Picea > Picea mariana. The sequence goes on along the minus strand of JASDQU010102928.1, from coordinate 181,374 downwards.
TGTTGCCGGTGTCTAGTCCCCATGCAATTTTCATTCCTCGTTCATCATTCCTTGAAAATGGCGTAGTCCCCAAGATCCATTATCATTTTACAAAATTACATACTAATGGCATAAAATGTCCCACACAAAGACCAAATTAATATCCGCTACATAAGTCTTTTGTCTTTTTTCAATGACTATGTAACGGATCTAAATTCTAATAATATTCAAATAGGACCTAAGAACCTTAACTTATTTCCTTAACCATGGGTGACAGAACACTATCATTCAATAGTAAAATTGTTACATTTCATTTTTTGGCATCATGTGTACTGAAGGCTTGAGCCACCATATCCACAAAAGAAACATACCAAGAATATTTATCTTATGAACAATATATGGTACTATCCATTTTGAGGTTTGGCATCAAGATTGTTCTTATATACTACACTACATTGCACCATAATATAATCCCTACACTCCTTGAAAACCATGTAACACCATTCAAATTAGACACAATATTCTGGCGACGAATTATCTATACTATCGACAAACATTTTTTGTCGATAGTATATCAAATTCATCATAAGATTATTTACATTCGTCTCTCTTGAGACGATATCAAATGATGCTTAGATTTATTTCATATTTGATTTATCGACTTGAAATCTCAATTTGATACTTTGCAAGCTAGCTGGACCTTAAGTCAAATACAAATATGAAACTTGGAATTATTAACATATCTACTAGAACATATGAAAAATAGGGTTTATGGTTTCCATGATGAATTGATGATGGAAGAAAGTGGGCACACCAGTCAAATTTGAGTCCAAAAACCCTCCCATATCGTTAAGGCATGCAAATAGTCTATCCAAGTCAAATTTCAATGCATACAGATATAGTTTGAAAACATTTCAACGTTGGCCCCATTCACATGTCACTGTTGCCCGCCTCTAGTATCTTGATGGTGTTGATTAATAAATCAACGAAATAGACGGATTTTTCATCAAAACTATAATGTAGATACATTGTATATACATTAATGTAGAACCTGAAAGAAAAATGAATAAAGACCGACGAAAGCCTAAAACTTGTGTCAACCCAATTGGGTACTTTGAAAGAAAATTAGAGTTTATGGTTTACATGATGAATTGATGATGGAATAAAGTGGGTGTTTCACTCAAATTTGAGTCCAAAAACCCTCCCATATCATTAAGGCATGCCAATAGTATATCCATGACAAATTTTAGTGCATACAAAAACTGCTTAAAAAAATTTCAATGTTGACCCCATTCGCAGGTCCCTATTGCCAGTGTCTAGTCCTCACACAATTTTCGTTCCTCGTTCATCATTCCTCATTCCTCATTCCTTTAACATGGTGTAGTCCCCAAGATCCATTATCATTTTACAAAATTACATATTAATGGCATAAAATGTCCCACACAAAGACCAAATTAATATCCGCTACATAAGTCTTTTGTCATTTTTCAATGACTATGTAACGGATCTCAATTCTAATAATATTTAGATAGGACCTAAGAACCTTAAGTTCTTTATTTAACCATGGGTGACAGAACACTATCATTTAATAGTAAAATTGTTACATTTCATTTTTTGGCATCATGTGTATTGAAGTCTTGAGTCACCATATCCACAAAGGAAACATACCAAGAATATTTGTCTTATGAACAAGATATGGTACTATCCATTTTGAGGTTTGGCACCAAGATTTATCTTATATACTACACTACATTGCACCATAATATAATCCCTACACTCCTTAAAAACCATGTAACACCATTCAAATTAGACACAATATTCTTGCGACGAATTAGCTATACTATTGATGAACTTTTTTCGTTGATAGTATATCAAATTCATCATAAGATTATTTACATTTGTCTCTCTTCAGAGAATATCAAATGATGCTTGGATTCATTTCATATTTGATTTATCAGCTTGAAATCTCAATTTGATACTTTGCAAGCTAGCTGGACCTTTAGTCAAATACAAATATGAAACTTGGAGTCATTAACATATCTACTAGAACATATGAAAAATAGGGTTTATGGTTTCCATGATGAATTGATGATGGAAGAAAGTGGGCGTGCCAGTCAAATTTGAGTCCAGAAACCCTCCCATATCGTTAAGGCATGCAAATAGTCTATCGAGGTCAAATTTCAATGCATACAGATATAGTTTGAAAACATTTCAACGTTGGACCCATTCACATGTCATTGTTGCCCGCCTCTAGTATCTTGATGGTGTTAATTAATAAATCAACAAAATAGAGGGATTTTTCAGCACAACTATGATTCAGATACATTGTATATACATTAATGTAGAACCTAAAATAAAAATGAATAAAGATCGACGAAAGCCTAAAACTTGTGTCAACCTAATTGGGTACTTTGAAAGAAAATTAGGGTTTATGGTTTACATGATGAATTGATGATGGAATAAAGTGGGTGTGTCACTCAAATGTGAGTCCAAAAACCCTCCCATATCATAAATGTATTCCAATAGTCTATCCATGAAAAATTTTAGTGCATACAGAAACTGTTTGAAAACATTTCAACCTTGGCCCCATTCGTAGATCCCTATTGTCGGTGCCTAGTCCTCGTGCAATTTATGTTCCTCTTTCCCTATTCCTTATTCCTTGAACATGGTTTAGTCCCCAATATCCATTATTTTTGTACAAAATTACATACTAATGGCATACGATGTCCCACACAAAGACCAAATTATTATCCACTACATAAGTTTTTTGTCTTTTTTCAACGACTATGTAATGGACCTCAATTCTAAAAAGATTAAAATAGGACCTAAGAACCTTAAGTTCTTTCCTTAAACATGGGTGACATAACACTATAATTCAATAGTAAAATTGTTACATTTCATTGTTTGGCATCATGTGTATTGAGGGCTTGAGCCACCATATCCACAAAGGAAACATACCAAGAATATTTGTCTTATGAACAAGATATGGTACTATCCATTTTGAGGTTTGGAATAGAGATTGTTCTTATAGACTACACTAAAATGCACCATAATATAATCCCTACACTCCTTGAAAACCATGTAAAACAATTCAAATTAGACACAATATTCTTGCGACGAATTAACTATAGTATTGATGAACTTTTTTCGTCCATAGTATAACAAATTCATCACAAGATTATTTACATTTGTCTCTCTTGCGACAATATCAAATGATGCTTGGATTCATTTCATATTTGGTATATCAACTTGAAATCTCAATTTGATACTTTTCAAGCTAGCTGGACCTTCAGTCAAATACAAATATGAAACATGGAATCATTAACATATCTACTAGAAGATATGAAAAATAGGGTTTATGGTTTCCATGATGAATTGATGATGGAATAAAGTGGGTGTGTCAGTAAAATTTGAGTCCAGAAACCCTCCCATATCATTAAGGCATGTGAATAGTCTATCCAGGTCAAATTTCAATGCATACAGATACAGTTTGAAAACATTTCAACGTTGGCCCCATTCAAATGTCATTGTTTCCCACTTCTAGTATCTTGATGGTGTTGATTAATAAATCAACGAAATACAGGGATTTTTCATCAAAAATATGAAGCAGATACATTGTATATACATTAATGTAGAACCTGAAATAAAAATGAAGAAATACCGACGAAATCCTAAAACTTGTGTCAACCTAATTGGGTACTTTGAAAGAAAATTAGGGTTTATGGTTTACATGATGAATCGATGATGGAAGAAAGTGGGCGTGTCACTCAAATGTGAGTCTCGAAACCCTCCCATATTATTAAGGCATGCCAATAGTCTATCCATGACAAATTTCAGTGCATACATAAATTGTTTGAAAAAATTTCAATGTTGGCCCCATTTGCAGTTCCCTGCTGTCGGTGTCTAGTCCTCGTGCAATTTTCATTCCTTGTTATTTTTTTGCAAAACATATTGATGGCATAAAATTCTCGCAAAAATACCAAATTAATATTCGCTACATAAGTTTTTTGTCTTTTTTCAATGACTATGTAATGAATCTCAATTCTAAGAAGATTCAAATAGGTAACAATATTGATGAAATATTATACGATCATGATGGTATAAAAATGAAAGAGCTTCTCTTGGTTTCAAGAATGATTTATCCTCTACTGAACAAGGAAAACCATGTGAAGGTGGAATCTCACATGGTCCCTCCCCTCCCCCTGACATCACTCTCAATTGATCCCCAAAACCCAATCTATAAAATATAAAATAATCGAAAGCAATGTCCTATTAAGATTCATGCATAGAAACTATGAAAACAAAAATTAATGAAATTACATGAAATTATGTGTTTCTAAATGATAATATTAGTCTACGACGTACTTTACTATATTAACAACTATTTTCATGTTTCAAATAATAATAAACAACATGTAACCTAGGATATAAAAATGTGGCATAAAACTTAAAAACATGTAATTAACCCATGACATTAAAAGTAAATTATTTTAAGAGAATAATTCATACAAATTAAAATATTATATAGTCGTGTACCTAATCCAACCTCAACATCTGTGCAATCATCCTTATTCTCTATCTTGATCTTCTTCATTGAACTCGACATCTGTATCATCATCTGGTTCTGAAATGATGTTGAAATGATTGATGATATCATCATCATCATCAATGTCATTTTCGAGCATATTTTCATCGACGTCATCATCAGAAATTGCAATATTGTCTCCTACACCTATATCATGATCTTATTCGTCTTATTCATCTATCGACCCTCCATGATCTTACGACTCTGTCTGATATTTTGTCGAATCATCTTCTTTATCTTCAATATCATCTTCTTCCTGTAAGTGAGTATACTTAATTGGCCTTCCTCTTGGATCATATCTAACAACAAATGACCAATCCCTTTCACCTAGAAAATTTGAGTAAAAGACCTGTTCACATTGGTTTGTAAAAACATAACAATCATGTCCTCTTTCAAACATCATTGTTTTAAACATTGGAAATCTATTGGCATGTTGAATAACCGTTATTTCCTCATCATGTTCATGCACTCGTAACCTATACCATTTGACATCGAACATAACTAATTTGAAGGAATTAAAGTCACACTCAAGTATATCATTTAAATACCCATAATATCTATTTTCAAATTCTCAGGGATGTCTTTCACTCCTAGAGGAAACATTAGTAACTTGGAATACTGCAGTTATCCCACTATCATAATTTTTCTTGGTTTCATCCAATTGTTTGATGAGAAATTTATGGCCATTGCACCACATAGCCTTGTGGTGTTTCAACTGCAATGTGTCAGATATGTAAAAGATGCATTGTCAATTAATAAATTAACATATATTTATATAACTTCGAAAGTATCTGAAAAATATAGTACACATGTAGTCACATTAGTATAATTTAAAATAATTGAATAAAATGGGTGAAATTTCTTACCTGTCCATCTTTCAAACCATATGCTAGATCAATTTCCCTCTACGTAACATTAGCATCTTTGTTACGATGAGCTTCTCTAACCAATTCAGACAATCATTGCCATGATATCCCACCTCCATTATGTTGTTTACATCTTTCAATCCATACATTCATCTAGTCAACATTGTTTGCAATGTATAAATACAGTGCATCCCACTCTAGAGAAACTGAATAAAAAAAACATAATTCACCAATATTAAATATTAGTGATAACATACAATATCTAGGTAATTATAAATATTTATAATTTATGAAATAAATTATATTAATATATTAATGAGTATGATCATATAGACAAAAACGAAACTTTATATGTATTATTAATATAAATTTTCACAATTATCAAGATATTACTTCTCATTTTTTTCATTCTACCTTTGCCCAACAGATGCTCCTGATCTTCAAATTTTTTGATGGAGTTCGCATCCCAAATGCGATCCACTGCATGCATAGTTGGTACTGCTAATTTAGGAAGATACTAACTAATATACACCATGGATTGATATACCATATATCCCTCCACCATAGAACCCTCAGGGCATGCTCTTTGTCTAATCAATGCCTTTAATGATTTCAAGTGCCTCTCCACCATCCACATTGACCTTGTGTGAACATGCCCAAAAATTTCAATCTCCTCAACTTGGTGTATGAGGCAGTGTTCTTGTGCGTTGAAAAATGTAGGAGGTATATAATTTTGCATTTCACACATTAGACGAGGAATTTCTCTCTTCCAATACTTTATATCATCTTCATGGATTTATTTCGATGACAACCATCAATATGAGATCGTGACAAAATAAAATAACATGTTTCAACATAACATAATATAATATATTACATTACATTACAAGTAAAACACATGTCATTAAGTACAACAATAATTTGAAAGAAAATTTTGCATATAAATCACAACTATGTCTTACCTCATGTATTTTCCAAGATCATGTATAACTTGTTTGACGTTGTTGTCAAAGTATTTTGGGAGAGATAGCGGTAGAACATGCTGTAACAAAAAAATGAGTCGTTATTTGTTTCGACCAAAGTAGACAAGCAAAAATTAAAAAAATACAAGATCTATAAGGACAATATATATAAATATGTATACCAAAATTATTACCTTAATGAAGGTTTTCCAATCATGTGTTTTTACCCCACCAAATTCACCTTTCTTCGTTAAGATATTTTTTATGTTTGAAGCAAAACCTGTGGGAAATTTAATTCTTTGAATGACCTATTTTACATCATTGCTTTGTTGCTCTGTTAATAACAATGGAAGGTTATTTCGGTCTAGTACTCCATCTAATCTGTTTGAATATCAGATCACACTTCGCATTGCATGATTGACTTCCTGAATGTTAGTACAAATTTTGACAATTTTTTCTTTGTCCCTCCTACCATCTATGATTTTCCATAACGTTTCAGTCACATTCTTCCCGATATGAATTATATCAAACAAATGAGCTACTTTTAGCTCCTCATAGTAGGGAGACCTCATGAATTGAACGGGATAAGATTTAATTCCTCATGGAATCCCATTATTAATACATTTATGATGATTGCGACCTTCATGAAGCATAAAAGAAATCACAAAAATAATTATCAAATACGGTAAAATAAATTCAATGATTAAAATAAACATTCAAAACATTACATGATCTACGATACATTATGAAATTGAGTACCTTGATGATTTCTATTATATTCCAACCTCCATAGGTGAGGTTTCATTCTTCGTGGTTTTAAACCTGACTCTTATTTCCCATTCAAAAGATGATTTTTAGTAGTACGATACCTATGATTCTTAGGAAGAAGGTGCCTATACTCATCAAACAATATCTTTCCTAAACTTTTTGAATGACTATACTTCATCTTAGGGCCAGAAACTGGACATGCAAATTTACCCTTTGTTTGAAGACCTGCAACAAATGGATTAATGTCAATTATACGATGAGATTATTTAAAAATTAAACATGCACCATGATAACATTACATTATTATATAGTATTAAAGATCAATATTAGAATACTACATACCAAAAAAATGTGTTAGTCTAGGGGTGTCATGAATTGTCCATAAAAGTATTCCATAGAATTTAAATTTCTTCTCCCTGATTGGTTTACATATGTCATATATTGTGATGCCAGCCCATAATTTTAGTAGCTCATCGATAAGAGGCTCGATATTTACACTCATATCTTTAACTTTGTACTTACCTAATTGTTTTAAATTACACATAATTACTAAATGAATGATATCATGTAATATATATAATTAAATAAATAAACAAAAGATATTATGCAAAAATTGAAACAAATGAAAATGCTAAATTTTAAAAATTAATGTAAACAAATACCTGGAACAATCATTGTCAACATTATGTGTTCCCTCTTTATTAACATCCAAGGACGAATGTTATTGTTGATAACAAAAATAGGCCACACTTAGTAAATAGACCTAAGCTCTCTAAATGGATTAACACCGTTAGCTACCAATGAAATCCTAACATTATGAAGTTCATCTTTGAAATCTACCCATTTTTCTTCAATTTCCCTAAATGAAGAACCATAGGCAGGCATTCAAAGAACACCATCTCCACTTTTGTTACGTGCATGGTAATCCATAAATTGTGCTATGCTTTCACACCTAAACAATCCTTGCAAACGTGGAATTATGGGAATATGACAAAGAACCTTTCGAGGCACCCTTTTTGTTACTTGATCGGTTTGATATCTACTGATAAGACATTGTGAACATTTGGTTTTCAAAGCATGTTGTGCATAATATATAATATGGTCATTAGGACATGCATCTATAGTTTGATAATCCATTCCAATGTCTTTCATAATGGTATGCAAACCTCGATATGTGCGAGGTAAAATATTTGATGATGGAAACAAAAATTCACCTAAAAATCTACAACATAACAAACAACTAGTTCATGTAAAAATATTAATCGTAATAATTGCATTCTTATTTTACACATTAATTAACACTAAAAACAAACAGAAACAAATCAAAATTTATGTATAATATGAGATGAAACATATTACATACCTTAGTATCTGTTTCATACAGGTGTTCAACAAATTATTCATAACCTTTAAGTTCACTAGCAACAATGTAGCGAAGATAATATTTTCTCTTGATCCCTCATAAAGTTGTTTATTTGCCTTTTCTAATAGAGGTTCATCATAAATACCAGCATTTTCTCCATCCTCATCTGGCTGTGAAAACAAATCTTGGATCATTTAATTTGTCCCATAATCTTCTTCAATGGGATCATTAACTTGATTTGTCCCATCATATTCTTCCATGAGATCCTCATTTTCTTGGTCATGATGATGTTCCTTAGCTTGTACAACATCATTTCTACAAATACTTGGTACAATATTTTGCAGAATGTTAGAGGGAAACTCTAACTTTATAATTACAAACAAACATGCAAAATTAGTGTATACTATAACAAACATTCAAACAATATATATATATATATATATATATATATATATATATATATATATATATATATATATATATATANTAGAGGGAAACTCTAACTTTATAATTACAAACAAACATGCAAAATTAGTGTATACTATAACAAACATTCAAACAATATATATATATATATATATATATATATATATATATATATATATATATATAACTTTATATAAAATTGACAAAATAAAAAGTGATAATGAATATATAGCTAATTACCATGGGACGATATGCATTCGATCCGCCATCAATGTGCCCATATTTCCTACAATATTTTGTAGTTGTTGATATTAAAATTATTACGGGACGTCTGTGGCAACATTTTTTGCAAGGGAAATAACATCTACCATCAACCTTTTCACCCACTTTACTATTTTCCCCACATCTAACAACATTCTGCGACATTCTTCCACACAAAAATACCCTTTCATAACTGTCGTTGTTATAGAAATATTGTTGAAACATCTTTAAATTTTCAAATATTTATAGTCCAATTTTAGGTCACTATCGTCACAATTGTGACGAACGTGACCTAAAAATATTTCTTTTTTTTACCTGTTTATTTTAGGTCATTTTTAACAGTCAATTTTAAGGTTAGGTAAGTCATCTCTCTTGTGATGGACAAACTACATTCATCACTCTTGCGATGAACATTGACCATAATAATTTAGTCAAACTACATGTGTTGAGATAACGACGAATACGGGGTGGATTTAGAAAAATTGAACTTTTTCTCTTGCATGTTGCGACGAAAGAGTACTTTCGTCGCAAGTGGTCGCTGCAAATTTTTCAATATGTAGTAGTGCTTGTTTAGATCCAGGGAAATCATTAGAATTCTATCCCCACTATCTCTCTAGGATCAGTAGGAAAATCCTAGTGAGATCTAACTTACCATACTGGCGATATTTTCTCCATAACTGAACTGGCGATTCCACTAGGGAGTAATATTTGATTCTTCTCTAGTTTAGAATCCCTTGCCAATTATCCTTTGTTTCTATTTGTGATTTAGCTTTTGTCTTACCTATTTATGTGTCATAGTTTAGATCTCTCAGATTTGATAGATCTAAGAAAGACATTTCTTTTCAAAAAGTTATTTTTTTACAGTCATCGCTTGTTGCAATATTGTTGTCATGTGACATGTTGTTGGTTGCATTTCTTATGTCCTGCAACAATCATTGTAAATATGGAAAAATACATAATTGTTAGAATTTTTTGAATTGGATCTGACTCCTATGATATCAGAAATATGTGATTGATCTATATTATTAATATCTTTCCTTTGATCAAGTCTTACTGTCATGCAATTTACATTCAATTTATTTTTGGAGTATGTATGTGTGGATTACTTAAATAAGTTTGGTTATTGTCTAGTGATCCATTGAAGTTGGGAAATGAACCCAATAGATGTAGTGTTCACATTGCATATCTTCGTCAGTGTTGTCTCCAATATCTTATTGAATGATTCAACTATCCCATTTGCTTGTGGATGATACGGTGTGATCCTCTGATGGTGAACTTTAAATTCCTGAGTCAAGGCTTCGATAGTCTTGTTAATAAAATCTGTGCCTTGATCGTTCATAAGGATTTTTGGGCATCGAAACCTAGTTATGATATCATCAAATATGAAGCACATGGTTGTAGTTGCACTACAATCCTTAACTTCTCTTGCTTCGGCCCATCTGGTCAAATACTATGTCGCAATGATTTTGTATCTAGCTCTTGTGCACTTTCCTGGTGGGTTGATAGGTCCGACGAAGTCAATGGCCCATTTCTCAAATTCCTGTAAGTTTAGCTGTGGTGTTAAAGGCATTTCATCTCTTCTGGATGGCTTCCCAACTCTTTGGCATACATCACAGGCCTTATAGTATTCCTTATCATCTTTGTGTAGAGTAGGCCACCAAATGCCATCCCTAAGAATCTTCTACATTGTTTATTTCCCTGCGTAGTGTCCTCCTACGATGCTTTCATGTGATTCTATGAGGATCAATGGTATCTATTCTTCCATAACACACCTTCTCAATATCTTATCAGGTCCCATCTTGTATAACTATCTATCTATAAGTGAAAAATATGCAGTGTGCACTACCAATTGTTTCTTCTGAATAATTGTATAGTCACTAGGTGCGAATCCTGTTGACAAGAACTACACTATCTCTGTGAAGTGATCATCAAATTTCTTGATGACCAACAACTATACATCTGGCAGTGTATCCTCCAAACTAGCTTCTCCATGTCCCAACCTTGACAAGTAGTCAGGACCTTTTTTCATTCTTCCTGGCTTAACCATGATCTCAAAATCATATTTGTGGAATAGTAGAAGCCATCTGCATATTATTCCCCCCAACACTGTATTGTTGAATAAGTATTTAAGTGCATCATGATCAATGAACATCTTAAAATGTCCTCCCAACAAGTAGTGGTGGAACTTCTGTAGTGCATACGCCATGGCTAATCCTTCTCACTCAGTGGTGGTGTAATTAATCTCAGTTGTTGTTAGCTTCCTGCTAGCAAAGGCTATTGGGTGGTCAATGTCTTCAGCTCTTGGTTGTGCTAACACTTCTCCTAACATGATAGAATATTCATCAACATGCACGTGAATTTCCTTACTCCAATCCGAGAAAACCAGAATGGGCATAGTAACCATTTTTCGTTTCAGCATGTCGAAGCTTTGCTGGCATTCTTCTATCCAATGAAACTAGAAGTATTTCTTTAAAATATTCTCCATGGGTGGTGTGATCTATGCATAGACCTCAATGAAATTTTTGTAGTATCCAGTATATCCCAGTAGAGTGCGCAATTGTTTGACTGAAGTAGGAGGGGGTAGATCGACTATAATGGAAATATTGGATGGATCTACCAGCAATCCCTTCTTACACACAATATGGCCCAACAACATTCTGAAAAGTGAAAAGAAGATGAAATTATTTATGTTCAAGGAAATCTGACACTTCCTGCACTTATCCAACATTACTCTTAAAAATTCAATATGATTTTGCAAAATGATGAAAACAATCCAATCATCAAAATATGCTTCCAGGAATTTGTGTAAAAACTCCTTAAACGCTTCAACCACCACCCTGGAAAATATGGATGGTGCATTCTTCAATCCAAATGGCATCACTGTATACTGGTAGGATCCCCATTCTATTGCAAATGTTGTTTTATGGCGATCTTCCTTGGCAATCCGGATCTCACGGTATCCTGAAAATCCATTTGTAAAAGAATATACCTCCCGTCCTCCTACATTGTCTAACACTTCGTTAGTGAATGGTGTAGGGAATGGGTTGTGCAAACAGGCATCATTAATCTTCCTAATATCTAGAAAAATCCTTATTTCTCCTATCTTCTTATCTTGTACCACCATAGGGATAATCCACTCTGACTCTTCAACAGGTTCTATTATTTCTTCTTCCAACATTTTGTCAAGCTCAATCTTCACTTTCTCCTTATATTTAGGGTTCAATTTGTAGGGTCTTTGTTTGAATGGACTTTCATATGGATTCAAAGGGATCCTCATCTATCCCATGGGACCTTTAATTCCCTTCATATCAGTGAACGTGGTTGGAAACAAGTCCTGATACTCATGTAGTAACTCTGTGATCTTGTCAATGGTGGAAGCATCCCAATAATCTCCAACATTAGCAAGTTTTGGTGTCTTCTCTGTTCCAATGTTGACTTTCTTGATCTTGATCAGCTGTCCAATGAAAGGTAGTTCAAATCGTGGTCTTTCTATGTCTCTCTTTCCTTATGTTTCAGTGATGTTCACCTTCCTTGGATCATCGTCTTCAACAACATTGATATTGTAACAACCTTGCAACTTATGAAGAGGTGCAATCCATTCATCCTCTTCTTGCACCAAAGGGAGGCTAGGTTCTTCCTCGAACACTTTATGTCTTACAGCCTGTAATTCTTGATGTACTATAGGGTATTGGCCTTCAAACAAAAAGGTAGTTAGAAATTTCTGGGTCATACCTTCCCAATCTGTAGTGAAGAGGCACGGTTCTACTTGAAGATACCAGTTGATGGGAGTTGTTTCCAGTGTGTTAATGAATTTGTGTACCGACTGTTCTTGAGGAATTTTGCTCCAGGAATCCTCTCAACTTTGCACATGGTCCTTCGGATAGCTTTGAACTGTGTACCTAACTTCACAACCTTCTACTTGCTCTAAAAATCTCATTGTCATCAAAGTGCGACATTCTACCTAGTCTGTAATATTGTTTTTGTCTGTCTCCCACCATATCGCTGGATTTGATTTTAGGGCCTCATCCATTGACAACAATATTTGTTGTGTTGGTACAATTTCTTCAAATTTCATGAAGAATGATTCTAAGTGATTTAGACCATCAAAGGTGGGTAAGTTACTTACTATTGTGTCGATCCAACAGACTTCTCTGGTTAATCTGGCACATATCCTCGTAGATAATTTGTACATTTTTTTCTTCTAGTTCTCGAGTACTTCTTATGAGTCCAATGAGCATGCACTATCCCTTCTCCAGCTCAAATTCCCATCTGTTGTAGAATTAATGTAGTCATGTTGTCTGGCTATTAATTTGTAGATGTTTTCTAGTTCATATGCGTGGTCTTCTTCCCTAATCGGTTATGTGTATCTCTGACCTTCATCAGGATCCAAACTTAAGGAAATCTCCTTCAAACTTCATTCAACCATAGTGGAATTATTGAAAGTCCAATCAATTCCTAACAGTGCAGGGTAAGGACAGTTATCATCAACTATCTCAGTCACTTCAAAGTATGAAAACAACCTTACTCTGTTGATGTCCACAGGGACATGCTCCAGTCTTCCAAAGGGGCTTACAACTTGTTGATTATCCATCCTAAGCCTAATAGGGGAATAGATAAACTTAGGTTTTCCCATCAGTGCCCAGGTTTGCTTAGTCATAAAATTGACCTTTGACCCTCAGTCGAGGACCACATAGTCTATATCGTACTCTTCAATCCAAGAATTAAGGTGTAGTTCACTATTTGTAATTATTTTCTTGGATAGTTGATGTACTTCTTTATTCAATAATGGATCTACCCTTCCTCTCTCATACTGTCTGACCAAATTTTGAAGTTCTTGTATGGATTTTTCATCTTTAATCAACTCAATAAACGTATACAAGAAAATGAAAAGTTTACTCATCTCTTTTCCATATCTAGGCGAAGAAGAATGATCATATGCCAGAGGAATCCAACATTCTCTTACTTCTGGTTGTGTCTTCGATGAAGATCCTTGGTCTCTCACAAATTCTTTTCTTTCTTCCTCAAATATTTGTGTTTCCTTCTTCACATCAAACACTTGCGTCTTTTATATAACTTTCCTGACTCCTAATTCTTTTGTAGTCTTTCCTTGGATCACTCTATCTTCTCCTATAACAACACCTCCTCTAGTGATAACAATGACTCTGGAATCTAATCCATGGGGTTTTTCTTTGATTAGTTGTATTTGTGGGTTCTGTTGAGGTCCCCGTCTCTCCTAAAGTCTATCCAACAATGCTAGACATTCCTTGATAACATGCTCAAATGAGTTATAGTAGATGCAAGTGGTAGAAGGGTTCTAATAGCCCCTTTCTAAGTGTCTTGGCTATGTGTAGTTATAACAGATGATCTGACCTCGACCTCGACCCATACCTCCTCCTCTTCCTCTTCCTCGGAATCCACCACGAGGGTTGAAGTTTCCTCTCCTAGGGGAATTATACTATGCAGTACTTCCTTCTTGTTGTACTTCGCCTTAAATTTTGTATATATCCATCAAACTTTCATGCATGAGATCTTAAGCCCTACAATCCATTTCATCGTGTCCTACCGACTTACAGAATGTGTAATACAAATTTGTGGGTGTCTGGACATATTTTTGCAAATAGTAACATTTACCAGGGCAATGTCGATTTCTACATACCTCGCACCAGGGTAGGGTAACTTGCTTCAAGGGGATTAGAAATCCAGAGGCCAAGTATTCATGAAATAGGGGACATTTCTCCTTGTCATGGCATTTTGATTTGCATATGATACACCATATGTCTTCTATTTTGTATTTTCCTTTGTCTTTCTTCATATATCTGACATACAGTGATAAGCTAGTTAGCTGACTCAATATTTGACTCATACCTGAGTTGGATTATCCCATAAAGGTTGATTCTAGTTGGATTATCCCATCAAGGATGAGTTGGATTATCCTCATCCTACGAAGTGATCTTTTGTTGCATCAGAGGAACTCTGATGTGTGGCAAGAGGGCAGCAATGAACCATTCTTTGTTCTAATCATATAGGATTTGAAAACTCAAGTGGCCTGTTAAGGTCTTAAACCTATGATCAAACTCCCATATAGGTTCAACTACTCTCTTCTTGATTTCTTTTAGTTATGTAATGCACTGTGACTCTAACTAGGGTTTCTTGAATTCGAAAATCAACGTGTTCTTGATCTCATTCAGTATTTTAGGCTGTGCAATTCCCTTAACAAACTCCATGTACTAGAATAGTGCGCGGTCTCTTAGGGTAGTACTAAATTGAGCTCATTTAACAACTTCATCAGTGATATTCTTAATACTCCATACGACTCCAAATAGAAACCAGTGCTGATCAGGATATTCAGATCCATCTCCTCTGAAGGTGGGTAACCTCATCTCATCTTCCATAGATATTCCTAGGTTTCCTGACTGAGTATGTGGTGGAATACTAGTAACAGTGCTTAGAGTGCTATGGTGACTTTGATTACTCTGATTACTTAATGTCACTGAAACAAAAAAAGGATTAATAGTACTTACTTCAAGAGTCGACATAGTTCCTGAAGTTTCTGTGTCTTCTTGGTGAGGTTCTTCTTTCCTAGAGGATTCTGAATTCTCTTCATCTGTCAACTCTACCTCTTCTCCACTGTAGAAACTCTCATCCCCATAGTTCTTCTTAAACAGGTTCGCGAGAGGAACTTCTCTGAATTCTTTCCCACTATGCGTATGTCCAGCCTCTGTGTCACTGTCATTGTTTGAATTCTTGAAAATTAGATCTTCAATCTGGCCGACTATTGTATCTTCAATATGTTCTTCTCATGCAATAACATCTTGATCTTCAACTTCAGAAAATGTAAAAAATTTCCTCTAGGTCCCTTAAAGAAATATTTCTCTTCTTGGCTATACGATTCCACTCTGTCAACAACAAACTCAGTGATATAGCCTCCGATGGTATTATCAAACCAGTGATCTACTGCTCTTGACACAACGTTTTCAACTCTCTTGACCTTCTTGATCAACGTCGTCATCCAAACCATAGGTGGTCTAGATTTGATCTCAAATTGGGTATCTTCTAACCTATCTAAACACTCAGATAGCTCCTGATGGATTCCCCCAAAGAACATCTCGTGTATATTAGTAAAGATATATCTTCCTAACCAATCCTTTGTACTAAGATTAGGGTTATTTTTCTAGGCTTCAATGAATTCATTTTCTTGATATTCTATCCACTTCTAAATCTATGTCTTTGAAGGAAACCACCTTGACATTCCCTCAAGAATGTTCCTTTCCCAGCAACAGAACCATTTGTTGGCACAAGGGCAGACCCAGTGTTCAAATCCAAGAGCGCAACAACAAACCCTAACTACTGGCCCTTTCAGATACACCTGCGAGGAAAATGCAGTCTCACCCAAAGTACCTATAGGGGTTGTAGGACACATGTGTCTACAACCAGATGAAATGTAGAGTGGATTCATAGCAACAACATACAATCACCTAGTTATTCTTTATCTTCCTTAAACCTGTTGTGCATGTTATATTTCATATCTAATGAAATATCACAATAGAAACATATAAAATGACAAACAACACAACATCAATCACACATAACACAACATAGCCTCTCCCTAGGGATATGTCCACAGAACTGTGCTTTAAGATGTATTAATATGGAATCATACACTTCTTATCTACACTCTTAGTGAGCAAATCTTCTCGTCTTCTATCTCTTTCTCCCCCCATCCCTGCATACCTAGCTGTAGGGTTGATATTAAAGCACCCAACTGAAGATCTTACAATACCAGAAGGCTCTCGTACTCAACACTTCTCTCTCACGCAATAGTACTCACTCTATCACAAAACCATAATGAACTCTCAACTAACTTAGCACCAACCCATCCTAGGTCCTTTAGACCTTTATTTATACATTACAATCACTCACTGACATTCTTAGGTCAATACCTAAGTGTCAAAATGATAGATGCAAAAACCCTATGTGTTTAAAACCCTAGGTCAACCTGACCCGCGTTTTGAGGGATTCTCCAACCTGTCTTTGCTTCCTTCTCTTGCAGTGATCCAAAGCATCCAACGGTGGATTTTTTTACTTGTTGAGTTGTCCACGACCAGTCTTCCTTGCTGATCTGTCATCCTAGATCTCCTCATCCAATGAATTTCTTTCTCTTACTTTGCACCATCTTTTCTTCACTTTTTCTTATTTTGACCCAGTATCAGTCATTGTGTATTCCACGCAGTTCACATTTTTCCTTTTCTCCCTTAATCTTTGATTGCTTCCATAACCAAGGGCCAACAGGCACTGACCTGAAGGAAGCTAAAACTCCTTGAATTCTAAGGATCCAAACAGAAGGAGGCTACAACCCTTGAATTCTTAGAATCCAACCTAAAGGAATCTCCAACTCCCTATGTTCTCCGACACCAACCAGAAAGAGGATACAACTCCCTTTCCTTTCCCCTTCCCGCCACCCTAAAATATAAATGTAGACCAATTTCCACTACCACAATCACTTCAACTATCAGTGTCACTACCACTATCATTGCCACTATCACTACAATTGTCACTGTCATTATCACTATCACTGCCACTGTCACATAAACTTGTAACATGTCAACATGTCACTGTATTCATATTGTCACTATCAACCTTTCCAACCTTTCATTTCCATTGATACTCAACCAAACTAGATCTACTCACATAGATCAATCACCTAGAACAACTCTCAATCATATGCACAATATCAAAAAGAAGTGCCTCAACCAAATAAAATCATAACCATCACCAAGATGTCCTTCTAGATCATATACAAAAATCACCAAGACATGTTTTTACCAATGAACCAAGATATGTATCTCACATCATCCATAAACCATGAACCATGTACTATTCACATCAAACTATGTGTCAAAATAACACTGATATACAATCATCCAAATATCCAAGATGTACCTTAACCATGTGTTAAACAATGCATCAAAATATATACCAATGAATCCTAGATATGCACCAACAATGTGCCTCAAAAGATATATGATCTTGTAGTTGACCTAGTGTATATGATCATAGACATGCAATGCTTCCTACACTTCAACAACAAGATAATAGTATCTTCATCAACCTTACCATCAGTCTCACGGGACTAGTTTTGGATTAGTGACAAACCATAACTTTCAACAAGAATAAATATGTACCTATAATGAATAAAGGTATGAAACTTTTACCAAACCTTCTTCAGTATGTCTTCTGAAATTCCTCCAAGTTTCACTCCTTTAATGATTCCTAAAAAGGACTTATGGAGAAAATGACAGACATTGTTGAATTCTATCCTATACTAGAGAGAGAACTTGTGTAGCATGCCACATTCTCAATATTTAATATATTATTCGGAAACGCATGCACAACACACTATGCCATGTAATTTTTCCAATTCAATTGGTATCACATCATTTGGATTCTCTATGAATAAGTTATGACTATTTTACCTAGAACACCTATTTAAAAAGTAGAACACATCATCAAAAGACTTCATCCTCCCTTGGATTTTCAGCCTTCTTTACTTCACCTTCCCTTTGAAATTCACCTCATATCTCCTAGGTTAACTAATTCACTTATAGATATTCAATATTCTCAATATATGCTAATGGGATCCTCTTAAAGTCTTATTTATACTTCCCAAGTTACTTCCTTTAGGGGCTACCTTGTAATTTCTTTAACCCTTTTCCTTATTCTAGGGATAACCCACATTCTTGTTGAAACTACTTTACCCATAATAAGTAAACTCATAATTTATTTGTTACAACTATTTTACCCATAAGCAATTTCTTGTTGCAACTACTTTGACTAGAAAACTTTTTGTTACAACTACTTTATACATAATTAATATCCTATTGCAACAAATTTACGTTAATTAATTTCTTCTTGGAACCAATTTGACTTTTCAATATTCTTGATGATCTTCTAGGGGCTTCTAGAATAATTTACTTCTTGTTGGCCTTCTAGGGGATTCTATATTATTCTTGAGGGTCCTCCAACTTCACAGAGCCATATCTTCCCAACCATGAGGAACTACGTGGTGTACCATATATCACCGGAAATGGCATAACATGTACTATCCATATATGATGCTCTTAGTTAAAAATATATTGACCTTCATGTCTTTATTCCTCGATCAAATTCAAGTACCATAACCATACCTCTAGGGATTCATGTAAATTTCATCAAATGCACCCAACACATATGTTGACATCAACCACTCCATCAATGACAAATAACTCACCAAAAATATGAACCACAACTCTAGGGATTTCAGACTTCTCCAAGGGTTGACATCAATCTCCAAGGATTGACATTAATTACAACCATATTTCCAAACCAATTGTCCAACAATCTCCCTCTTTGACATTCATGGAAACACTAACATTGATGGAAAAACTCATACTTCAATACTCATGCTCCCCCTGTGACCATTGATCCTCATTAGTGTTTCTCACTCTCCCCCTTTGACATAAATGAAAAAGGGTCTCTCTCCTTGAGGTTTCTCCCCCTGTCTTCATGCATCTGTTCTCTCTTTTTTTCATTCCTTTGTTCTTTCTCTTCACATGTTTCTCTCCTTGTGTTCCTCTCCAAGTTATTCTTTTCTTTTGATAGAAAAGAGTGACTCCCTTTGAAAGTATACCTTCTCTGAAAAATACTTCTTTGAATTCATGTGCTTGACTCTTTTGATACTTCTCTTTCTCTCCCTTTGAAATCATGGTCAAAAGGATAACTCCCCCTGTCTGTATGATTTCTCTTCCCTTGACTTCTATACAATATGTCATGTAGATCAATGTAGGGCTACCTGTATATGTTTCTTGTCCTCTCTTCTAGTGATTGTTAATTTTCCATTGGTCCTTCCTCTGGTAATTGTCTGATATATCTATATATATCTATATCTATATATATATCTATCTATATATATATATATATATATATATATATATATATATATATAATTTCTTTACTTGATTTTGTCATTCACTTATCATTTTCACTTGACTACATTGTTCAATGATTTTCTTCTGATGATTTAGATTCTATTGAATATTTCTCTTTTAGTGTTTTTATTTTCCTTTTACAACTTGCCTTTTTTTGACCAATTGATTCCAACTGATTTTGTTGATTCCAATTGTAGATGCACTAATATGTATCTTATCTAACCCATGTTATATGTACCTGATAAGTATCCATCCATTTTCATATGTCGTAAACTGTCCATACCTTTTCTACTCAACTATCCACAATGCTGACCCATCTATCACTGTACTATCATGAAGGATTCACAGTTGCAACAAATCAATCTATCTTTCCATACTTATGCTATCTTAATACTTTGAATATGTCTATGCAAATACTTGAACCTCATCAAAGTATGGTTATGTGATTTATAATGACTCCCCTTGTTCAATATTTATATTTACTAGGAGTCTCCAATATGAATGGATCAGAAAAATACCTGCTCTGATGTGGAGTAATATTCTTCTTCATCTATAGATTCATCATCTTCCTTTTCATCCTCTTCCTGAATTCTGACATTTTTTTTCCTGAATTCTGACGCCATCCTCTTCCTAGATTTTTTCATCTTCATCTTGGCCTATGAATTCATTATGATCTTGTGATGCTATAAATATTGTGAGTACGATCTCTGGGACCTGGTCTTCATTCACCTGATGCTCTTGTTTTCCATTTCTTTTCAAAACTTTTTTATACCTAACATCAGTGTTTTCCTTCATGGGAGGCTCTATCATGCTTCTACAATTTCAAGCTATGTGTCCATAGTTGTGGCATTTCTGACATTCAATATTATGTGAATCCAGATAAGAATTTCTTGCTTGAAAATTTGTTTCATAATCCCTGCAATCTATAGCTTTATGTCCAAAGTTAGTACAATTAAAAAAATTAATATAAAATAAATTTACATACCTAGGAGTGAATGATCTTCTTTGTGGGGTGGTCCTTCTATGTTCTTGTCTTGGCTAATCATGGATGAAGTTTGTTTGATTCCTGAATATAGAAGGTATTCTATATTCATGCATTTCTAATTCTTGTTGACCATGATTCGTTCCTTTGAGAACTTCTGCATAACTCTTTTGTTTTATTTCTTTCACCATGGAGCTTGAACCTTCCTGAAAATGAACATTTATGTATCATAGTCCATATTGGTCATTGTATGGCCTTTCACTTGCAAGAATGTTTTCTAAAACTTGATAACTTTTCAAGTTCTTGCTAAGCTTGTTGACTTCAACTCTCAATATTATTATTTTTTTTTCAAGCTTCTCACACTCTTTTTCTTTCTCTTTCATCTGGATCTTCATAAATTATTCTATTCTCTTACCTTCTTGAAGTTATGTTTTCAAGAGGATGTTTTATTCTTTGAATTATTTGTTTTTCTTCCTTTATTTCTTCATCTCAGTTAAAGCACATATCAATTCTACCTCAAGATCCACTTCACCTTCTTCTTCTCTTTCAAGGGTTCTTTTATTATTTTCCATAGCCATAAAGAGTACTCTTTCTAAGTCACTATCTCTTACATCATCTTCATCATATGAAGGACTATCTTCTCTTGAGTAGAGATTTTTCTTGAATACTTTCCTTCTTTTTCCCTTTGGATATTTCTTTTCTTTCTTGGGATCATCCTATTCATCACTATCTAACTTCTTAGCATAATGACACTTATTTGAAAAATGACCAATTTTACCACAATTAAAACATTTTAAGGGAAGCATACCTTTGTACTTTATAGTTCCTTTTTTAACTTCGTTATGGAGTTGGTTCTTTAATCCTCGTCATCTCAATCATTGATACAACTGCAATTTGGCTTTGACTCAATATTTTTCTTCTTCTTTTCCTTCTTGGATGCTTTCAAGGTTTCATCTGTCTTGGATGTATTTTCTTGATTTGTTCTCATTTCATAAGATGTAAATATTTCATGTAGCTAATCCATGCTTTTCATGCTTAGATATTCTCTTTCTTCTAGTGTTGAAATATTAAGATAAAATATCATTGGAAGAGATCTGAATACCTGTTGAACAATTATAGATTCATCAACTTATTTTCCCAATCCTTTAATCATGTTCATTGTTTCATGAAATCATATTAAGTAAGAGGGAATGTAATCATATTCCTTCATTTTCAACTGTTCAAATTGACCTCTATAAGTATGGATATTTTCTTCCTTGACCTTGGCATCTCTTTCATAAACATTATGAAGTTTGTCCCAAATTTCCTTTGCAGAATCACAATGCATAACTTTGACATATACGAAATCAATCAGACAATTCAGGATAGCATTTTTGTCCCTCAATTTTTTTTGACTTTGTTTCTTTCTATCATTATCTATTGGTGGAGTGGAGGGATCTTTGTACATGTCTACTACTAATTTCCAAACATCAAATCCATGTGCTTGTACATATGTTTTTATCCTTCTACTCCATAATGCATAGTTTTGTCCATCAAACTGTGGTATTCCATTCTTATACATATTGTTTCTCTCCATCATATACCTTCTAGTGATTAAATTGTTTCCTGAAGGAACCTTCTCTGATACCAATTGTTGAAATATTGAGAGGGGGGGTGAATAATCATGAACACTTTTACCACTTTTTAACCACAATATATATATGCCAAATTTATCAACAATAAATCATGAGCATATAAACGTAAGAGCATCACATCAACAACATCACATCAAATATAGAGTACACTAGAATTTATGTGGAAGCCCAAATGGGAGAAAACCACATAATTATTTCTTATATATCAATGAATACATTGATTGTAAGCACAAACTTCCAAATTCTCCATCTACAACTAGAAGGAGGAACCAACCCCCTAATTTACAAGCACCAACCCAATGGAAGCTACAACTCCCTAAATTCTCTAGCTCCAACCAAAAGGAGGATACACCCCCCTGATTCTCAGTCTCCAACCTGAAGGAAGCTCCAACTCCCTGTGTTCTCTGACACCAACTGGAAAGAGGCTACAAATCCCTTTCCTTTCCCTATCCTACCACCCTGAAATATAAATGTAGACCAAATTTCACTACCAGAATCACTGGAACTGTCACTATCATTGTCACTGCCACTTTCATTTCCACTATCATTTCCATTTTCACTATCACTATCACTGCCATTGTCACATCAACTTGTAACCTGTCAACCTGTCATTGTATCCAACATATCACTTTCAACCTGTCAAACCTGACACTATCACCGATACTCATCCAAAGAATATCTACTCACATAGATCAATCACTGATAATAACTCTCAACCATATGCACAATATCACAAAGATGTGCATCAACCAAAACAACTCACAACCATCACCAAGATGTGCTTCTAGATCATATACAAAAATCACCAAGATGTTCTTTTACCTATGACCCAAGATATTCATTCCACACAATCCATAAACCATGAACCATGTACTATTCACATCAAACTATGTGTCAAAACATCACTAATATACAATCAACCAAATATCCAACATGCACCTCAACCATGTGCCAAACAATGCATCAAAATATATACCAATGTAGCCTATATATGCACCTACAATGTGCCTCAATAAATATATGATCCTATAGCTAACTTGGTGTATGTGATCACATAAATGCATACCTTTCTCAGCTTCAAAAACAAGAGAAAAACTTCTTCATCAACCTTTACCTCAGTCTCAGAGGAATAGTTTTAGATTAGTCACAAACCCTAACTTTCAAGAAGAATAAATATGTATCAGTAATGAATAAAGGTCTAAAAATTGTAACCAACCTTATTTAGTATGTCTTCTAAAATTCCTCCAAGTTTCACTCCTTGAATCATTCCTGAAAATGAGTTATAGAGGAAATGGGATACCCTGTTGAATTCTATCATATTCTAGAGAGAGAACTTGTACGAAATGCCACATGCTCAATATTTGATATATTATTTTGAAACTCACACACAACAAACTATGTCCTATTCTAGTTCCATTTAAATTTGTCTCACATCATTTGGATCCTCTATGAATAAGTTATGACTATTTTACCAGGAACACATGTTTAAAACTTAGAACACATCATCAAACGACTTCATCCTCCCTTCGATTTGTTTCCTTCTTTACTTCACCTTCCCTCTAAAATTCACCTCTGATGTCCTTGGTTACCCCAGTCACTTATATATATTCAATATGATCAATATATGCTAATGAGAGTCTCTTGAAGTCTTATTTATACTTCCCAAGTGAATTCCTTTAGGGGTTACCTTTTAATTGTTTTACCCCTTTTCCTTATTCTATGGATAACCCACATTCTTGTCGCAATTATTTTAACCATAATTAGTAAACTCATAATTTATTTGTTACAACCAATTTACCCATAATCAATTTCTTGTTGCAACTACTTTTACTAGAAAACATTTTGTTACATCTACTTTAACCATAATTAATTTCTTGTTGCAACAAATTTACCCTTAATTAATTTCTTGTTGCAATCACTTTGACTGCTCAAGCTTATTGATGACCTTCTAGGGGATTATAGAATAATTAACTTCTTGTTGAAATTCTAGGGGATTCTATATTATTCTTGATGATCCTCCAACTTCACAGAGATATATATCCTCAACCATGAGGAACTATGTGGCGTACCATATATTAGCAGAAATGGCATCATGCATACTATAAATCTATGATAGTCTTACCTATAAGTATACTGACCTTCATGTATTTATTACTCAATCAAATTTTGGTACCATAACCATACTTTTGGGGCTTCATTAAGGAAAAAATTTAGGGGATAACTTTTTCCCATGGGCTTGTTGGCACAGGGGAAGACCTAGAGTTCAATGCTACAACAATGCACCAAAAAAACCCTATCTATCGGCCCTTTCGGCAATGCCTGCGAAGCAGATGAAGTCTCACCCGAGGTAGAGGCAGGGGTGGTTGCAGGACTCCAATGTCTGCAACCTTATATGGGACACATATATGTGATTGTAACACCTTAATAGAACACTTAGTTATTACAGTGCATTAATATTCATCTTAGTTCATAGCGTAGCTAAACCCTGATAGTAGATCGGTGCAGTATTCATACAAATTCAATAGGTCCAATCACTAAGAATACACATAGAGATCAGATATATCATTCATTTACATCATTCAGCACCAATCTATCACATCAGATTCATATATCATCTAACATCTCATTAAGCATTTGAATCACATAACCGAAAGAACAACCAAAAGCACAAAGCATTCACAAACCAGGATATATGTGGTTCACCCCCACCTTGGGGATATGTCCACCAACTCTTCATCTTCTTTATTATCTTCAGTCAATCAATTACATGCACAGAGCCTCAAGATAAAATTTGCAGAGGATAGGAGATCTGCGCACTCTCCGCTAGATCCTCCTTCTCCAAGCTAGATTACAACACAAAGCCTACACATAGTCTCTTATGGTCACTTGCACTTAGCTCTGCAAGTCTCACACAGTATGCACAAATCCCTTACAGTCACCACTTTCACTTAGCAATTAACACTTATCACTTAATGCACCAGCCTACTAGGTCTACTTCTTACATCACCTAGCTACTTATTTATATATTACAAAAGCGGGCCTAAACATGGGTAAAACCATGGGATGACATCCCATACCTGTTACATAAGCCCCCAAAACCCAAAAATCCCTAAAAAGGGGATGAGATCCCAATATATCCACTTCATCTTGCGCTCTGCATTCGATACCCTGTCGAAGTCCCAAAGCTAGGTCAAACATGACCAAGAATCCTCAAAACTTGGTCAAGGGCCAACAGGCCCCCAACACTCACCTATGACTCATCCCGAGTCACTTTTTTCTAGGTAGATCTGCTTTAAAATCCTCAAGCTTGGCTTGAGATGCTTTGACTTGTTGTTTTTCCATGGCTTCTTTCTTAGCGAACTCTTGGATAAGATCTTCGTTGACAGGTGCCTCTAAGCATTGTTCGGTTGCAATGACAACTTGCTCCAATTCTTCTCCTTGGCCTTCAATCTCTGTGAATATTTTTCAAGCCTCATCCTATATAGGTTGGAGTCTCTAAGTCACTTTCATGAATCTCCTCTGAATGGCGTGGACCTACTATTGAGTACTGTGTTGTTCTTGGGATCATTTCATCCTCTCAATGTCTAACATGGGCTTCAACTGTGCCTGTACTATTTCTACTTATTTCTTTGCCTCCTGGAGCTGCAACTCCAGTTCCTTTAGCTCGGGGTTCTCAGTGAGTATCTCATAATTTTGGGCACTGCGATCACTTAGTTTTCTTCATTCCATGGCAAGGTCCTTTATTCTCTCAACTATGCCTTGAGCAGTTGCATCTCTTTGATCTCTCACATCTTGTGGGGTGTCAAGCACTACGAAGAGATCTAAGTCTGCTATTATTTTCGGTAGCTGCTAGATAAATTCCATGAGCTACTCTACTTGATGATCAACTCGGTCTTCTTCTTTTGTCTCTAAGCCCGTCATAGAGAAGATTTCTTTGTTGACTGCTTCTTTCACTTCGAGTTGCTCTACGAGCAAGTGTTCCTTTTCTTGTTGAATCTATGCTTTCTCCTTTTCAAACTTCATCTGGAGAGAAACATTCTCCTACTCTACAAGTTAGTGTTGTTCTACAAGTACTTCTTGCAATTTCTTCAAGTCTTGGGTGGCTTGTTCAGTTTCTTCTTGTGTGCGACGATGCAGAGATTCGATCGCATCAGCTAGTCGGTGAAGTTGTGCTGGCTCATTTCCCAACTCTGGTTCTCCCAATGGTAGGGGAACAGTGGACACTGCATGACTGGACTGAAGGGCTTGTTGTTCCCCTCAGAGTTCGACCTCTATTCTGTCGTACATATCCTCCGGCTTGGCTTCTTGTTTCTGTAATATTTTCTACGAGGCGTTATTTACAACTGCGACGATGAAGTCAAAGTCATCGACAGTGAGAAGAGTCTTCATCTTAGTCATGGTGGCTCTAGATTTCTTCTGGGAAGAGGGTTTCGAGGGAGAAACATTCCTCTTCTTCAAAGGATCAACCTCATCTCTAGGCAGTGTTACTTCGCCTTGCCTCTTCTCATCTTGTTTTTAATTGATCTCTTCTATCTCATCATCACCCCCTTGGCCAGGTGATGTTGAAGCAGTCTTTTCTAAGGCGCTGCTTAAGTCTTGGACTTCCTCGGTCTTCTTCCTTCTGTTGGTTCCAGGTGTGTCATTTTCTATGTTAGTGGCCTCCAGGCTATCAAGCTTAGGATTGTACATCTTTCCAGGGTTATCGAGGATAAGAAAGTCAAATGAGCATTCCTTAGTTATCTGCTCAAGGTCATCTTCGATGAGCTTGTAGTATGAATGAAGCTCCTTCTTATGCTCATCTTCTTGCATAGTAATATAGATGAAGTGTTGATCTACGTAGAACTTCATGAGGGGTTGGAAGTGATATAAGGTGTTCAGTATCATGCGAGGTTCATTGTTTGAATTCCACTATTTTCCCATATCTCTCGAGTACTAGAGCATGGTAAACTTTGCAGCAAGTGGCTTGAATGGCTCAATGTCTGGGAAAGTCGCACCTTCCGTCATCTCCCAAGAAAAAAACACGATGAGGATCAAGAGCCAGCTAAAGTGGAACTCATAGCCCTAATCCTATGCTTTGTGGTAGTCTAATTCTAACTGATTAACTAGTTACTTCACCCAATTCATATGTATGCCTTCCACGCATTTCCCTGTGAAGTCAATGACAAAATCTGTGACCTGTGTCGGTTTCTTCTTTCTTACTAGATTTCCTACAATTAGCTGACATGCTAGGCACACTGCACCATTCTGGATGGAGGATACCTTGTAGCCTTGCGTCCCCTTCTCCACACCGTCATATGTATCCTTGATATTATGTACTAAAATGTGATCTATGGCTTTCTCTCGATAGAAATCCTGCAGGTCGGGTCCTTGCATACTCAATCTAGTGATCCTATGGATAAACATCGGATCGAATGTGATACAACGGTCTATCCATAAGTAGCTACCATGGTAACATGAAATTAGAATCTTGACATAGGCGTTAAATTCCTGGTTCCTTCCAAAGTGTGGGATTGTCATTACATTCAACAGGGTGGACTATGCGAGGTTCATTGTCCACGGATGGGGGATTATTTTCGATTTCTTCCCCTTCGTTCTGGTCAAGTATTTATACAGGGTGAGCGTACTATGGTTCTTTCAGTCCCCTAAGTTGAATTCGTTGAACTTCAACATTGCTATCTTGTCTTGCTACACTTGAAATGCATGTATCCCCTTCGGGAGGTACGCAATAACCATGTTGTACTCAAAATCTCTCTGTACACTATCACGACTCACCATGCTGGCTAGAGGTGGGATGTAGTTAGCTAATATGGTTGACATTAGCTTCTCATTTGCTAGGTCGTCTATGTGGTTCTCTTTTCTGCTACTGATCAGGATGGTTTGGATCCGTAAGTAGTCGACAAATAGGCTTGTACTTCTCTCGTCAACGATGATTTTATATCCTCAGACATTACTCTTTTAGTCATGAGGTCGATGAGTACCTCCCTCACAGAATATTCGATTGTGCTAAGTTCTTCAGACATACACACTTGCGGTTTCCTATCTCGGGTTTGAAGAATAACTACTCAATACAATGGGATGGATAGCAATAGCTTGACGAACACTGCGCGAAATCAACAAATCGGTGAGCTCAGATAATAATGGTTGGAAAAAGTGTTCTCGGTGCAAGGTTCGACGAAATAATTAGCTAACTTAGGAAACAAATCTCTCCAATGGGCGAGAATCCTTCATTAATTCAGTTTTGTCTGTTACGGCACGATCCCAATGGTCTAGTGGTGATCCTTCTGACCATAAATTGCCTTCTACCCGTTCGGGGTATCGATCTAATGGTTATACTGTTCCCAATGGCTATATTTCTTCTCCATGGTGAAGTGCCATGTGACTTTGTTCTGATATCCTGGTGAAGTGCGAGTTTTGTAAATTTTCTTTCTACAAAGTTCCCTCTAGAACCTGTTGTAACTTTTCGATCTTTGATCTCTTCTTACTTAGTTTTCTAGTCTTCTTTCTAGTGAGCTTCATCTCAGTATTCCTCTTTCCATTATGATTCTTATCTCCTCTTGGCATAGTAACTTCAAATTGTTGATATTCTTTCCTAGGATTCAAGGGCAATACTTCTTCTGGGGTAGGTGCTTTAGACTTTTGTGAGTCTTCTTGCATTCTTCCAATGTCAACATCCAAGTATTTGGTTTTAAATAGCTTCGATCTGTTCTCCTGTTCTACAATCAAGTGTGCGATATTCCTAGTCATGGATTATTTTAATTCATGTTTCTTCTTCTCTAAGACTTCTTCTTATTTCCTTCTATACTGATCCCTCTCAATCCAAGGTTTTCCTAGTAATATAGAAAATGGGGCGTTGTTCTCAATAAATTTAACAACTTCAAATTCTTCCTCTATTGAAATTCCATGGGCCCTCATAGATATCTAAGTGAGCTTTCCACATAGGTTTATCAGTTTTCCTCTAAATAATCCTATTCCCCCCAATGAAGGAATCATAGCAGGATTTCCTAAGGTTTCCCAAGTTCTTTCTTTCATAATATTCACCTGTGTTTCTCCATCTAGAACACAGTCTATGTCGAAGTCTCATATTCTTATTTCTATGTACTCTTTTTCTTTGAATATATCTAATAAGTTGATATTTCGGTGATCATTCAGGGTTTCTTTCAATTACAGTCATACAGTCTCTGATTCTTTCTTGGGTTCTTTTATGGTCTTAGTGTCTTGACCTTTCTCAAGGTCTTCTTGGCTCATATTCATTCTTTCAACCTTAGCAATCATTCTAGGGAAATCCAAAACTTCATGGTCCACATATTTACGACAAAGACAACTAGGTATTCTACCAATGCATTCTTTAGCAAGATGTCTTGGTCTTCTGCAACTGTAACAAAGAGTTAATCCTCTCTATATTTTAAATCATCCCCAAACCTTCTTGTACTATGCACCAGAATCATAGTATATAACCTGCAAAAAATTCTTTCTAGGATCCTGCATCCATTTGTTAGTCTAAACATTCTTTCTATGCATAGGCATAACACATATTTCATTATTTCTATCAGATCTACTCATATCAAACCTCTTTTCTTCTAGCTATGCCCTAATTTTCAGGCTAGGAATTTTTTTATCAACTATACCTAGATCCATAGTCTTGAAACAAAAATTTCCACTAATCTTACTTTCACCAGAGCACAAAGCTTCTAGATCTAAAACTTTTCACTATTCTCACCTTTATCAGAGCACAAAGCGTTCAAATATTACCTCTTTTCTTCAGATAGGAATTCTTTTCTTAGCACATAGCTTCACAATTCGAGTATAATACTTCGCACCAGGGAAACAAATCTATGCACAGAGATTTCACAGTTTCAAGTCAGATCTTCGCACAAAGATTACTCTTTCTCAGTTCCCAACAATCACTATTTCAGGTCATATCTTTGCACAGAGCTTATTCTTTCTCAATTCCCATCAATCACAGTTTCGGGTCTCAGCAACGGAACCATTTGTTGGCACAGGGGTAGACCCAGGGTTCAACACTACAACAATGCACCAACAAAACCTTAACTATCGTCCCTTTCAGCAACACCTGCGAAGTAAATGAAGTCTCGCCCTAGGTAGAGGCAGGGGTGGTTGCAAGACTCCAGTGTCTGGAACCTTATATGGGACACAGATATGCAATTATAACACCTTAACGTAACACTTAGTTATTATAGTGCATTAGTATTCATCTTAGTTCACAACACAGCTAAATCCTGATAGCAGATCGGTGCAGTAGTCATACAGATTCAATAGATCCAAGTACTAAGAATACACATAGAGGTCATATCTAGCATTCATTCAGATCATTAATCACTAAGCTATCACATCATATTCATCTATCATCTAACACTGCATTAAGAATTTGAATCACATAAACAAAAGAACAACCAAAATCACAAAGAATTCACAACATAGGATATACATGGTTCACCGCCACCCTGGGCTACGTCCACCAACTCTTCCTCTTCTTTATTATCTTTGGTCAATCAGTTACATGCATAGAGCCTCAATATCAACTTTGTAGAGGACAGAAGATCCACACACTCTTCACTATATCCTCCTTCTCCAAGCTAGATTAAAGCACAAAGCCTACACACAGAGTCTTACGGGGACTTGAACTTAGCTCTGCAAGTCTCACACAGTATGCACAAAGCCATTACAGTCACCACTTGCACTTAGAAATTAACACTTAGCACTTAGCACCTTGGCCTACTAGGTCTACTTCTTACATCGCCTAGCTACTTATTTATACATTACAAAATCAGGCCTAAAGATGGGTAATCCCATGGGTCGACATGCCATACCCGTTACATAAGCCCCAAAAACCCAAAAATCCCTAACAAGGGGCTGAGATCCCACAATATCTACTTCATCTTGCACTCTGCCTTCGACACCCTGTCGAAGTCCCAAAACTAGGTCAAACATAACCAAGAATCCTCAAAACTTGTTCAAGGGCCAACGGGGCTAATTTTCCATGCTTTTTACCAAAACACGATTTTCCATTATAAAAATTATTTGCCCAAATTATATAGGACAAAACTATTTTACTTTAAAAATCACAAAACAATTATACAAACTATATAAAATTCTTAGAAATTTGAATATTTTAACAAAACTATCGCCAAATATTTATAGTTGACATATAAAGGACCAATAAGATTCTCCAAGGTTTCTACATTTCAAAATAAATTTCCATCCTTAAAATTATCCCTGGATTCATGTAAATTTCATGAAATGAACCCAACACCTATGTTGACATCAACCACTCCATCAATAACAACTAAATCACCATCAATATCAACCATATCTCTAGGGATTTTGGACTTCTCCAAGATTTGACATCAATCTCCAAGGGTTGACATCAATGACAATCAATTGTCCAAACCAACTTTCCAATATGTTGCAATAAGATTTCTAATATAACATGAAACATGTATGTTAACCAGTGTAAAGTAATAAACTAGATGATAGAATCATGCTAGAAAACTTTGAAAATCAACGTTATGGGAAGGGGTTAGATGTTCAAGAAAAAATAAATTATTCAAAGAGTTCATGGATAATTAAAATTTAGAAATGATCCAAGGGATCAAAAAATGCTCAAAAATCAAAGTGCTAGAAATTGCTCGAAAACATATTCATTGTGTATATTCCATCCTCACGATCACAACTCAACTTAAATGGGCTCAAACAAAGTTTGTATGGCTGAGATATTGCATTTTGTCCACTTTTCCAAACAAGAAAAATGCTTACTGTCCAGTCTGTACAGTCCATACAGGCCACATGGTAGCTGACCGTATCACCGTACAGGCTGACTGGGAAGCTAAGATGGTAGATTATTTTCCAGTTGAGTTGGCAGGGATGTGGACCAATCCTAGTCTGACATGTGGCATTTTTTGTGGTGAATGAAAGGATGCCACGTGGCCCAGCAAGGGGTTGCCACATGGCACCTCATTGTTTCTTTGTTGGTGTAAAATTTTATGGGCTCCATGGGTGTCGAACCCATGACCTATAGGTGTGGGAAATACCTTTCATAGGTAAGGCCACTAGCATACCTAACGATGTTTCTTAATCCTATAGTCTGAAACATTTATTTGAACTTGAATAGAGATTTGGTTCGAGTGAAAAAGGGTCGAGGCTTAGCCCCAGACCATGGTCACTACACTAAAAATCACCATATGACCTTTGGCATGGACTAACCAACAATCAGTCATATGGGTGCAGACTGTCAGCCCCAAACATGGCCACATGGCCCATATGGCCGACACCTTTGATGCTTAAGGTGCTTATCCCGCTAATAGTGTGACATTTTTCCCAATTTTTTGGAATGACACATGGTGTTGGGTTTTGGCATGGAAAACACACTAAGCTAGGTTTAGTTAGACAGAGGTTCATTTGGGTTAGTAGGTCTAGCAAGTTATTGGTAAAAACTTCCACGGAGTGTATTTTTCTCATTTTTTGGCCAAACGAGGTGTAGGTAGAGCCCAAATAGGATTTTTTGGACATTCTGGAGCCATTGAAGACATTTATTTTTCATTCTAAGAATTGTAAAGAACTAATTTTGACACTTTGAGCATATAATGAAAATGGTCCATTAGAATCCAGACCAGGAGATGTAGCCCAAAAGAGGGGTGAACTCCTTTATCATTTTGTTCTGTTATGTGCTTACTTTTGATGGTTGTTTATGATTTTTTATGACTTCCTATGTTGTTCATGTTAAGTAAAAACTCATTAATTTTATGTGCTTGCAAACTTGATCCAATTGCCTAAGTCACATAAATATTTCACTTGCAAATTTGGATACACAAACCTTTTTCATTTTTAGATCAAGAAATTAAGAAAAATATAATTAAATAAAGAAAAAAAAACAACTTTGAATGGAACTAACGATGTGCACGATAATATTAAAAGTGAATAAATAAATAACAATTATTAAATTCATGAGAAATATTTATATAAGGGGATTGATTGGGGAGAATCCTAACTGATTGTGTACATAGATAAATTAGTGGTGGCACTAGAGTTAATACAAGTTCATTAATTAGTTAAATACACTAAATTATCTCTTGAAGATTAATGGAGGATATCTAGGGGAAACCTAGGAGTGAAGTTAGGGAAATCAAAGGTGGGTGGAGGAAATTGATTTTAATTAAAAATAAAAAGGGGTAATTTCAGGTGCAACCTTGCATGAGTTTGACATGTGGATGGGTGAATATTACACTTAAGTCATTTCCTAAATCAACTAATATTGTATGAGGTACTATGTTTCAAAATGGAATTGATATATAGATTAAAGGGAGGAGAAGGAAATAGGGGATTTTATCCTATCGCTGGATGACCATTGTAATGAACAAAGACCTTTGAACGTTTCTATAATGGATTGGCTAGTTAAGTGTGTTAAGAGGTGGAATCCTCTCAATTGTGAATGGGCACTTCACAAATATTTTGGTGGTTGTATTTGTATAGTTGATGGCAGCCCCACATGTTTGATATTTAACATGAGGAAATTGCATTTTTCTATAGCCGCCACCACCTTAATCTTGTGAACATTTTTGAAATTATTTTAGATGATAACTGGATTAGCATGTATCTTCATTAAATTTTATTGTTTCTCTTTTGTTTTGTTTTATGTTTGATTCATGACTGAAAGCATGAATCAAACATAAAATTTAGATTGGTGTTATAATTTCTATGCCTTAGAATGCACCCTTTTAAAAGGTCACCATACTTATATAAAATCCAAATCTAATGTTTGAATGACCTATTTTCGATGTTTTGAGTTTTAATTTGGTTTGATCATTTGTGTTCGATTTATGAAGAGTCATTGATATAGTTGATAAACCTCTTGCGAATTCAATAGTCGTACCAATATCCATTCAAATCAATGCACACCTACTATACTCATGTCCTTACCTCACCTCGTTTGCTTCACATATTAATGATCCATTCATTATACGTATAGGTTTTTCGGTACTCTGTATGTCTAGCTCTCATTACAAGGAATGGTAAAGCATTACAATCAAACCCTTGGTGTTTACTCCCACTATTTGTGCTATGATAACACAGAAGCTTTGTTATGGTCATTTTTCCACTATCCATTCACATTTGTTCGTTTTTCTCCTACCATTCAAACCTAAAACTGTCCTGAGTTATCCTTGTTACATTCTAGTTGCATTTGTCATGGCTCCTGTATTTCGATTGGAGCCAAATGGGTGCCAGGATTTACTCTCTCATGACGATGCGATTGAGGACTTAAAAATCTAAGGATGTGATATTTTACTTAAAATATTTGAAGGCTGTAACCTTCACGTGGTGCATGATTTCGTATAGACCTTTGATGGTTGTAGAGAAAAAATTGGGAACACATAGTTAGAGTTAACCGAGAGGTTTGTAAGTGAAGAAATAAGTCTTCCATCGACATGTGAGAAATGGTTCAAAAATGCATGAATTGAAGGAGTGCCGTGGAACCTGTTTATGACATCTCAAAAAATCAACTATTGTGAAAAAGGTATTCCCATATCATTGGTTAAACCTAGGTGGCATAGCTTGTTTATGATTTATGATACTCAAAAAATTCGTGACTTGTTGTACGGTCTCTCCAAATAGATCCTTAAAAACATAAATTTAAATATATAGAAATGTTATCATAAATTCTTTACAATTTATTATTCAGCATATAACCATTCATTATTCAACATATAACCATGTTCAACAGAATTAAAATTTATGAGCAACATGATAATAAACCACATATTCAACATAGTTGTTATGAATAGTATATAAATAATGAACATGAAAAACATAACAACAATGAACACAACATAATAATGAAAATACCTCAAATTGATGTTGTTCTCCAACTCTGTCCCCAAGATGAAGCTCTTCCCAAAACCGACTAACCTCCCAACCAGCTAGGAACAACCTATCCGGCTTCTTAGATCCAGGATTCCTTATGGTCTCCTGGCCCCCGAGCCCAAAATTCACAGCAATAGGTGCCCCCTGTGAAAGTCCTCAAGCAATCTCCTCAAGGAAGCTGCCAGTAAATCCAGAAATACAAATCCAGTCCAAAAAATCCCTCTGTTCGCCTTCTCCTTTTCTCATACGAAAATATTACCCAAAAACCAAAAAAAACCCGTCTCGAGTGTTCTCCCCCTTTCCTTATCCTTCCTTCCCCATTATTCACTTCCTTATCCCCCCATTAAGTCTCAACCACCTTATCCCTCCATTAAGTCTCAACCACCTCATCTCCTTTTTCATTAATGGGTACATCTATCGATACACTAAGTCTCAAAAATGAAAATTATTAATTTATTAAACCAATATTCCTTAAACAAATATTTAATCATGATAATTAATTAAACTAGTATACATTCAACAAATATTTAATTAGGAAACTTAATTAATTAATTAATTAAACTAATATACATTAAACAAATATTTAATTATGACAATTAATTAATTAATTAGGGTTGTTACATACACCCACCCTTCAGGAAACTTCGTCTTGAAGTTAAAGTATTTATAATACAAGGGAAATGACACATGGTTCACACATTGATATCCAATAAACAACATTATTAGTAAGTAAGCCAAAGAAAACTCATACATACTAGTGTATATGTGAAAGAAATGGATGTGTAGCTAGCACATTCAAGTCTCATGCATGTACTAATAACAATAACTATCACCTCTATAGTAATTTCTATATGCATCCAATCCAATCAACAAGTCTATTCATTTTATAAAAGATAATAGACCAATCAAATGTTTGTGGAATCCCTTAATTACAATAATCTATCTTAACAATGTTTATTTAGACAATGGTAGTTTAGTTAAGTAATTATGAATATACATATATAAACATTTTCTTTTCAGAAGGAAAAACAATAAATTCCACCATAAGACAATTCTCCATACACTCTCAACTAGTTCTATTCATCCTTCCTCCCTAACTTACTTCCATATTCCATTCTTATCCTTCCTCTACTGTACTATCTTGAAGCATCAACTATATTGACCTAACTCCAAATAGAACCTGTAAGTGGAAGTGTCACTATCTTGACCAAGCTTCCCCAACAGGCAACTGACATTCATCATCACACGTCTAGGGGTTTGTGAACTAACACCGTCCTCCCATGACTCCAAGTTTCAGAGGATACACGGTGGGAAATGCCTTCACCCCTCCTAATAGGACTAGGGTCCACACCCTACAATTGAATATACAGTGGCACCATGTTTTTGGGAATTTTGTCATTGTTTATTCAGTTTTAGGAAGTCTCACCACCTGAAATTCTGCACTGGTCCACATATCATAGAAACACATTAAAACCAATATAATTTC
The DNA here is from genome assembly GCA_032191745.1 of Picea mariana. Classification (NCBI taxonomy): domain Eukaryota; kingdom Viridiplantae; phylum Streptophyta; class Pinopsida; order Pinales; family Pinaceae; genus Picea; species Picea mariana. The sequence continues at coordinate 144,222 of JASDQU010102928.1, read as the reverse complement.
ACATACAAAGATTCATACCATATTGTTTCTCGGTCGGTAGTCATGATATCCACTTTCATTACCATTATCTCTTGGCTATTTCATTAGCCCAATGACCTGCAAATTAGTATAATCACAAACTCATACATATCTATGCATTATCATCATGTAATTGCATACAACCATAATCTCAATTCGGTATCCACATAAAAAAAAAATTAATATCAAATTTTTTGAGTTAGAAATAGATCTCATAATATCCCCATAATTCAATTAATGTTACTCATTCATAAAATTTTCATTTACATAATAGATTGCATCATATCCATCATCATTCAAGTGACATTTAAACATTTATAGAATTTACATTCACTTAATAGGTTGCATCATATCCATCATCATTCAAATAACATTTAAACATTCATACAATTTACATTCACATAGTGGATTGCATCATATCCATCATCATTCAAATAACATTTAAACATTCATAGAATTTACATTCACATAGTAGGTCACATCATATCCATCATCATTCAAGTAACATTTAAACATTCATAAAGGTTCATACGTCTTAAAATTTCAAGTGTATCATTAATAGTTTCACGGTGAATAGAAAATAAAGGTGATTAGGCCTAAGTTAATCCTAGATGCCTAAGTCAAAAGGTGGTGTTACATACACCCAACCTTCGAGAAACATATTCTTGAGGTGGTAAAAAAGGTGAGGGATAATCTTGTCATAATGTCTCAGCATCCTCCCATGTAGCAGATCCTGGACTAAACTTGTCCCACTAGTCCTTAACTTGGTCTACTAGACGGTTCCTGAGCTGTTAGACTCTACGGTCCAATATGTGTAACGGTTCTACCCTAAGGGTTCCCGTGTTTGATACCTGCAATTCCTTCCAATTTATCTTATGTGATTCATCAGCAACATAATGACATAGAACAGATACATGAAAAACATTATGATTTTTATGCAAGTGGGGTGGCGGTACGAGACAATAGGCAACAAGTCCAATTTTCTCCTGGATTTTGAACGGTACTATAAATCTAGGTGAAAACTTTTTCCCCTTCCTGAACTGAATGGTACTCTTATTAGGCCAGATACGAATGAAAACTTGATCTCCCACTTTATAACTTCGGTCAGTTCTATGTGCATCAACATAACTTTTCTATCTATCATGTGCTTCCTTTAGTCTCTACCTAATCTGAATCACCTATTCCTCCATCTCTTGAATCAATTTTGGCCCAACTGTCATGCGATCTTCTAACCTCTCCCAGCTCAATGGTGTTTTGCATGGCCTTCCATACATAGATTCATAGGGTGGCATTCTGATGGAGCTATGAAAACTATTATTGTAAGCGAACTCTACCAAAGGTAGGTACTTCTCCCAATGGGTTTGATTATCCATAACATACATCCTAAGCATGTCTTCCATGAATTGATTTACTCTCTCAATTTCCCATCTGTTTCTGGATGATAAGTTATTCTTAAGTTCAACTTCATCCCCAATGCTAACTGCAAACTCGTCCAAAACCTCGAAGTGAATCTGGAGTCCCTATCTGAAATGATCTTCTTGGGTATCCCATGCAAACAGATGACCTCACTTACAAACATGCATGCCACATCAGTGACATCGTAAGTGTCTCTAACTAGAATAAAATGAGAACTCTTGGTTAACTTATCAACTATCACAAGAATGGCATTGTGTCTATGAGATGTGAGCCATGGATGATTTTAGGGGCTAAATTTCGCTCATGGGCTAATTTTCCATGGTTTTTCCAAAAACAAGATTTGCTATTTTAAAAATTATTCGCCCAAATTCTATAGGATAAAATTATTTTACCTTAAAAATCGCCAAAATTTTATAAAAACTATATAAAATCCTTAGAAATTTGAATATTTTTACAAAAACATCGCCAAACATTTATAGTTGGCATATGAAGGGTTAGTAAGATTCGCCAAGGTTTCTACATTTTAAAATAAATTTCGATCCTTAAAATCATCCCTAATGTGAGCGAAAACCCCACAAAAAAATCCATACAAATGACTTCCCACTTGGACATAGGAACATCATGTGGTTGTAGGAGTCCTACTGGGTGATGGTGGTCGGCTTTCACTTGTTGACACTCTAGGCACTTGGCGACGAAATGGACTACATCACGCTTCATGCCTACCCAGAAGAAGAGCTTCCTCATGTTTGCGTACATTTTCTTCACACTTGGATGCACACAATAAAGTGCTCTATGGGCTTCTTTCAGTATGATACTTTGAATATCCCCACCTTCGGGGATGTACATCCTTCCTCAATATATTAATAATCCATCCTATTCTAGGACATATCCATCATACTTTGGATCCAATTTCCTCCCACTCTGGAGGTTTGAAGTAACCCTTAAATACAAACTATCTCCATGGAGTTGCATCATCACACGTTCCCTCAGATTGACTTTTAAGGGTACCAAGGAGAAGAGACATGGTCCCCTACTTAAGGCATCTGCGACCACATTTTATTTTCCCTTGACGTACGAAATACCAAAATCGTACTCACTTATAAACTCACTCCATCACCTCTTCTTGGCATTCATATCCCTTTGCATGAAGATATGTTTTAAACTTTCATGGTCCATTTTGAGCTCAAAGTTTCACCCTACTAGATAGTGCCTCCAATGTTTTAGAGCTAGCATTATAGCTGCCAACTCTAAATCATGAGTAGCGTAAATATCCTCGTGTTTCTTCAACGTTCTTGACGCATAAGCTATCACTCATCCATCCTGCATTAGCACGGCCCCCAACCCTTGCTTCAAGGCATCCGTGTAGACTGTGAAGTCTTTTTCCATATCCGACACTCATAGAATTGACGCATTAGTTAGTAACCTCTTAAGCTCGATGAATTCAATATCACATTCGTCTGTCCATTCATACTTGACCCCCTTGTGCTACAAAGTGGTGATGGGTTTCTCTATTTTAGAGAACCCTTCCACAAATCTCCGATAATAAGTTGCTAGCCCCATGAAGATTCTTACCTCATGAGCATTTTTCGGCACTGGCCATTCCATAATGGCCTTTACTTTTTCTGGGTCCACAGAGATTCCTTCGCCGGAAATGATATGACCTAAATAGTGAATTTCTTTTTGGAAGAAGGAACACTTCGACAAATTCCCATAAAATTTGTTCTCTTTAAGGCAGGAAAACACCACTCGCAAGTGTTCCTTATGCTCCCCTTCATTCTTGGAATAGATGAGGATGACATCTAGAAAGACTTGTACAAAACGGTTTTAAGTACTTCTAGAATACACCATTCATGAGGCTCATGAATACTGCTGGTGCATTGGTCAATCTGAAAGGTACTACAGTGAGCTTGTAATGCCCAGACTGAGTTCGAAACGAAGTTTTAGGAATATCGCCTTCCTTAATCCTTAACTGGTGATACCCTGATCACAAATCAATTTTTGAGAATATTGCTACTCCTTTCATCTGATCAAGGACATCATCTATTCATGGCATTGGGTACCTATTTTTCACTGTAGCACAGTTCAAGTCCCTTTAATCTATACACATTCGTAAGGAACCATCCTTCTTCTTCACAAAAATTACTGCTGCACCCCAAGGTGAGACACTGGGCCTTATTAGCCCTAAGTCGAGTAGTTTTTTCAACTACATCTGCAACTCACAAAGTTCTGGCGCTATCATCCTATACAAAGTCTTGGAAATTGGTTCTACACCATGCTTTAGCTCAATAGTAAAATCAAGCTCCCTCTCAGGAGGTAACCCTGACAACTCATTCGAAAAAACATCCTTAAATTCTGACAATGCATGGTATTGATCCAAGGATGGTCCTTTCCTTTCATTCACTGCTTCCACTACATAAAGTTGACACCCTTGCCTCATGCATTGCTTAACCTTCATAGTTGAGATAAAGTGTAGAGACACCTTACTCCATACACCGTGGATCTCTATTGGCCTTCCTTCATCATCAACACAAAGCACCCTTTTTGTGAAACAATATACCATAGCTCGATGGGCTTCTAACCAATCCATTCCAAGGATTAGGTCATACGTCCCAAGAGAAATGACGTATACCTTCAACCTGGTAGTACACACTCCCAAGTCTACTAGACAATTATCAATGCTAAGTCCTACCACATGTATTTCCCCTGAAGCCATCTCGACTTTTTTAAAGTCATCGTGCCTATAGGCTGCCAACCCACTCTTTTCTAATGAAGATGGTGAAATGAAACTATCTGTAGCACTAGAATCAAATAAAATTTTAACATTGATATGATTTAGCGTACCTGACGACTCCACCACCGTGGATTGATGTTCTGCCTGGCGATTATTAACTACTGCATAAATCTGGTTGATGCCACTTGCTCTTCCCATTAGGGCCTTTCCTTCTCTGTGCACAAATTATTCTTGCAACTCTAGGAAGTCACGTTGGTAATGGATTCCTCCACATTCCCAACATGTGATACAAGATTGAACTTTCAGACTACTCTGTGATGGTCTCTGAAATGAGTTTCTTCCCTTGGAACCCCTACCCCTACTAGCTTCTCCTTGAGAAGGTTGTGGACCTGCCTCCGTCGTTGGTGATGAACAGGATGTTGCACTTGATACCATTGAAATACCTATGGAAACTATCCTTGGCGCAACTCTATTACCATAAGGAGGTGGCCTAGAGCTCCCTCCTCTGGGGAAGGTCCTAGGGGCATTCACCACAAATCTAGGATGATGTGGAAAGGTTGATCACATACCTCTATTTAATCTCATGTGTTCCTCATCATAATGTGCATTTTCCACTACTTTTGCTACTAAAGATGGTTTCCACATCCATACCATGGCCCTTATATTAGGGTTTAACCCATAGACAAATCATTCTTCCTGTCGTTGATCATTATCCATGTATGAAACATATTTTACCAATTCCATGAACCTGATCTCATACTTTTCCACGCTCTTGTTTCCCTGTACTAGAGCATGAAATGCTCCCACCTACTATTCCTCATAGTAAGATGGTATATATTTCCTTCAGAACCTTTCCTCAAAAAGTTCCCAAGAGACAATGTCTGGGGTAAGGTGAAACTTCCTCTCCAGGTTGCCCCACCATTTCAAGGCACTGTCCCTTAACTGAAAGATTGTTATTTTTCCCTTTGATGTGGAAGCATAGTCTCTTAAGGTGAAACATTGTGTCATTCCTTCCAATCATGCCTTTGCATATTCAATGGCACGATCCCTGGAAAACTCTAGAAGTTTGATCTTCTGCATTTCTCTAGTGATGTTCTCAGGTGGAGGCCCTCCCCTTGAATCCCTCAATGCTTCATAATTACCCATTCCAGATGGTGGGGGCTCCACTTCGATCCCTACTGGCTGACGCCCCTTTAAAGTCTCATTTATGGCCTCCAAAGAGCGTAGAATGAAAGCTAATTTAGGGGATGGTGGTGGCAGCATTGGCGGTCCCTATGACGATGCTCCTCTACCTCGATTTCCTAGAGTCCTAGCCATCCTATATAATTGAATCTACCTCAATCAAAAGTTTGTCAGGGAGAGTCTAAGGAAATTCACAATTGCACAACTTAAACTTGAAAAAATAGGGTTAAGCGTAAGGTTTTTTTAGCTTGTCTGTAAACAGACGTTACTCTCTTTAGGGGAAGTGGCTAGGTCAAGGTTAAATCATCTAAGCTCGATGTCTTCGCCTAAGAAAACTACTGACTCCCTCACCTGGTAGCTACGCTAGTACTATACCACACTTGCCAATTCCTCTAACTTACCTTCCTGATGACCATGAATCCGCCCCGCTTATCCTAGTCTAAGTCCTTAAACTTTTCGTTGAAAACTAATTAATTAGTCACTTTAATTAATTTTAAATTTAAACATGAATTTAAAACATAAATTTAAATATAATTTAAAACATGAATTTAAATATAATCTAAACATAAATTTAAAACATTAAATCACTAATGATTAATTAGTAATTCTATTCCATGATTAATTACTTTTAATTACTCACCTTAATTAGTTTAATTACATGAATTTTCTTGTTTTATAATAAATAATTAAAAGAATAATTAATTTAAAAGAATAATTATTAAACTAATTTAAATATTTAAAAGAAAAAAAAAATTATATATATATATATATAGATTATTTTAGTTTATATATATATATATAAACTAAAATAATCAAAATACAATTTAAATAAAAAAAATAATAATAAAAAAAAAAAATTAAACAAAAATA
>JASDQU010102928.1:107249-135806 GCA_032191745.1 Picea mariana | reverse complement strand
TTTGATAGTCTGTAAAGGCAGACAATGCTTCTTTCTTTTATTTTTCCAGGACTGAAGGACCAGACTAGAAGGAATTTTGTATATGGGTTATATATGCTACTCTTTTTTACACTAATATAACGTTATGATTGTAACAACCCAAATTGGATTTCAGACGAAGACCATGTTGGCACAAAATCTGAGTATTGTGAGTGGTCAAGCCTAGGTTTCAGTTTTGAAATTGGGCTTTGATACCATATGAAGCGTCTCTCCAAAGAGAGCCTTAAAAACATAAATTTAAATATATAGAAATGTTATTCTAAATTCTTTACAATTTATTATTTAGCATATAACCATTCATTATTCAACATATAACCATTCATTATTCATCATATAACCTTGTTTAACAGAATTAAAATTTATGAGCAACATGACAATAAACCACATATTCAACATAGTTTTTATGAATAATATATAAATAATGAACATGAACAACATAACAATAATGAACACAACATAATAATGAAAATACCTCAAACTGATGTTGTTCTCCAACTCTGTCCCCAAGTTGAAGCTCTACCCAAAACTAACTAACCTCCTAGCTAGTTAGGTTTTGGAGTCGCCTTTGTTTTTTCTAACCCGTCTCAAATTTCATGTCTCAATGCTCAAAGTCGAAGGGTGGTTTTCGTATTTTCCGTCTGTGGTTTCAAAATCTCGGAAATCCTATCACGCTAGCAACGATAATTATTGTACTCGCGAGGCGAGTTCTACTTTTTGTCAAATTTTTCTCCCTTTATTCTACCTCGAGATTTCGCATGTTGGACACTATAGATCACGTAGTTCACAAGTCCCGAGCAATGAAGCAGCAAAATCGCTTTAAATGTTTACCCCAGGTTAGTAACGGGAGTAAAATTTTCCTAAATCATGATTGAACATCCTTGGGTTTTCACGCCTCGGTGTTCACTAAATCCAAAACTCTCATTATCATATCCCCGATAGCCAAAACCGTGAGGTCCATAGGTTAGCAACCCATGTCAAAGTAAAAGTAAAAGCTAAACCATGGTAAAGTTCTATTGGCAACTCACCACTCGACGTTTTCTTTTTAAAAAGTTACACTATCTAAGCCCCGACTCGCGAAATCACGATAAGAATGTAATTAATTAATCACTTAATTTGATTTTATGTTCCCTTTTAATTAAGTCGTATTATCGCGATCTTGCAGTTTCGCATCTCAGCATGCAAACTTCCCGGAAACTTATCTTCAAAGCTCTGAGTCGCGATATGGAGAATATAATAATTACGTAATTAATTAAGCTCCTAATCACGATTGCTTTTTTATTAACCAAAATCGATCATCACAATCTCGGGTGTTAGAGGTTCAAAGTGTTAAAGAAAAATCCCCAATATAACGAATACCGAAAGATTAATTAACATTGGTAAAACCGGATTAATTAAGATAAATCAATATATCTCGTGTTTTGACGCTTGCACAATTTACGAGGTAGCCTTATTCCTTCCATACGCCAACTGACACTTCAAACCGCCAAAATTTATGGCATTAATTAAGAATAAGGTGAATCAACGAATAAAGATTGGGTTTTCATTGCCAAATTTATTTCTAAACATGATTTGACAGATCTATTCTAAAAAGCACTGAGTTTTCGAATATATATAGAACTGTTGTTCATTATAACAAATACATTCTATATTACGCAGAGCACATTTTCTCAGCGAGCTAACTTTTGTATGTATACATATTTTTATTGCAGAAGAGCTAAAGAAGGATCTCCAGTCATGGCCCCGTGAAAAGCATCCAAAGCCAGTGTTGAGGTTTCGGGACAAGGTTCAGACAATGTCACTGATACTTCACATCGAAGTGTCGACTCGGTCCTGAATTGGTTGTTCGTTTTTGATGTTTTGCAGGCTGAATTAGTGGATTATTCTGATGATTCCAGCGACAATGAAAAGGATGACATAACCACCAAGTATAAGATCGTCATTCAATCTAGAATGCATAAAGTAGTGGCTCGGCCAAGACTACTCCCCTATTATGATATGGTCTGATGGGCATTAGACCATGTGGTCTTACCAACCAGAACCATCATGAATGAGCAAAAGGTCACCATCGGGACTTTCAGGCCTGAACATCTGCAAGCCATGTATAAGTTGCCCACAACATCCAACTTTACATATGGTGCCGATTTTTTGGATGAGTTCAAACAAAAGGAATGTGTGCAGTATGATAAAACCATGTCTAGCTTAATAAGAGATTGGGTTTCACACCGTGCGAAGTTCAGGGCAGACAGTCATGGTATATATTCAATAGCTTCCTTAGAACCACAGTACAAGTATGTAGCTATGATGACATGCTGATTATACAGGAGAGAGGACACTTCACATTTCTTTCTTCAATGGGTGCCTCTAATGTTTTGAGTCGCTGAAGGTTGTTCCTTCAACTAGGCGAAAATACTGTCCAATAGCTTGACCAGTCAGGTCACAGAGTATCAGGCGCAGAAAGAAAGCGAAAAAATTGCTTCATTTTTTATGTCTGCATACATTATGGACGTCGTTTTCTTTCTAACACCTTTTCCATTAATGAGCTGGAGTTGGACACCAGTAGAAGATGAGGCTATCCATGTCTATGATGTGAAATTGTGGGAAAACAAAGTGGAAAATTTCGTATATGAAATCTTCAATTGGGTGATGGTGCCTCTACATGTCACTATTTTTGGTCACCCACCACCTAGGATCTCGGACAACATAGTGATGAATTTGAGCAGCATAGATGACTGGTACGTAGAAGTCAAATTCTCATATCTCAGAGTTTTAAAGGCTTCTGTTCCCTCTCATGCACTTCCATTATTCATTCCCGACAAGCTGGCTTTTCGGGAGGTTGCTAGACAAACAGTAATTGGTGGTATAAGCAAGGAGCTTAAGGGATACTCAAAAAAGGTATGGCCACCTTTTCCTGTTCATTTAAATTCATATTCTTTATTAGATTTTGGGCATGCTAAAGCTGAGGCAAAATCCCTAGAATACCTAAAGTTGGTCCTCATTGAGTACAAGAAGCACGATCTACAAAGGGTCATGAGTAATCATTTGGCCAGTTGCGGGCTCAAGAGATTTGAGCATGAAAATTTGCCCTCAGATGACATTTTCTGAGGTGCAATATCTTATGCCGAGATTCTAGCTCGGATCCAAACATTGGTGCTTGAAGAGAGGGCAGATGTTCAAAAATTCCAAGAGCATTGATGCAGTTGTCTTCCCGCAGTGCTACGGGGTGAGAGTCCGAGTACAGCGAAGGCGAAACAAAAAGATGTCGAAGGCTCCAAGGATGTGACTCCCGATCAAGAAAAACACCAGGATGAGGGGGAGCAAACCAAGATTCTGAAAATAGAGATAAAGACTCCCAACCCATAGAAGAAACAAAGTCCGGTTACTACTCCAGGACCATCAGCGAAGGAAATCAGAGATCCTATCACATCGGTTACTCCCTTGCAGTCGAATCAGGGAAATGTTGATGCAGGGTGGATCTTCAATGAAGAGTTGAGGCCTATAAGGGTGGAAGAGCTCCCTCCAAATGGGTTTTTATTTGATAAGAAAAGAAAGGAAGTGGTAAAAAGAGAATTCTACCAGGAAGGGGAATCGACAATCAATAAATACAAAGTTATGACTGATGGGAAGGATAAGAGGAACGAACAGTTTGCAATAGAAATAGCTGGGACTTTAGGGGTATATGCCATGGTGAACCAATTTTCAGTCGAGGTTTTGAAAAACCAGCTGAAATGAAAAAATTGCCTCATCAAGACCCTAGAAGCCAGACTAGCCACACCGACAGAGAGTGCCAAAGACCAGGCAAGTGTAGGATTAGAGAAGGCTAGGTTGGCCAATAAAAATGAGATCGAGTTGCTCAAGACTAAGCTTGAACGAGTACAGCTGGTGGTTCGGGATGATCAGATGCAAGCGAGCCAACAAAAAGATTTGATCGAATATCTACAGGCTAGGGTGGAAATCATTGAAAGTAAGGTGATAAATATCAGGATGTTTTAGTCCCAAGCGATGGAGATTCGGAGCAGAGTCTTGGTGGCCCAACGAAGTTTACTCGCCAAGGTAGAGGCGATTCAGGACAACTGCTTGCTGGTTAATCAAGTTTCGGATAATTTAACTGCTAGAGAAAGGGAAGCTGGAGCAACACGGGTTGCTTTTCAAGAGGCTATGATAGCCACAAAAAACAGGGATTCGGGAAGTACTCCCAAGTTCAGCATTTCGGAGAAAACTAGAGGAAACATCCTATTGAAAGAAAGGGAGCACAACATCTCGGAAGGCAAGCTACAAGCCAAAAGGATGACGAATTCCTTGGAAGAGGCCTTTAGTTGTATAGATGGTAATCTGCTAGGCCTTGATAGTGGAGGTACTATCAAGGCATTGATTTAAATGAATATGGAAAAAATATCGCTTGATCTAAAGGAAAAAGAAGAAAGAGATTCAGTCGAGATCTCACAAGTGACTATGGTAGACATAGTCCAAATAGACAAATCTATGATCAAACCAAGCGCGCAATTATACGCTATCGACATCATAGACAGACAGATGGAGGACAGGCTATCACAATTAACCCGAGATTGTTACTCTTATGAAGCCAATTGTAAAGCAGAACCATCACGGCTGATATCTCGACTGGTCGAGAGATGTGTCACCTGTACCTAGCACGTGCGAGGACAAAATTCTGGCACCAAGTAAAGACAGAAAAGGAGAAATGGAGTGATTGCTCTCCTCCCTATCATAACTAAAAAATTTGCAACGATTGAGATTATATGTTATTGTAAAACTGTATAAATACACCATAGAAAGAAAGAAAAAAGGGGCTAGACCTTTTTGTGTCGATTGTAACAGATTTTTTACATTTTGAGAGTTAATACAAAGAAAATCTGAAGATTCTCAATTCCATCACGAATGTGTTATGAGTTTGTTTTCTTGTATCTCATATTTCGTTTCATTTCATATTCGTATCTGATGAATTCTTCGCTATAATTTAGTACAACCTCTACTATAGCGAATGAATTTTGGTTTTCTATAATTGTTTACTATTTTTCCTCTATACCGGCTATTAGCAGGTGTAAGACTAGTCAACATTTTTAGAATTCTATATATATTTTTTATGCTTCATCGGGTTATTTCCTCACATTTTTCTTCTTCTGTTTATACGTGAGACTCTCCCTTGATAGGAGCCTTACTCGATAGACATCTAAATGTTTTCTCCCATCTCATACATTTTATTAAAATATAACCCAGTTATGGGAAAGATCCTTTCATTTGCACCCTGTTTTATTCCTGAAACTGTAAACTCTCTTTTATACGACCGAATTGAGACAACACTTATTTTCCCTCTAAAGTTTTCTTATTTTACTGTTCCTCCATGACTGTCCCTGTACCAACACAGCCCAATATCGAGCCCAGATTATTAAATCAAACACACATTGCCTTAAACCTTTTCGATACTATTCTTAAAACAACTACTACCCTGGTTGAACTCGAACGTTCATGGGTGGTGATTGAACAGGATATAACCATCCAGAAACAGTTGGAAGATAGAAAACGCCAACGTAGAAATCTTCCCTAGTTTCCTTTGCTGAAGCTTGATGTTTCTCTCTTCTCTACCTTTTACCCACTTTTGGATGCCTAGACACTGTACTTCTAAGCCTTAAGTACAAACTCTGGAACAACATTAGGAACAACCTATCTGGCTCCCTAGCTCCAAGATTCCTTACGGTCTCCTAGCCCCCGAGCCCAAAATTCCCAGCAACATGTGCCCCCTGTGAAAGTCCTCAAGCAAGCTCCTCAAGGAAGCTACCAGTAAATCCAAAAATACAGATCCAGTCCAAAAACTCCCTATGTTCACCTTCTCCTTTTCTCATATGAAAATCTTACCCAAAAACCAAAAAAGACCCCTTCCCGAGTGTTCTACGCCTTCCCGTATCCTCCCTTCCCCATTATTCACTGCCTTATCGGCCCCATTAAGTCTCAACCACCTTATCCCTCCATTAAGTTTCAACCACCTCATCCCCTTTTTCATTAATGGGTCCATCTACCAATACACTAAGTCTCAAAAATGAAAATTATTAATTTATTAAACCAATATTCCTTAAACAAATATTTAATCATGATAATTAATTAAACTAATATACATTCAACAAATATTTAATCAGGACAATTAATTAAATAATTAATCAAACTAATATACATTAAACAAATATTTAATTATGACAATTAATTAATTAATTAGGGTTGTTACATCTGTGAAAGGAGATACAGATTGGTCTTACTCTACCACATCTGCTTACTCATGCATTTCATTGGTTTTGAATTAAACATGCCATTTTATTTGTTGAGAAGCCTCTATAAAATGTCCAAAACATATAAGAGCAGAGTGTTGATTCAAATCTAGTCCATCACAGATTGATTAAGATTCTACTGATTCATCACTTGTCGACAGTTGGAATAGTTTTTTGATAAGGAATGGTTTTTCCCAAACTGTTCCTACAGTAAACCTAACTTAGATGAGCCATTGATTGAAAACCGGCTTGGTATTTCAATCAATGGACCAAACTCTCTTAACAAAAACCCTCTAGATGCAACAATGCCAAGTAAACCTTCATCTACAAAATTTCATGAGCAAGAGACTGTCAAATTAGGGGTAATTGACTCTCTTATGCCTAAGATTGATGCTAGCCTGAACGTTATTTTGAATTCGGGTGTCGAGAAACCTTGTAAAGAAATAGAGCAGAAGTACACAGACTTAGGTTTCAAGAGCAAAACGGAAGGTCGTCTAATTTGAAGGAAATTAAGAAATCAAAACGATGCTCATCTGATCTCGATCGGTGCAATCGAGGTCGATGAGGTCTCAGATCCTAAAATATAAGATTTTCTAGTTTTGGAAGATCCGAATTGTCAAGGTTACAGAAATAAATTTGTTCCTACTGAACCTTATGACTTTATGAAAAATTTTCCACCGTGCCTCAATGGTAAGGAGGGGCTCTCTGGTATAAGGAACAATCAAAAGAAAAAAGCAGGTAAGGTGGATACACCCATGTTTGATTGTGCACTCCATAGGCCCGCCTTTCCTCCTGTATAGTGTGATGTTTGTTTCCATTGGATCAAGCGGTATTACACCAACGTACCCATTCTTTAGGCCCGAATTAAAATGCTTACTACTCAGCATGAATCATTGAGGCAGGAAAATCTTGACCTAAAGGAACACACAAAGAAGAAGGATAAATGCATTAAGAGGTCAGGAAACATAGCAATAAAAAATGCAACCAGTGTGAAGGCGATAATTAATTCTAAACTACCCGACCCATATTTAGTCAATTTTTAAAATGGTAAACCGCTCTTCCTCTTATTGTATTCTTGTTATCTATTTCGAAATAAGTCAATTTAAAATCAGTTTTATTGCTAAATTAAGACTGGCTACAGAATCTTTGATTCTGTAGCCAAGTCTCTTTGTAAATAAAAATTAGAAATTGGTTGTGAGTAATTTTCTAATTTATTTAATTTGTTTTGTCTTTTCAAGAAGTAGGAAATTCTATTGTTGATCATCTGGAGGAAATTGATTCGATTATGCATATGAATGATTTGTCTTGTAAAAAAAATCTTTGATCTATCTTGGATACAAATCAACTCTATTAGAAGTGGTTTATAAATCCACTATTTTTGTAATATTTTTTATTTTATGAGATCCTATCCTATCCCATGAGATAGGAGGATGTGATCTCAGGTTACTTTAAATATTCTTTGTTTTGTAAGTGAAAGACAACTTGGCTAGAAAAAATTATAGGCATGTGACTTTCAGAACTATATGGACAACTCATCCACATTTGGCTTTAGACCAGTGTGTAAATTGTTCCATCTATGTTTTTCCTTTTTATTATGAAATATTGATATGTTACGTAGCTTTTCCCTCTTTAGTATATGATATTCAATTTCATTGAATGCTTTAAAATCTTGTCTATAAATTGTTGTTCCATATTTTATGACTGTGATTGTTATATCAATTTGAATATCATAATTTGTGCCTGATGTTTAATTGATTGATTATATGAATGCTTCACATAAATATTTTTTTCGTTGTAATCATTCATAATTATAAGATCACTGGATCATACATGTATACTATTATGTTATTACATCCTAGCTGTCAATAGACACCTTGAATTTATTCAGGAGACATTAGTATGTGCCTACTGCAGATTTCTTTCACAGGAAAGATGGCTAGAGTTTTGGATCATATAGAAGCATATACACATTAAGAAAGTAGTAACAGGTTAGATTTATTTGCTTCTAATTTTCATCATTTTATTTATTAGTGAAACATGACATTTTTGAATTGGATTTGACCATCACTCTATCCTTGTTTCAAACCATGTTTTATTTATGATTCTTAGATATGTGATTACAAAACAGAAAATACAAAAATATGTGCTCTCTTTATCTACTTTTGATAATGATTACAAAACATTGATTTTGCAAGGCTTTCACTAAAACTTGCAACCTGTAATTATTCTATTCATAATAACTTGTTTGTATTTACCTTTATGTTTAATACATTTGAAAATAATTAAATTAAAGTATATATATTATTATTAGTTTTAGCATTAGTTAGTTTTTTTTTTCTTGTTTTAGAACCCTAGTTGGATAATAGATCCATTAAACTCGTCAAAATAGATTACACCAAATGGCTTGGGTTATTTATACAACCCCAATCCGGATTTATTCTTGCGGTTGACGGTAGGTCAAATTTGCCTGTCAAAAAAAGGTGCTAGAAGGAGGTCTTTAATTCAATTGATGGAATGTGGAGGTTGCAAGACTCTTCCCCCACACACTCACTCCCCTGTCGTAACAGGTAGTCACTCAGAAAACAACATTACAGTTGAAACAACAACTACCTCAAATGATAACCCTGAGATTCCCGTTGAACCAATGACACCAGTTCCTCAAGGGGCCAACATCCAAGAAATTGTTCGTCAGTCACTCATAAGGACACATAGTGCCTTAGACCATATCAAACAACTTGGTAGACCTCTTAATCAACCCCTTGACTTCTCGGATATCAGAGAACAACTACAAGGCACTGGTCTGCTCCATAACCCGTTAGGTGAACATACTACCAATCTTACTGAAAAGTCTATCCTTGCAACCGGGGGATCCGATATTCCACCTTCCCCACCTGGTTCATATCCATCCTCTTCAGGAGGAGAGTCATATGACGAAGGAAGTTCCTTGTCTGAATAATCTCATCCTTCGACACCACCAACACCCATGGAAAACCAAAAAAATCCTACCAAACCTTGGCTCGATCAAGATGTCGTGGTTGTACGTGGAATACAACATCCATTACCAAACTAACTAGAGAAATTGTTGCCTTAATTTGATTCAAATTCTAAACAATCTGCCGAGGATCACATAATTTTTTTTATGTTTCCCGTTAGACTCGGAAATGTAGAGCATGAAGATGTAGTATGCAGACTCTTTCCTTATACTTTTGAGGGCGATGCCTCCACATGGTATTTTTCCCAATAGCCCCAAACCATTGTCTCTTGGGACAAATTTGAAACCTACTTCTTAGAGAAGTTTGGAGATGATAAATGTTCTGAAGTCTTGGTTATGGACCTTTCCAGTCTAAAAATTAATCCTAAGGAAAAGGTAAAATATTTTAACCAGAGATTTCTTACTTTAAAGAGTAAAATCGCTACAGATACAATGCCTCCAGAAAGTCTAATTGTCACATATTATGCTAAATCCCTGCACAATAATATCACCATATGGGTCAAAAGGTCTAAAAAGAACACTTTGTTAGGAGTCTTTGAGGAAGCAAGCCTAATTGAAAAGGATATATTAATCTTGAAAGACAATCTTAATAGTGAAACTGAAACAACTTCATTGTCTAAAAAGAAAATAGAAATCCTCACTAGGCCTCCTCAAATTAAAAATCAACCAGAAACTTTAGACTTGGAAAGCTTGCAAAAAGATTTCCAAAAACTGTCTAATCTGATTGTGGACTTGTAGAGATCATCCAAGGAGGCATCCTCAAGAAAAGGAAATTTTAAACCTCCTTTCAGAAAACCTTTTTCTTCCAACCGACTGAACCCAACCACTAAAGGTCTAAATTTTGAAAGCTTGCAGTACGCTTTTCAAACCATATTAGAAGCACATGATAATATTGTTTCTGTCCCTCCTAAAAGTTCTAAAGATGTAGTTGAGGAAGAATTATCAGAAGAGGAGGAATCATCTCCCAACATTTCCAGTCACTTCTCGGACAACATTGTTCAAGCAAATTTTGAAACTGTCCACCCTGACAACACAAGAAGAAAAACACAAAACAAAATTTCTTCTGAAGTGAGTAATGATGTGTTTCCAAAATAGTCGAAGAAAGATGAAATTAAGCAAATTTTAGTAGAATATGTTTTAGAATATGATTTAATTGAAGATCTGAAAAAACTAAGGGCTAATATTTCCATTTTTGAGCTGCTGAAATTTCCCCTTATTTTGCAGAAAATGTTGTAGAGTATCGTTGAAAATATTAAAAACAACAATCCTAGTAGGAAGAGAGTTGCAGAAATTGGTTCAAAAATAGCCAGAAAGATCTCGACTGAAAAAACATCTCAATCTCCAGATAAAAGGGATTTAGCTGAAAAAACTATAGCAAATGTAGATAAAGTTGTTTTAGGGACAACAATTAAAAATCCACAGAATTTTGTTGTTAACACTCGAAAAAATGTCCCACCTTTTTTCTTAACCTTTGAAATATTTAATAGGAATGTACATAATTGTATGGTCAATTTCGGTGCATCATCAAATGTCATCTCATTATCTATTTCTCAAAAAATTAATGCATAAGTTAAACCTTCTGATCTCAAAATCATTCAGATAGATCGAACAAATGTTAAGGTAATCGGTGAACTTAAGGATGTTCTGGTTAGATTACCTTCCAATCCTAAGGTTCATCAAATGATTGACATTATTTTTTTTGATATCCCAAAATTCTATGGTTTGTTCTTTAGTAGGGACTGGTCTGAATAGCTACATGGTTACTTTGCGACAGATTGGTCTCATTTGTGGATGCCAGAAAATGGACAGCCAAATAGAATCAGGATAAACAAAGAACGCTATATTGAACATATCATGACATATTTAAATGATGAAAACATATTGTTCACTACATCTGCTAATTGATTTGAAATGCAGGGAATGAATACCTTCTTTGGTAACTTCATGACCAAAATTTTTTCGATCACTGATCCATGGAAACAATCAGAAATTATGACCTATACTTAGACACCATCTTTTCCCAACGTGCCAAACACTGCTGACAAAGTTCAAATATGTTCATTGTAATTTGATGGATACAAATCTAAAGAAGGAGCCAACACAGGATGTGTACTCATCGATCCTACATGTAATAAGAATTTTATTGCCTATTGGCTATAGTTCGAGTCCACCAACAATACCGCCGAATATGAAGCACTTCTACAAGGGCTTAATAAAGCGTTGGATATGGACGTACAAAATTTAATGGTATTTGGTGATTCCAAAATCGAGGTTAGGAAAGTAAGAAACTCCATACATTGCTTATCTCCACATCTGAAAAGTTACCAAACTAAGGTATGGAGCTTAATGCAAAACTTTTTAGCCTTTAACATAAATTCCATTCCTAGACTAAGTAATTCAGAGGCTGATTTATTGGCGAATGTCACTTCTAAACTATTTCCCTCGGAAGGTCTTTCTCCTAATAAATTTTTGATTGAATTGTTGTTCAAGTCATCAATCTTGGATAACATCACCAATTAGAGAGTGTTCGACGATGACCATCAAATCATCAACTTCTTGCATATAGAGGACACCTTCCAAGGTGTATTCATTGATGAAGGAACTCATGATGAAAACCTTTGCAATTTCACAGTAATATCAGATCCTAGATCTCCTAAATCGACATCTGATATGGTAAATTCTATCCCCAGATATATTGTAAGACTATAGAAGTTTTATGACTACAGGATAAATTCAGAGAGACAGTTAATTGTAAAATGAATAGTTTTTCTTTAATTTATGATTCTGTTAATTTAGGAACAAAGGACAATCCTCAAAATATTAATCTAGGAATGGGATGCTCTGAACAAGAACGATCTTCTTTCATAAATTTGTTTAAAGAATTTAAAGATGTTTTTGCTTGGACCTATGATGACTTGAAAACATTCAACCCTAACATCATACAACACATCATCTCCATGAAACCCCAGAATCAGCCTTTTCAGCAAAAAATGAGGAATATGCACCCTAAATTAGAACCCACTGTTAAAAAATAACTAAACAAATTACTAACTACAAAGATATTTTTCTTGGTAAGGCACACACAATGGGTGTCTAATATGGTCCCTGTAAGAAAACAAAGTGGTGAAATTCGACTTTGTGTTGATTTTCAGAACCTGAACAACGCATCTGACAAAGAGAACTACCTTGTTTCTCCAATGGAACAAATTCTACATCAGGTATCTGGTTCTGAAAGATTGTCTTTGCTAGATGGATTTTTGGGATACAACCAGTTCCTCATGTCTCTCCCAGACCAACTTAAAACCACCTTTCACACTCCATGGGGCACTTATGCCTATAGGAAAATTCCTTTTGGACTAATTAACGTCGGTGCCACTTTTCAGAGATCAATGGACATTTCTTTCTGAGGCGTCATAAACCAATCAATTATGGTCTATCTTGATGACATGGCCATATTCTCTAAAAACAAGAAAGATCACTTGTCTCACCTTAGGGTTGTCCTAGAACGATGTTGTATCCCTCAACCCTAAGAAATCAGTCTTTGCAGTAGAATAAGACAAACTACTTGGGTTTATATTGTCCAAAGACAGAATTATTATCGACACTGAAAGAACCCAGGCTATTGCTAAACTCTCCCCTCCCTCTTCCAAGAAATCCATGCAGTCCTTTTTGGGCAAGATTAATTTCGTTAGAAGATTTGTCCCAAGTTTCTCAGAAATGGTAAGACCATTACAAAATTTAAATAAAAAGGATGTTCTCTACCATTGGGGACCGCAAGAAAGTCAATTTTTTGACTCCATTAAAAAATATATAGTAGAAGATCCTTCTTTGATGAGTCTTAATTTTTCTCAAGATTTCACTTTTTACACTTTTACATCTGACCGATCTTATGCTACTGTGTTAATGCAAAAAAAAAAATGAAAGTGATGAGATACCCATTGCCTTCATTAGATCATATTTCAAAGGAGAAGATCTTAGTTACCCCTTAGTAGATCAACAAGCATATGTTTTTTTTAAATAAGTGAAACACTTCCAGTCATACTTGCTGAAATCCAGAACCAAGGTTATCGCTCCTTACCCAGATGTAAGAAACCTGTTAGTACAAAATGAACTGGGTGAGAAAAGGGTAAATTGGATGACATCATTACAAGAGTATGAAATGGAAATTACCCCTTCTCAGATTAATAGAGGTCAGGTCCTATGTAAACTAGTGGCTGATTTGGTTGAAGAACAGGAAAGTCAAATCAACACCTTAACTGTAAATCAGCATAACAAAAAGAAAATCACTTGTGCACAAGTTGCTTCCAATTCCTAGTATGAGAACGTTAAATTTTATTTAACACGTGGATCTTCTCCTCACTACCTTGATCCTAGAAACAGAAGACCACTCAGCCCAAAATCTGCATCTTTCTAGTTAATAAATGATGTATTATTTCGAAAGAATTTTGACAGTGTTCTTATGCGTTATTTAGAAAAGGAAGAATCAGAGAAAGTACTATCTGAACTTCATGCAGGAGAAGTTGGTGGTCACTTCAGTGGAGACAACACTACCCACAAAGTGTTAAGAGATGGGTACTATTGGCCCACTTTGCTTAAAAATGCCCATGCAATATGTCGTAAATAAATAATATGCTAGAAGGCTGCAGGATGGGTGAAAAAGGAAGCATTTCCTTTGCAGTCTGTCACTATAGATTCCCCTTTTCAGCAATGGGGTCTTGACATAATAGGATCAATTAACCCTTCTTCGCCATAGAAACAAAAGTATATCATTACAACAATGGATCATTTTACCAGATGGTCCGAAGCTACACCTTTGAAAGTGGTGAATACAAATCAGGTAGTATCTTTCCTCAACTCTCATATAATCACCCAATTCGGTATTCCTAAATGTTTGGTCTTTGATAACACCTCCTACGTTTCATCCCTTGATATGAATGTCTTTGACTTGGAAAAAGGGATTAGACTGAAATATTCTGCCAGCTACTACCCTCAAGGAAATGGTCTAGTGGAATCAACAAACAAAAATTTAATCAAGATCATTAAGAGGATGGTTTCAAAGAATCATAAGAACTTGCACAATGCACTGCTTAATTCACTTTGGGCCGACAGGGTGACACCAAAAGCATCTATTGGTAATTCCCCTTTCTTTATCGTCTATAGAAGATAAGGAATTCTCCCTCTGCATGTTCTACTTTCTTCCCTGCAATTATCCCAAAAAATTCAAGAAGAGGAGTGCCCTCCCCAAAGTCGAATTAATGCCTTGTTAAAATTAGAGGAAGTAAGGGCACACGAAAAATAGAATCTGGATCAGCATCAACAAATTGTAAAAAGATGGTTTAATTCAAATTCTTCTTCAGATAGGAATTTCGATGTCAGAGATTTGGTTCTCAAGTGGGACAAATCTCACGAGGGAAAAGGGGAACACACTAAATTCTAGAATCTGTAGCTGGGACCATTGGTAATTTCAGAAAAATGAGTTCCTAACTCTTTTCGTCTGCACAATTTGGAGGGACAGCCAGAAACTTTCCTAGTGAATGGAAAAGCTCTTAAAAGATGTTTTACCTGATGATTCTAGATTCACTTCTTTGTACATATTTTGTTTTGTTTTAATTTAATTTTCTATTTTTTCTTTTGGTTCTTTTCATTCTGCTTGTTTTTGGTTTGTTTCTAAACAATTATATCTGTGTCACCATTTCATTTGTGGAAAGGAAATCAGAAGTATTATCCTAAAGAAACAATCGATGTCATTTCAAAGCGCCAGTACTATAAATTGCTAAAACTCAGATCAACAGAAGAAATTTTCTGTTCAAAATAATGTTCCTGGTTTCTCTTTATAATCACGAGAAGATGTGATCATTACTAAAACTCTTAAAGTTGTCCTTGTTTTTAAAGAAAACAAATCAAGTATGCCTTCCTGTCCTCGAGAGGTTTTCATTAATAGAAAACTAAGATTTCATATAATGATGAAGGTCATCAAATGAGAAATTAAATTGTATAAGATCAATTTTTTCAAAATCTGAAATTTTTAGCATCACCCCACTCTCTTGAATATCATAAAGTTTAAGTCAAATTGTAAATAAATTCTAGAGAGTTGAAAACATTACAAAGTGTGGGAAGTGTCTGTAAACTTGTCGAGATACTAAACAAGTCTACTGGCAGCGGGTAAATGCATGCATGATGCCAAGGCAACTTCGTTAGGGTACTGAACAGGCCTGCTCGTAGCGAAGAAATTTTGGGTTTAATAAAATTATCAAGTATGACTTTTGGAATTGATCATAAATATGTCCTTCATCTTGAATGAATGAATCTTGGTCCTTCTTGGACAGGGTAGAGGTGTTAGAGTGGGTTAAAAGACATCTCTGTTGAGGCCATGGATGCCTATTGGTAGCAATGGTCCTGTCAACAGTATTGGAGTCAGTTTCCTAAACTTCGTCAAATTCACAATCAAAACTTGACACCAGATTTCACTTGGATAGAAACACATCTGATGCTGGACTATGTTATTTTCTAAGTTTTGATTGGAATGTTTGACTTGTTGTGGACTGTATTTTAACTTTTTAATCTTTCTTATATATCCTAACATGAATTTTCTGGTGATGCAGAGATAATTGCTTCATCTAGTATGTCACCATTGTTGGTCACCCCACATGTTTGATATTTAACATGAGGAAATTGAATTTTCCTATAGCTACCACCACATTAATCTTGTGAGCATTTTTGAATTTTTTTGAGATGATTACTCGATTAGCATGTATCTTCATTAATTTTTATTGTTGCACTTTCATTTTGTTTTATGTTTGATTCATGACTGAAAGCATGAATCAAACATAAAATTTAGCTTGGTGTTATAATTTATATGCCTTAGAATTCACCTTTATAAAAGGTCACCATACTTATATAAAATCCAAATCTAATGTTTGAATGACCTATTTTCGATGTTTCGAGTTTTAATTTGGTTTGATAGTTTGTGTTCAATTTATGAAGAGTCGTTGATATAGTTGATAAACCTCTTGCAAATACACCTGCTATACTCATGTCCTTACCTCACCTCGCTGGCTTCACATATTAATGATCCATTCATTATACGCATAGGGTTTTCGGTACTCTGTATGTCTGGTTCTCATTACAAGGAATGGTAAAGCATAACGATCAAACCCTTGGTGTTTACTCCCACTATATGTACTATTATAACACACAGGCTTTGTTATGGTCATTTTTCTACTATCCATTCGGATTTGTTCCTGTTTCTCCTACCATTAAAACCTAAAACTGTCTTGAGTTATCCCTGTTACATTCTGGCTTCATTTGTCATGGCTCTTATCGTTTGCTTGGAGGCGAATGGGTTCCAGGATTTACTCTCTCACGACCATGTGATTGAGGACTTAAAAAACCAAGGCTGGGATATTTTCCTTAAAATATTTAAAGGCTATAACCTTCAGGTGGCGTAGGCTTTCACATAGACCTTTGATGGTTGTAGAGAAAAAATTCCGGACACACAGTTAGAGTTAACCGAGAGGTTTGTAAGTGAAGTAATAGGGCTTCCATTGATAGGTGAGAAATGGTTCAAAAACACACGAATTGAAGGAGTACCGTAGAACCTGTTTATGACATATCAAGAAATCAACTATTGTGAAAAAGGTATTCTCATATCCCTAGTTAAACCTAGGTGGCATAGCTTGTTGATCATACTCAAAAAATTCGTGACCTGTGAAGGGCGATACAGATTGGTCTTACTCTACCACATCCTCTTACTCATGCATTTCATTTGTTTTGAATTAAACATGCCATTTTATTTCTAGAGAAGCTTCTATAAAATGTCCAAAAGATATAAGAGAAAGAGTGTTGATTCAAGTATCTTCCATCACAGATTGATTAAGGTTCTACTGATTCATCACTTGTCGACCATGGGCGACTGTTGGGATAGTTTCTTGATAAGGAATGGTTTTTCCCAGACTATTCCTATAGTAAACCCTAATTTAGATGATCCACCGATGAAAACTGGCCTGGTATTTCAATCAATGGACCAAAATCTCTTAATAGAAACCCTCTAGACGTAGTAATGCCAAGTAAACATTCTTCTGCAAAATTTCTTGAGAAAGAGATTGTCGAATTGGGGGTAATTGACCCTCTTATGCCTAAGATTGATGCTAGCCTGAATGTTATTGTGAAGCCAGATATCAAGAAACCTTGTAAAGAAATAGAGCAAAAGTGCAGAGACTTAGGGTTCAAGAACAAAAGGGTAGGTCGTCTAATTTCAAGGAAATTAAGAAACCAAAACGATGCTCATCTGAGCTTGATCGGTCCGATCGAGGTCGATGAGGTCTCGGATCCTGAAATAGAAGATTTTATAGTTTTGGAAGATCCAGATTGTCAAGGTTACAGGAAGAAAGTTGTTCCTACTGAACCTTATGAATTTCTAACAAATCTTCCACCATGCCTCAAAGGTAAGGAGGGGTTCTCTGGTATAAGGAATGATCAAAAGAAAATAGCAGGTAAGGTGGATACACCCATGTTTGACTGTGCACTCCATAGACCTACCTTTCCTCCTATACAATGTGATGTTTGTTTCCATTGGATCGAGCGGTATTACACTGACATACCCATTCTTCATGACCGAATTAAAAAGCTTACTGCTCAGAATGAATCATTGAGGCAATAAAATATCTACCTCAAGGTGCACACAGAGAAGAAGGCTACATGCATTAAGAGGTCAGGAAACATAGCAATGAAAAGAGCAACCAGTGTCAAGGCGATAATTAATTCTGAACTACTCGACCCATCTTTAGTCAATTTTTAAAATGGTAAAACTATTTTCCTCTTATTGTATTCTTGCTATCTATTTCAAAATAAGTCAATTTAAAATCTGATTTTATTTCTAAATTAAGACTGGCTACTGAATCGAATCTTCAATTCAGTAGCCAACTCTCTTTATAAATAAAAATTAGAAAGTGGTTCTAAGTAATTTTCTAATTTATTTAATTTGTTTTGTCTTTTCAGGAAGTAGGAAATTTTGTTGATGATCATATGGAGGAAATTCATTCGATTATACATATGAATGATTAGTAGTCTCTTTTTATGTTTGTCTTGTAAAAAAAACTATGATCCATCTTAGATAAAAATCAATTATGTTAGAAGTGGTTTCTAAATCTACTATTTTTGTAATATTTTTTATTTTATGAGATGCTATCCTATCATGTGAGATAGGAGGATTTGATCTCAGGTTACTTTAAATATTCTTCATTTTGTAAGTGAAAGACAACTTGGATGGAACATATTATAGGCATGTGACTTTCAAAACTATATGGAAAACTGATCCACATTTAGCTTTAGACTAGTGTGTAAATTGTTCCATCTATGTTTTGCCTTTTTATTATGAAATATTGATATGTTACGTAGCTTTTTCCTCTTTAGCATATGATATTCCATTTCATTGAATGCTTTAAAATCTTGTCTATAACTTGTTGTTCCATATTTTATGACTGTGATTGTTATATCAATTTGAACATCATGATTTATGCCTGATGTTTAATTGATGGATTATATGAATTCTTTACATAAAGATTTTTTTCACTGTAATCATTCATAATTATAAGATCACTGGATCATACATGTCTGTTATTTTGTTCTTACATCCTAGGTGTTAATAGACACCTTGAATTTATTCAGGAGACATTAGTACGCGCTCGCTGCATATTTATTTCACAGGTGGAACAACTGGAGTTTTGGATTGTACAGAAGCATAGACACATTAAGAAACTAGTAACAGGTTAGCTTTATTTGCTTCTAATTTTCGTCAGTTTATTTATTAGCGAAACATGACAGTTTTAGATTGGCTTTGACCATCACTCTATCCTTGTTTCAAATCATGTTTTACTTATGATTCTTAGATATGTGATTACAAAACAAAAAATACAAAAATATGTGCTTTCTTTATCTACTTTTGAGAATGATTACAAAACATTGATTTTGCAAGGCTTTCACTAAAACTTGCAACGTGTAATTATTTTGTTCATAATAACTTGTTCGTATTTACCTTTCTGTTTAATACATTTGCAAATAATTAGATTAAAGTATATATATTATTATTAGTTTTATCATTAGTTAGTTTATTTATTTTTCTTGTTTTAGGACCCTAATTGGCTAACCGAGCCATTAAACATGCCAGAATAGGCTACACCAAATAGCTTGGGTTATTTAGACAACCTCGGTCCGGATTTATTCTTCTAGTTGATGAAAAGTCAAATTTTCCTATCAACAGTAGCCCCGCTATGGCTCAAGGGGAAAGGGAAAGCATACTACCTATTTTATTGGCAGGGAAATGTCTCGTGAGTCCTTTAGTGGATTGGAAATCTTGGAGCACATTGATGAAATTGCATCAAAGTTGGAAATTGACATTTTGGGCACTAGGTTTCAATCAACAACATGTCTCCTGCCAATGACAATAACTATTTTAATTGTGAATTGATATTTGTATCATTATATGTATTTAAGAATTAAGAATCTATTTTTTCATTCTTACAAAAACGAAAAAAAAAATGATGCTTCTTTGGTTCAAATTAGGTTTAAATTAGAGGGCGTTACACTTTAGGGTTATGTTGGATTACAACATTCAAACATGGTTATGTCACATTTCATAAGAGATTTAGAATATGATCAATATTCATATATTGCAGTTTTACTATTCGTTGTATTATGTTCAATTTGTATATTCATGAATTTTTATATATTAAGGGTGTTGTATACAAACATTAATGAAATGTGATGTCACATTGTGGCATTCATTGAGGGTTATGTTTTATTGCATCATTCCTTTATGGTTGTTTTTATTGAAACTTTCATCTTTCCACGTTAAAATCTTTGTCACATTGCAACGTTCATTAAATGTCATGTCACATTGTGATGTGCATACATTATTTTGTTACATTTTGACATTAATGAAATGTGATGCCACATTGTGACATTCATAAAGGATTTTGTCACACTGTGGCATTCATCTTATGGCGATAACGAATATTGAGCATTGCAACGTTCATCAAATTTCATGTCAGATTTTAGTGTTCATTAAGGTTTTTTCACAATGTTATGTTAATGAAATGTCATGTTACATTATGACATTCATAAAGGATTTTGTATTAACATGAATTTTTCTATATTGAGGGTTTTGTCAAATTCGGACATTAATGAAATGTCATGTCATATTGTGGAATTCATTGAGGGATATGTTGTATTGCAACATTCCATTATATTTTTTTTGGATTGCAACATTCATCTTGTCATGTTAAAAGCTATATCACATTGCAATGTTCATGAAATGTCATGTCATATTTGTAATGTTCATACAAGATTTTATCACATTTTGACATTAATGAAATGTGATGTCGCATTGTGACATTCATAAAAAAAAATTCACATTGTGACATTCATAAATGATTTTGTCACATTGCGACATCCATCTTGTGGCGCTAATGACTATTGCACACCATTGAAGAATGTTTAAATTGGACATAAGTTAGACTTGAAAATGGATGTCACAATGTGAAATAAACATTAATAATTGTTGTAAACTAATTGAACCCTTATGAGCATGAGAATGAGAATGTTAACTATGGTTGAACATAAACATTAATGAATGTCATAAACTAATGGAACCCTTATGAGCATGAGAATGAGAATGTTAACTAACGTTGAACATGATTGAGTTCATGATCATTTTCACTATGGTTGAGAATGATTGACTATGGATGACCTTTAATATGAAATCCATATTCCAACAGAGGGGATGAAATTCATAAACATTGGACTAAAACATAACCCTAAAGGAATGTGAGAAGATGACATAACCCTAAATGTAAATCACAATGTGATGTAGCCATTTAGGAACAATGCAATTTGGCATAATACAATGAATATGTATGTCACAACATGACACAAAAATTAAGGAATATAGTTATTTGATATAAGTTATCCTTGAAAATGTTACATCACATTTCGACTATAACGACTCCCTACATCATTTTTTTTAATTGTACATTTCCAAGATTAATTTGATATAGTTATAATCATAAACTATTTTTATACAAATTTTATTTAAATACTTTTCACACCTTATTAACTAATTTTTATTTGTTTACTCATCATGGGACTTTCATGACAGGGTGCTCTTCCCAGGTACCTGTATTAGATGTCACCAACACTTGAAAAAAGTAACTCTTCACATGTGCAAGAATACCACCACCCTCTTTCTGAAATAGATACAAGTTGTTTTATTAAATTATTTTTTCTTCCTATTACCAATGTAATTTTCCAAGTGTATTTCACTAAATGACATTGTATTTGTTTGTCATTCGTTCATTGGTTTACCATTGGAAATAAGTGGTTAATTTCTTGAACCAACTCATTTATAATCAAATTCCAATGTTAGAGGTTTATATATATATATATATATATATATATATATATATATATATATATATATATATATATATTATGAATAACCAAGTTACCCATATAGTTTATTAGTGGATCGTATCCACCTTTCCATATGCAACCTATTCATACATTTTGAAGCAATCTTCGTTTAGGATGGGATGTTAGTGGTTCTAAATCACGATCCTTTGTTAAACAAACATAAACGTTTCACATTAAATCTCGGTACATATGATTACCACAACACTCTACTTTGCATTGATACTTTGATGAGAAGTTTGATTTCCACGCATACCCACCTCTAATACTCACCTCAGCATCATTTTAAGGGCTCCATACCAAACACGATGTTAACCCTCAGTTTATCCAACGTCTAAATTGGATTTAAAATTGATACGAGTTGATTTTAACAACAAAATAAGGATTTGACCAAGATTAGCACCATCAACTCACTATTGTTTATCTGACAGTACCAACAGGTTCTTAATGTCGTATGGCTAAATGAGTCCATTATATATCCTTGTTCAATGCACCCAAGAGACAAGGTTTGGATGTAGAGTTATCGTTTCTCTCTCTAACCCGTTGAAGGTTATTCACTATGGTCTTTAACGTTTCATAGCTTTCGAGCTCAACATGATTCGAGCCCATGGTTCTAGGTACTAACTATTCCAACGTTGCAATAGTTAATGAAATATATACATTATATCTCTTTAGTTTGCTGTGAAAATTCATTGTCTAATAGTTTGTCCCGTCACAGGTTTATTATGGATTGGGGATGGCAACTCTGGAAACCATTGAACCATTTTCATTTCCAACTAGAAAGGGTAATTATTTACGACTTATGGAAACTTGGTTTTGTTATGGTTTTATTCACAATAATGCATTCTACTTTTGTTTAAAGTTTTTAAATGATTACGACTTTGTTATTAAACCGAGGACCTTAAGGTCATGATGGGTAGCAAACCCAGAACCAGACTGTATATGTTTTCCTCCTATCTACCAGTTCATGGTGATATCCTCGCGTACTCTTAGAGTTTCACTTGCACTCTGTTCAATACTCATAAAACATTTAAGTCATTTCTAATCTTATTGTTGTTTTGTTTGTAGGGTCATTGATTCCATAGTGTGTATGCCATTTTAATTCAGCACACAGTCAAGAGACCAGGTACCAACGAGTTCAAAGTGTTTACACCTTTGTTAAGTTTTTGGCTCCTTCCATAGAGAACGATGCCAAGGGCATCTCCATGAAACGATTATACAAACGGTATTACCATACCTCTTGGTCCTCTTGGTATGTATAAGGATAACTTCTCTTGGATTGTTTTTATCACGGTGTATTTCATTTCCCATTAGGGTTTTGAGATGGCTCTGGCCAATATTGTTTTCTGTATTTTAAATATTTATAAAGAAAACCTCATATTCAAACCCTACAATTTGGATCTTTTATTAACCTAAGATTTGTTGTTAATATCGTATCTCTGAAAATGATCTCAATGAGGTCCAATCCAACGAGGCCATTGTCATATCATATTGAGCTTTTTCTTAGCGTATTTTGGTTATATTATTATAGTGAAATGAGATATAATTAAGGGTTCTAAATCTATCAGTACTGTGTGTAAGAAAAAGAAAAAGGTAATAGTTTTACACATTGTTTAAGGTACAATCTTTTACATATATACATTTGAGAAAGCTAGTTTGAAAAGAATAGTTCAAGAAATAGACATAAGTCTGCATTACTAGAGTTGTATATAAGCTATATTTTTTTAATTTCTTATGAGAATATTTTTGGGTTTTTCTCAACTATTTTTTGGGTTTTTTTCAATTTTCACATTGTGACATTCATTTTGTGGCACTAACTACTATTTCACACTACAATGTTTATCAAATTCCATGTCATATTTCGTTGTTCCTTAAGGTTTTGTCACAATTGGACATTAATGAAATGTGATGTCACATTATCACATTCTTAACATTTTTTTCCAATTGCAACCTTTATTTAATTAATGTCAATGAATTATTTATGTTATTTTCTGTAATGTCATTCTTTATTATCATCGATGACGATTTTCATTATTGATTTTTTAATGGTGTGTGATATATTTTTTAACAAATATAAATACACCTTTACTTGGAGCTCCTTTAGACTTATGTTTCAATATGATGTTTATGAATTATGACCCCCTTGTTGGTATATGGGTAACACATTAAAGGTCATACATAGTGAGTTTTTCATTAATATCGCAGTGAGTTGACTATGGCTCACCAAGTTGATAATGGCTAGTAATTGTTGACTATGGTTGAACATGTTGATTCTATTTAACCATTGCAATGTTCATCTTGGTTGAATAATGTCAAATTGATACATTCCTCAATGGTTGTGTTGCATTTTGACATACATCTTCATTTCCTTATGTTGAATTGTATCATTCATAAATGGTCACATCACATTGTGATGTTCATTTAGGTTAAGGAATGGCATAATCCTAAATGAACATTGCGATGTGATGTAACATTTTGAAAGGTAACTTATGTCAAAATTCTACATTCTTGAATGGTTGTGTTGCATTATGACATACATCTTCATTGTATTATGTTGGAATGCAACATCCCCCATTCCTTTTACATTTCCTTATTGTAATATAGGTGTCAAATTAAAGGTCGTCCATAGTCAACCATTCATAAACATCACATTGAGTTAACTATGTTTAACCAAGTTGATTATGGTTAGTAATGGTTGACCATGTTGAATGTGTTTAACCATGGTTTTCACATAACCCTAAATGAACATCACGATGTGATATAACATTTTCAAGGCTAACTTATGTAAAATTTATACATTCTTGAATGGTTGTGTTGCACTATGACATACATCTTAATTGTATTATTTTGGAATTGCATCATCCCCCCTTCTTTTTGAATTGACTTATTGTAATATAGGTGTCAAATTAAAGTTCATCCATAATCAACTATTCATAAAAATAACACTAAGTTAGATAATATGGTTAACCATGTCGATTATAGTTAGTAATGGTTGACCATGTTGACTGCATTTAACCATGGTTTACTATCGCAATGTCACTTTGGAATGTTTATACATTCTTCAAAATGAATGTCGCAATGCTTTTTGACATTCCTTTAGGGTTATGTTTCAATGCGGTTTATGAATTGTGTTCCTCGTATCAGAGAATGGGTTCCAAATTAAAAGTCATCCATAGTCAACCATTCATAAACGTTGCACTCACTTGACTATGGATGTTTATTATGCTAATGGTTGACTATGGTTGACCATGTTAATTATGTTTGGATATGGTTGACCATGTTGCTTATGGTGAGTAATGGTTGACTATGGTTGACCATGTTGATTATGGTGAGTAATGTTTGACTATGGTTGATTATGGTGAGTAATGATAGAATATGGTAATATTGTATTGTGACGTTCATCTTAGTTGAGTAATGTCAAATTGCTACATTCCTCAATGATTGTGTTGCATTTGGACATACATCTTAATTGCCTTATGTAAAATTGCATCATTCATACATGATTACATCACATTGCAACATTCATTTAGGTTTAAGCAATGTTGCAAGATTAATATTGTTAACCATGGTTTCCACATTAAAACTTTTTATTTCTAATTAATAACTTACCCTTATTATTATTATTCATGTTTTTTCAAATGGAACATTTCTCTAAAGCAAAAATGTTTTTCATTAAACAAAATGCAACATTAACATCTTTTCATTTGCATAGGAACAAAATACATTTTCAAAAATATACTTTCATCATAATGAATTTCTCTAAAATACATATTGATAAACAAATAAACAAATATAGACACATTTATCAATGAATTTATGCAATTCATTTGTTCAATTTACAATATAAACAAGTGTTGCATGGCAATGTAGTCCCTGCCAGGCTGGAAGGGGAGTAAATGCATGGGCCGCAAGTTGCAGTACATGTGGTATTCATGCGTATTCGTGAATTAGTTTTATTTGAAATTTATAAAAAATTATTAATGTCTGGTACATGAACGAAGGTTCCTAGGATCTAAGTTTGATAGTACATGAAATATTTAATGCATAAGCAATGTAACCCAACAATCACAGAGTCATAGGTTGGCGAAGTCGCGGGCTCACTTTTTCATTTTTTATGGCCACCCTGTGTCGTGAAATACATTTTGCACCCAACACTTCCGTCATATACATTTTTCACTGAACAATTAGATCATATACATGAGACAATAATTTATAGAAATGCACAGAACAAATATGGTGTCGCAGGTTCACGACATCCAACGTGTTGAGTGATATACATTTTGCACCAAACACTTCCTTCATATACATTTTTCACCCAACAATTCCGTCATATACATGAGACTAAGCAATTATAAAATATTGTAACATTGTATGAATATTTATAGTAATCTATGTAATGCTATAACATGTTCTATTTAATAAATAGTATACACAATTATTTAAATTGTATTCAATATATTTTTTTTATAAGTAAGATTGTATAAAAGTCTGTCAAAATGAAGGACTACGAGAATTTCCATGGTGTCAAGCTGTAAATACTGAGTTGCCCTGAGGGGAAACCAGCTCAAGGTGCACTAAGGGTAATGGCACCCTGCCTCCAGAGAGCTGAAGTTAAAGTCATGAGACATGTGGGCAGGAAGTTGAAGTACATGGGTACATGGGCAAAAACTCGAAAAAATAGTGGTAATATCTGTTACCGAAAAATTGGGCTTCTGTTGTTCCATGGTCTACAAATAACACCTAGATTTCCGCAATATACATATTGACAATCGGAGTTGCGGAGTACTTGAATTTGAAGCATCTCATGTCGAATAACCAAATTGAAATAATAAACTCAACAACTTTTTTTTTATCAATAAAATCATTTATAATTAATTCTTGACTTAGCTAGTTTTTTGGATTGCGGGTTCTCAGGCTGGGGACCTGTTGTTTCGTGGCCTACAAATAGCAACGAGAGTTTTGCGATATACAAATTGACAAGCGGTCTTGCGAACTATTCGAATTTTTGGATCGTAGTTTCTCGAGCTGGCAGGATGAAAATTGGGCTTCTAATGTTCTGTGGCCTACAAAAATCAAATATGTAATTTGTTTAAGTAGATATATAGAGCATGCAAGAAATATTCATTATGGGTTATCATGGTTTCAGGATGAAAATTGGGCTTATGTTGTTCCACGAGTTCTGCAATATACAAATTGACAATCTTTTTTGCGAACTGTTTGAATTTATGGATCGCAGGTTTTTGGATTGGCGAGATGAAATTTGGGCTTCTATTGTTATGTGGTCTACAAATAGCACCTAGAGTTCCGTGATATACATATTGACAATCATACCTGCGGAGTATTTGAATTTGAAGGGGATCGTGTCGAATAACCAAATTGAAATAATAAACTCAATAATTTATTTTTCTATCAATAAAATAATTTATAATTAATTAAAAGAAGTTTAGCATTCCCGAATTAGTTATCCTTTTTACATATGTTGGTGGACAAAAAAAGAAAGAAAAATAGTACTGATGTATTTTACATAGGTTGGTGAACATTAGTATGAAAAAAATAGCATTCCTAAATTAGTATTCTTTAAAAGAGCGGGTTCTTGACTTAGCTAGTTTTTGGATTGCAGGTTATTGACTTAGATAGTTTTTGGATCACAGGTTCTCGGGCTGTGAAATTGTTGATCTGTGGCCTACAAATAGGACCAACACTTCAGCGATATACAAATTGACAAGATTTCTTGCAGAGTATTTGAATTTTTGGATCGCGGGTTCTTGGGGTGGTGAGCTGAAAATCGAGCTTATGTTGTTACATGGCCTACAAAAATAAAACATGTAATTTGATTAAGTAGATATATAGAGCATGTGCGGAAGCTTCATTCTGGGTTGTCAGGGTTGCCGGCTGAAAATTGGGGCTATGTTGTTCCGCGGGTTCTGCGATATACAAATTGACAAGCTGCTTTGCGGACTATTTGAATCTTTGGATCACGAGTTCTGGGATTGGCGGGCTGAAAATCGAGCTTCTATTGTTCCGTGTTCTACAAATAGCACCTAGAGTTCCGCAATATACATATTGACAATCATACTTGCAGAGTATTTGAATTTGAAGGGGCTCGTGTGTAGTATACCTAGGGAGGTAATATGGGGTACCTAGGGAGGTATCCAATGGGAATGTAGTTATGTGTTATTAATGGAAGTCATTTAATATATGAGAATGTGGTCATTCAATGTAAGGTGGACTAGATCCACTATATTAATAAAGGCTCATTATGGTAGTTGGATGTAATAAATGTGAGAAGGCTCTCTAGAAGGTTCTTAGGAGATAGGGAGAGTTATATAAAGAAGTCTAGGCAATGTAATGAAATAGAGTGTAATGCCCACAGATATATATATCTAACATTGTTATCTTCATGAGCATTTATTTCTTAACAGCATAATACAATATCTAATCAACATAATATCAATCTGCTTACTAGCAACTTAAACACTTTAGATTCATCAAACAATTTCATAGCAGAATAAATAATTACATAATTCAACAAGGTACCTGATTCTGATGCTATTTCCGTAGCCAGCTGCCTTCTTTCTGCTACCTGCTACACAGTCCAGTCCTGCAAACACAGCAAATAATTTCCCAAAACCTCCTGTCCACCCTGCCAACTAGGAAAACAACCTAGCTCCAGGATATCTACGGATATCCTGGCCCTCCGAGCCCAAAACCTCTAGCAACCCCGGTCCAATGTGTAAATCCCAAACACAAATCTCTCCCTGGTCCAAGACTCAGAGTTCTCCCCCAAAA
>JASDQU010102928.1:38250-85905 GCA_032191745.1 Picea mariana | reverse complement strand
TTTCCTAGTTGGCAGGGTGGACAGGAGGTTTTGGGCAATTATTTGCTGTGTTTGCAGGACTGGACTGTGTAGCAGGTAGCAGAAAGAAGGCAGCTGGCAACGGAAATAGCATCAGAATCAGGTACCTTGTTGAATTATGTAATTATTTATTCTGCTATGAAATTGTTTGATGAATATAAAGTGTTTAAGTTGCTGGTAAGCAGATTGATATTATGTTGATTAGATATTGTATTATGCTGTTAAGAAATAAATGATCATGAAGATAACAATGTTAGATATATATATCTATGGGCATTACAGGGGACCACTTTGGAGTTCATCCATATTTACTTCTTATCAACCATGACAAGAAAATAATGAGTCATATTTACATCAAACAATCTTGGGTCCATTACCCAAACCTTTGTGTTGTGGGGATTTCTTCAAGGGTTGACATCCATGACAACCAACCTTAATCAGCAATATGTTATTCCTTACCTATCTTATAAAAATTTTGAAATCACCAAATAACTTAATTTCCTTGCTTTCAAGTCTACTTCCTTTCTCAATCCTTGTAGTAGGGATTCATATTCAGTTGTATTGTGTGTGCATTGGAACTCGAGTCTTAATGCAACTAATGTTTTATTTCCTTCTATATCTTTGAGTATGAAACCAACACCTACGCCTTCAAGATATTTGGATCCATCAAAGAATAACGTCCACATATTAGGATCCCCCTTTTTTGGTTCAATATATCATTTCAAATTTTCAATTTGTTTTTGAATTGTTGGGGTTAGTAGAGTTAGTAAGTATCTCTAATCTATCCTTGAAAATTGTGTTAGAATGTACACTAGAATTAATGTTAGTATGAATTACTATGTCACAGTTGGGATCAACAATCTGAGTGAAATGAAGGATTTCATATTGTGTGCTTGATTCTGCAAAAGAAGATATTTCATATGTGTAATCCCCCCAAAATGTATCATATGAATAATTTCCCAAAATTGAATTGTTAAACATCACAGGTTCATTTGGGTCATTCAAATCAATAACCACGTGCTTCATATATATATATATATATATATATATATATATATATATATATATATATTATCAATTCTGATCTGATTAAGTTTATCATTGAAAGGAAGCCATAAATGTGACCAATTAGTAGCAAAATATCCATTTAGCATAGGAGACCAATCTATTGATCTAGGAGGATCTACACACAAGGATTCATTACTTTGCATACCATGGAGAAGGTAATTAAAATTATGATTGATGATAGGCAACAAAGTTTAAAAGGAACATTTAATGCTTCATATTATAAAAATGATTAATATTTTTTGAGCATAATGTGCTCATGTATTTTTAATTTAATTTGTAAAAAGGAAACTATGATTAAGTGTGAGAATCCACCTCACAAATTACTTTCCTAGTTTTAAGGGGAAATTAGTTTTGTGTGAGAATCCACCTCACAAATTAGTTTCCTAGTTTTAAGGGGAAATTATCTTTGTGTGACAATCCACCTCACACATTAGTTTCCTAATTTTAAGAGGAAATTGAGAGTCACATGAGTTGATCTGGGATTCTTCCTCATTTTATCACAAGTGGTTTCCAAGTATCAATGGGATGTTAAGGTTGGTTGAGATGCTTTCTCATTTTTTTCCTTGAGCTGTTATTAGATCCTAAATTTGTGGATATTTTCTCCTTGAATTATGGAGAGAGGGAAACTATATAAATTCCTTAAGTAATAATTTGGGAGGAGCCCCCCTTTAGGACCCTTTGAGAGAGATTTTCATTGAGAGGAATGTATTCCTTCTAGTGTCTTAAGAAATGTCACTTATGTGAGATCCTTATATTGTTTGTGTAAGATAAGGCTACTCTAGGTTTCACCCCTGTAAGGAGCATGTACCACATGTTTTGAGAAGGATTCATCCATGGCTAAAGGAAGGACAATAAAATGATTTGTATTCCAAGAGGATCTAGATATGTAGCGAGGACATCGGGTGAACTTAGTTAACATATGGGTTTCAAATTATATGTGTGAGGTTTTATTGAATTCTCACCTGGTTAAGTAGAGATTTAATTACACATATGCACCTAATTATGATAATTTTTCTCTTGTTCGTATACAATGCTTAATGATTATTTTCTCATGTTCACTTGCAATTAAGTGTTAGTAAAATATCCTCATTTTAGGATTTTTATAAAGGAAATCTCACAAAAATCCGGGATCAAGTGGTATCAGAGCAGGTCTAACCAATTTTTTAGATTCTTAATATAATCATGGGTAAGGCAAAGAATAAAGCATGTCTTCATGAGCTTGAAGAAATCAAGCAGACCATTCAAGCAAAGAACATTGAATTGAGGAGGTTGCTTCAAGAATCTGAAGAAGAAAAGAGAAAAATATGACTGTAACTACAAGCTATGGAGGATAAATTTGGAGAATGATCCGCTACAAGAGAAACATAAAGTCCATTCAAGACTAGACAAACTTGTGGCCATGACATGTATACTAGTTATGTTTCTTGTCATGAAAATTTTCATGGTTGCACATATTGTCAGATAATAGAGGATGCTCTCCATGCACCAAATAACCAAGGTAGTTGTTGAGGAAAATATATGAAATGATCTTACTCAAGCATTTTCAGATTCTTCTTGGCTAAATCAAAATATATGGGAATATCACCCTATGTTTATAACCAACAAAAATAACATCCTAACTCATAAGTATTAATTACGAGTGCTTAGGCTAGTCTTTTATAAATAAAAAGCTTGCTGTAAATTCACTTTTTATATGATTTACTGAACATATCAGTTGCTGAAATAAATGTAGAGATAGAAGTAAATATACCAAGATGATACTCAAGACAGACGAGACATAAAAAAATCCTTTATTTCATTCCAATTCACTAAAGAGTCATTTTCTTTACAAAATCTCATACAAAAATTTCGGACAAACTTAGGCATCCTCAATGGAACATACAAAAGGACCTCTGACAGAAAATAAAAAATGAACTCTAAAAGCTGGATCATCCTGCCACAGATTGTTGCCCACTCGAATCTGTACAATAACCTTTGTTAGTCATGAAAACTAATTCACAAACAGACAAGTCTACACAGACTATCAAAGATATATCAACACCTCTGGAAAAAAAAAGTGTCTGAATGATGTAATTTAGCCCTGAATGTTGTTGTCTACAATAAGACTCTGCTATCATGAAAGAGAATTAAGCTTGTGATAAATTAAGGAATGAATGAAAACTGAACTATCTCAACATAAACTCAAAGAGAAAACCTTAGTATGCTTCTCCTTCTATCCTCCTCTTGTTACTCCCTTTCCTTTTTCCTTTAAGAAAATCATAATTGGTTGAGGTAGTTGAACCACCTTATTAGTTAAGTTAACTAAAGACTCAACCAACTTTTTAGTTAGGGGGGCAAGTAATAATCATAATAAGGGTTACAAATAAATAATAACTAGTAGGTGGGACCCCTTGTGACTCCCTTTAGCTCATAACAATCATAACATAACTAGTTAGTTCAGCAAAACACCCCTTCTTGTGACTCCCATCATCATATTAACATTTGACAATTTAGCTCATGATATTGAAATTATTTTCAAAAAATATATTACTCATATATCCAAAAATAAAACATGCTGTCCAAAACTTCTGAAGTCAACTATTATCAACAATAGATAAAATAAAAACTCAAAAGCCATATTTCCCACTTTGAGATGCAATATTTCCTTGATTGATACTGTCACCCTTTGATTTTCATGAATTTTCCTTTGGCTGCACTGAGCCTTTAGGCCTAATCTTGCTGATCACGTGAGAATAATCATCCCTCGAATTCATCTGGGAAGACATGGATTTGTCAGAGCCATTAGAGGGCGAGGAAGGGGTAGCAGTGGATTTTTCTTCATCAAGGGCATGGTGGGCCTCGGTTTTCAATCTCTTGCTAGAATGGGAGGACTGCATTGGTGAGTGGGAAAGGGAAGCTTGGACATTATGATTGTTAATAGGCGGGGGAGAAAGTAAGGACAAATTGGGCCAGCCACTATGTTGGGAGACTGCCAGGTGGACAATCTCTTGCCATCCATCATTTTTGGGAACCTCGGGTTGCAATGAGACACGAGGGGGCACAGGGATACCAGGGGCTTGTGGATCTTGGAAGGGAGGTATTTTAGGCCTAGGTTGGACCACTCCTTGCCCAATCCAATT
This sequence comes from Picea mariana, assembly GCA_032191745.1. NCBI lineage: Eukaryota > Viridiplantae > Streptophyta > Pinopsida > Pinales > Pinaceae > Picea > Picea mariana. Next base: position 81,700 of record JASDQU010102928.1, on the reverse strand, counting down.
GAAAAATTCGGCCTGAAATAACTATTCTAACTCTTGTGAGTCAACGTCAAAGTGTATGGAGAGTCTTGGCCTTCTTGGGCCTCTGTTCCAATTACCTCTCCCTCAGTTGCTTCTTCCATGGATACCTCAGCTGAAAAAACTCATTCTTGCATGCATGATTGATTAATAAATAGTCTTTTTAAAAACCATACATGATAACTCTTTAAAAATATGAAATAGATTTTGGATCAACAACATATCAGGCTCATGCAATCCAATCCATATAAATTGTTTAACTATTGTCAATGAGTAGGGGATGAACAAAAGGTCCTGGGATATGTGAGGGGATTGTATTTAGTGAAAAATGATCAAATGAGGGGGAGAAGAAACACAGTTACTACTCAAAGACCACAACAATCAACTGTTATGCAAACCAAATAAAACATCACTGTAATCCAACAAAAAAATGCGACTCTGAACTACTTCAATAAATAATTCCTCTTGACTGTAATTAAATTTTAGAACAGGGAGTGAAAAATGAATGTGGGAAGTTTAGGGGGTTGTAATTAGCGGAAAGAGAAATAATGGTAGGGAAAGAGAGTGATTACTGTTCATAAAATTAATTAATTGATCCATAAACCATTATGTAAAAGGAAACACACCAACTGAATGACCACTGAGACCCAAAACAATCACTATGCATATTTTACACAATCCTGTGCATTAACTTGTTCCCCGCTTGTAATCAAATATCAAACATGATGTCATCAATCAAAATAGTATGCATTCCACAACAACCTGTAGAGGAGCTCTACTTTTCTCATTTATCCATTTAAAATTTTAAGCAATTTCCAAATAAATACACAGTCAATTAATTTCACTCTGTTCAACGCCAACCCATCAACCACTGCCAATTATTTCAATCATCAAATACAGACATAAAAATCATGCTCGATTCTGTCTTTTAATTCATTTAATAATTAAATTCCAATGAGGTTATACTGTCACATCCCCCGTGCTTATCACTATTGAAATGCAAGATATTCATTAAACGTACATAGTGGATAGTCAACACACTAATCCATATTTAACTTGCATAGATCCTGACTTGACATTTAAACACACCGATAACAAATCACCAATTCAACTCACACTATGCTGTGAAATACACAACCATTCGAAAAAATGCAAGTGTATTTCTGTGACTGTACAGGTCCAATTTCTTTTGAATCTAAACATTCAAAATGCTAGGCTATCCAACATAATGAGGCAACAACAATATACCCAATCTCATGACACAAGTCGATTAAAATGCAACAAATCCATGTTTAAGAACTTTGTGACTATCTCTAGGGGTGCAACAAAAAATGTACATAGCATACACAGTGGATAACCATGCCATAATTACCACGACTCAACATTCCCATTTGGCAAGTTTAAAACACATAGTCACAGTAATCATTGAATCATGGTGTAGGAACGCCACACATACCAATGCATCACACGTGAAGCATCATTAATCACTTGTAAACTAATGCTAAGTTAACATTCCAATAACTTCAATGCAAAATACAGTAACTGTGTATCAACCCCAATATTCAATCAACCAATTTCAATGCCGAGATTATTAATTAGACAATCATAAAAACCAATTGTAGTGACTAAGAGCTAGTAAGAAAAACACTGTAAGGATAATCAACAGAGATGAGTCGGTAATAGAATATCATTGAAAATGCATCACAAACTCATAACCATCGACCGTCTATCCAACATGGCATAATGGGTTTCATTTATCAACACTGGGCTTTGAGAAATCATGGTTTGTCCCTATAGACCAACACATGGAGACATGGAGTCGACTCCTGAAATCAGGTGAGAACCTCTAAGACTAATGGTTCATGCACAGGCTATATAACAAATGTCTTCGCAGATGGGGTGACAATCCCCGTGATTGAGGAGGCTATGAAAAGAGGAGCAAGGCTCCATCTGGCCTTGTAATGATACTTATCACACACAGGGTATAACCCTCGTATCTCTCCCAGTCAACCAACTAACATAGCTGAGGTGAAACGAAGTTTAGAAGAAGCAATATGACCCACTGCATGACTATTGGAAACATGAAGTAACCCCTATACCCAAGTGAATAAGTCGTAGTGACACATGGTGTTTCAAACTCAATAAAAACACCATAAAATCCAAGACTGGGTAAGGTGATATGATGCGTGAAGGAAGTCATCCTGTTTAGACTAAATGAAACCCTCTACTACACTGACACGGATGACAAAGAGCCTTTATGGTTGCTAGAACTCAGAACGACCAAATACACTATAACTTCAGGCATTATCACAGAGAAAGCCACCAACGATTCATTCCAGAAAAAACACAATTTTACATAGTTTCCATACTTAAGGAAAAACACAAACCCATACATCAGAGCCAATATCTATTTCATAACCAGAGCAGACTTATGGATAAAAAAAGAAAGACATACCTATAATCAAAGAACCTTAAAATGCGAGTTGGCTGAGCGGTTCTCCCTCTTCTTGAAAGTTGGAGCTCAATCACATTAACACAATTGAAAAATATCCCAATTACAGTGGTGGCCAGTGGAAGGAGTAAGGGTGGCATGTAGTAAATGCACGTCACCTCCATTCCCAGTCCATTAATTCCTTAGTACATGCCAATAAGCTTCCCATTAATTTAATTAATTAAACCATGTATCGAAACCATCACCCACTAAAACTAATAGCGCGACCCATATCAAAACTTATGCTGTAACACAAATCACCACTTCATATAACTCAATCAAATCGCATAACCGTTAACTTACTAGCTAGGATTAACCATAATCATTTTAATATTCATGCATGTAGTGTAGTGTATTTGCACAGTTAAATTCCTTTCCTTTTGCATTTGTTAAATTTCTTTTTCCTTTTTCCAACTGCTCTTTATGTCTTGTTACTAACATGTCTGTTGTGCAGGTGTCCCAAGAATATATAACAATGGTATCAATGAATAACGTAGGCCATTGTAACATAAAATTAGAGCTTAGAACATAACATGCCTTATTCATTATTTAATTGTCTCACATAGAACCAACACATAATAAGCCCAATCCATAGCCAATAAAAAAAAGATCTCATCAATCATGTAAGTAGTGTCGAACAGTAGCACAACATCAAATAAGAACCAGATCTGATCTCCAATCTACAAGGGGGTCTCACCTACTAGTATTATTTAGCTTTATAATAATAGGATTTAGCAACTCTTTGCGGAAAAAACTTCGTTGCAATTTTAATCATCAACAATGGTTTTATAGAAGCCTCATCTACAACTTCATCCAACCAGGAGGAGTAGTTGGTTGAAATTTAGGAAGATGACCAAGTGTCACAAACAATAATGAGGGTAAATAATTCTCCATGTTCAATTCCTTTCCTCATTAATGATTATGCTTCTTTTGATGCTTTTGAAAGGAACACCAAGGGAATTGGCTTGAATTTGTTGAGGAAGATGGGGTATAAAGGATGAGGTCTTGGTATTTATGGACAAGGCATCATTCAATCATTGGAGGTTGAAGGAAGACCCTGGTATGTAGGATTGGGGTATGGTGAAAGATAATGGTCAAAAGCAACAAAAGTAGATGATTCTTCAAGTAAAGAGTTGAGATCATCACCAAATCCATCTAAGAAAAATGATGGCACATCACTTTCTTAAAATTATATATCTAACACGATATTTTGGAGGAAATCAAAGTCTCCTAAAAAATCTTTAGATAGAAAGAGTGTTGTAAAGAATTGGAAGAGGAAAGCTCCTTACAGTGAAGACACGAAGGAAATGAAGTCATGAAACTATTGCACTCATTGCAAAATGAGTTTTCATTATATTAGGAAATTGATCTAGGTGGATATCGATGGCCACCCACCTTTTCTGACTGGCTCAAAACAATTTTCTGGAAATTTTGGCAATTTACTATTTTTAGCAGTTTTTAACTTCTGGGGCCATTTTGAAGGACCAAATGAAGGTTTTTAGAGATATAGGTTCTCAATGATATATAAAGGAATTATTTATCCCTGAAAATGAATCTCCTCTATGGTACCTTTCCAACGAGCTATCATACGCCTAAAACGAAGATCGTATGCAAAAGTTACAACCCCAGGAAGTTGATGCACCAACTTACCCAAACGGGGCCCACATGACTTTTGGCGCTTCATATCCTAGGATTAGGTTTTTGGATGTCTAGGGTTTTTAGAATTCTGGTTTATTGTAAAAATTCCTTCAGAGCCTCACTGTAATCATCTTCTTGTGAATGCGAGTAGCCGTCACATCTCTTCTTACAGATAAGCTGCCACCATTCTAGCGAGTCTTTCATTCTGTATTTTTACAGTCTCTGTACATTTATTTCATTAATAGAAATTGTGTATTACTATATATCTGTGTTTATGGTTGCATATTTGATACATTCCTATTATATTATTGAATATCTGCAATATCTTTGTGCATTTCTTTATTATATCTCCACTCTCATTTCGTGTCGAAAATAAATCCGGATCAGTGGTATCAGAGTAGGCTGTTCTTGATCATTTTTTCAGTGCATGTCCCCGATGAGGTCCGAGTATAGAAATTTAGGTCTCAAGCTTGTCTCTCTTGAGGAAAATCACTCTCACACACCCAAGAAACCCTCAATGGCAGAAGAAAAAAAAAACGACGGAGAAAACTATCCTATAAGTCTGTTGCTTGAGCAAGCTCTCATGCGACAGAGGGTCAAAATGATGGAGAATTTTTCCCACATCCTTCAACACCCCCTGATAGCATCAGGCGCATCTTCATCAAGTGGCCACTTTGGAGGCACCTCACCTTTTAAGGTACAGGTTAATTTTGATATTCCTATATTTGAAGGTCAGATAGATGCAGATGCCCTAGATAAATGGTTAAATATATTAGAAGGTTATTTCTCTATTCACAATTTTTTCGACAGAGAAAATATCATCTTCGCACTCCTTAAGGCTCTCCCCCATGTCAAACATTGGTGGGAAACTTACTGGGAGCAGAGTTCCACAGAGGCGTCTCGAATATATGGGGCCAAGCCCACTTGGGATTTTTTTGTGGATGTGGTAAAGGAACAATATTACCTTGTTGGCAACAATGAGGACCAGTACATGAGATGGACCACACTGCGGAAAGAGAGGGGTCAAGTAGTTTCAGGGTTCACCAACACCTTCCATACCTTGAGCACCAAGATGGGTATCAAATAATCCGAACGACATTTGGTTCTGAAATACCGTGGGGCTCTAGATAGATACATCCAAACTGAAATGGATTTTCTGGACATCTCATCACTCGGTGCTTCTTATCGATATGATGCTAAAATTGAGCAAAACTTTAATCACCAAAACAAACAGAATTTTGGGTTTACAAATCTGCAGCAACCAAAGTATGAAAAAGACGACCCTAACCAATAGTCTCCTAAAAACTAGTCCAAGCCAAATGAAAAGAAGGGTCACGGGAAGACAAAGAAGGACACCGGAAAATGGTGTGATTTCCACAAAATCCCCTGGCACAACACCGATGAATGTCACTCAAAATGGTCATTGGTGGCCGATATCAAAGATAAGGAGCCGAACCCTAATTTAGAATCTGATTCTAAAAATACTGGTAAAGGACAGATCATTGACGTAGACCCCACTATTATTGTCGTGACCACAACAATTCAACCAGAAGAACCAACAGATCCTGAAGAGGGGGAACATATTTTTCATTCACAGATGTGGGTGAATGGGACCCCACTTCATTTTATTGTTKATAGTAGAATCTAGAAGAACCTCATATCAGCAGAGGTCATCAAACAATTGGGATTATCGACAACACCACACCTGCAACCATACAACATCGGGTGGATTCACCAAGGATGAGATCTCCATGTTAGCCAACAGTGTCGATTTTCATACGAAATCCAACCCTTCAAGGATGAGGTATTATGTGATGTTTCCCCACTGGATGTCTGTGATGTTTTCTTGGGCCAACCATATATGTGGAGATGCCATGTTKTTTATGAGTCTCAACCCCGTAGTGTCATTGTTACTTTGGGGGGTCATATCTACRAAATACCAGAGGTAGTTCCGACTACTGTTCCACCTAAAAAGTGCCRCAAGGTAGTATCTCATACTGCAAAATTTAGCTTCTTCACAATCTATTCAAAAGGGGAACATAAGGACACTGCAACCACTACAGCCTCATCCCGAGCACCTTTTATCAAATAGAAGCAGGTCGACAAGGTTGCAACAAAGCACAAAGATTCCTTCTACACATCTGTTGCACCTCTTTTGTCACCTTGGTGAGAAAAATAGAGGTGCTTGCAAGCTCAGTTGGGTCTGCTGAGCAGGACAAATGCAAGGAAAAGACTTAGGGAAAGAAAATAAAAGACTACAATTAAGAATTAAACTAAGAAATGCAATAACAACTAAATTCATGAGCATAGGGACATAGAAACAAAAATAACCATAAGACCCATGTCACCAATGTTTGAGGCTTATCTATTAGTGAAAACAAAGCACCAAGAAGAAAGGGGACTATGAGTCCCTTCTTCTTCCAAGGGAGGGCTCTTGGACCCCCACTAGCTAGCTCTTCTTACAACAAAGAAAAATGGAAAATGATGATGAAAAAGCTCTTTACAAATCCACTCAATGGTGAGGTGGATTTTCTAATGTAATGGTGCCAATATGCTATTGACAAGGATGGAGTCCTCAAGAAAATAGAGGTAGCATAACATTACTTTGAATTCCTTGAAAAAATGAGGTGCATTCATGGCTTTTTATAGCATTGCTTTGGGTTATTGTTTAACTACTTTGTAGTGTGAAAAGAGGCCAATTAGGGCATTCCTAGGTCTTTGACCAGCCCACCAGTCAGATCCAGTCTAGATTTGAGGGTCAAATCGGCTTGGGAGATGAACCATAAGTGGGTGGGAGGCCGACCACTCTCATAAATGCATCATTTAGCAGGTGCACGACTTTTTGCGCTAACAGTCATGCATTGTGCGCTTGTGCGCGATTTCTGCATTCATGTTCCGTGCATGCACACACACGCCCAATGTCTGCATAGAGCTCTTCAATTTTTCACTACTTTGCATAGTTTTTGACCTTTTTTGAATGCTGTGGTATTAATTTAGGTCCATGAATGACTTCATTACTGTTTGACGATGCTGAGTTCTTGTAACCATGTGCGGATGAAATTTCAGTGATAACAGATGCCCCCTGCTAGATGAGGTTAGGAGCATACATATAGCCGAAATACATCAATGTTTATTCTACTGAGAATGTTGTTGTAAGAGAGAGAAATAGTGGGATCGTCCAGAGCGATCCGTTGGAGGGAAAAAGGAACCGGTAGGACCCGACCTTCCATGAGGTGTGTAAAATAGAAAAATGTGTACAAACGAGGTGGACATGCCCCATGCTCGTGTCATGTAACTCTGAAAAAAGATGACTGAAGTGTTGGTGTAGAAAATTGTAGTGACCTCGGGGTCATTCGTGATAAAGGCAGAAGACAATTCTGCAAATGAGCATGCTCTGAATAGTAGGCTGTGATTGCGGTAATAAGTAGCAGCGATTATGTGGGCATTGAGAGCCCTGCCAAGTTCAGAGGTCTTCGGAAAATAAAAGAACTTACTGCAATAGTTGCAAAGTAAGACCCACCATAACATGAGAAAGTGTTGGCGTCAAATTTTATGGGGGTCAATGATAGCATGGAGCAATGGTGTTTCACCCTATGCCGTTTGAGATCTCTCATTGAGTGGATAATGAGAATCAAGATACTGTCGCCCTTCTGGAAACTGTGCTGATGTCGACAAAAAGGGGGACGCGACTTCCAGGAGCAAATGGCTTTGTGGAATCCACTAGGTGAGGTGAGGAAGTGGAGGAGGTACATGGACGAAGTCAAGATGTGGGAAGACTCAAGACTTCCCTTGGTTGGAGTATGTGTGAGATAAAAAGTGGCCGCAACCGTTCAACGAGGTTGAGTGTCAGGGGGACGGTAAGACCGAGGATAAGTTGTGCCAGAGGTGGGACAAGGTGAACAAATTCAGAGGGCAGAGGTAAGTGACCTGTGGGGTACTCTAAAGATATGGATGATGCCGACAAGGGTGGATGATAAGGAGTGCCCCAACCAAGGGTGACATGGGTTTCTTTTGGCCAAAAAGGTAAGAAGGTCGTCAAAGGTGACAATAAAAAGGTACTGTAAGGACTGGAAACAAAAGGCTTTTGTACAAATAAATAACGAATAATTGGGGAGAAGTGTACAAATACAGAAATGGGTGCCCCAGTGTGATATGGGTGGCCCATGTAGGGCATAATGTGCTCAGAAAACTGATGAAGGGTGGGGGCCCCATTGGTGAGTTTTTGTATGAGGGAAGTGAAATGGAGGGAAATTTGCAGATGGGAAAACTGATTATGGATGAAATGGAGGGTTCATGATACTATGGATGTGCAGTCCAAAAAATAGAACCATGAAGAGATAATCTAGGAGTCTGTGGGGAAAGCTAGAAAAATGAGGAGAAGGAGTATGTGGCTGATTCGCGACATGAGGTAAGACTAGCGAGACTCCCATCCCTAAAGGGTTTTGAAAAACAACATGAGTGTTAGAAGTGCCAAAAGGTGCTATGAATGGGACAACTCATGTGGGTAAGAATGCTACTGGGTAATAGTATCGAAAATGCAAATGGAGGTGAGGGTACTGCAGAGCCAAGAATGGGGATCCTAGAGGCAAATGTCAGAGGGTGTGACTAGAAATGTAAGTGCGATACAGAGGGAAAGACTACATGCCAGTGCTGAGTATATACCTGAAGGGGTTGTGTTGATGTATGATGATCAAGTACCTACACACATGAAAACCAAATACCCAACGTGAATAATATCTGAAGAGAATCGAAGATATGAGCATGTATTTGATAAGTGTGAAAATGCGCATGCGTACCTGGCCAAGGTAAAAAAATGGTGCCCCGGGGGCTCATGATGAAAAGAGGCCCAGGGATGGCTGTGATGTAGATGATGGGATGCTGATTCCGTGGCTGAAGACAGATCGAGAAATGGACACCGTAGGCTCTCAGAATGATGAGTGGAAGTTGGGAAAAAAGGCCTATATATAGTTGGAGGGCCCACATTGCCACCTCATTTGTACCTGCTGGAATAGTGACTGGACGAGCAATTTTCAAAGGAAATTTGGAGATTCAGAGAGGATGAAGCATCCGATTGGTGATTAGCGAGAATCAGGTTAGTGGTCTGATCATCCTGCATAGAAATAGGATTTCATTTTTTGGGTAGGGGCTGTACAGAGGGCTGTACAGAGGGGTTTTGTGGGTGTGGGTCCCACGTGCGTGGGCGATCCGGAAGTAGGCACGCACATGTGCGTGCCTGCCCACCGGATAGATGCGCATGGGGGTGAAGGTGAGGGAATTAAAGGCGCGCACTATGTGCGTGTCTATCAGTTGTACAGATGCACATTTGTGTGCGACTGTGACGTGGACAGGCGCACACTAGTGCACGTCTGTGTAGGTAACAGGTGCACCTAAGAGCATGCCTGTATAGGTGACAAGCGCACCTGAGAGCGTGCATGTGAGGCTAACAGGTGCACATATGTGCACACCTGTGTAGTGAACAGGCACGCATGTGTGCGCGCCTGTGGGTTAAAACAACCGTGCTTTAGAGGCAAAGTTGACGAGTGTAAAATTGATGTTTGTGATGTTGCTAATGATCTCGTGGGATGATATAAGACTCTTTATTGTGGCTGCAGGTGGATAGTTTGCATGATGCTAGTGGGTTGGCGAGAGCGAGATTGGTCCCAGCTACAAGACGCCGTGGATATTGAGGAACCAGGTGTGCGAGCGACTTTGGAAGCTTGTGGGTTGCTAAAGTTATTTGAGTGCCCGTTGATACGGGCACAGGACTATCTCCTGCAGTTCCTAATCCATATGTGGAGTCCGAAACTGCATTGCTTCCTCGTTCAAGGAGAACAGATCCCCTTCATTATTGTGGAGGATGTGTACTTCTTGAATGGGCTCCCGTTTCGGGGTGTGCCCCTACTGGCGGAGCTGGTACTACCGAGGGATCTGACCCTGGTGACCGTTGGCTGGAGATACTGTTCAGGTCAGAAATTTATGTCCGGGACGGTTGTGAGCATTGGGTGGATAGATTCCCTGGCGCATCGCTATATAGTAGCGATGATTGTGAGAGTATATGGGTCACTGGCGACCCAATGGATCAGTGGGGGCAAGTTGTTGGTGGTGGGGAGAGTGTTGGCCGATGAGCAGTTCACCTGGGGGCTGACGCTGCATGCCAAGATGGTAGGGCAGATGGACCACTGTCAGTCCATAGATATGGGGGATTTTGCCTTCGGGTCCATCCTGGTGGCGTGGTTTCTAGAGAGGGTGCCGATGTTGCACCCAAGGATTCTATTGGGTGTGCCTGGGGCGCGAGAGCCACGAATGAGGTGGTGGTCGACCGTGTTGCTTCACCATGGTGGTGGTGAGGGTGGCCACTTCTTCATGGTAGAGGCGGCACAGGTATGGCGGCAGATGTTGCAGGTGATACTATGTTACCCCTATGCTGGGGTTGACTTTCGGGATGATCCGGACATGGTGCTACCTCCAGGGGAGGTTTTTGACCACCGAGGTATGTTGATTTGATTATGTTGATATGTATGTTATGTGTTTTTTGAGATAGCATGCCTTATATATATGATATAGATGCTGATACTATCAGGTGGTTGTTTGCATGTGCAGATGTGGCACCTCACGGGCGTGAGGTGGAGTTGCAGAGAGCACCGGAGAGACTGCCACGGGGAGCGAGACGTCGGCGTGAGGATGCCGCGGTGTGACCAGCTGAGCCAGAGAGGGTAGTGAGGAGGCATAGAGTTGATGATCCTAGTGCTGGGACATCACACGCTCCTCCGATGGTGGCCAGAGCTGATTTTGAGGACATACGCCATCGTCTGGAGATGGTATTACAGGATGTGCCTAAGGGCATGTGGCATGTGGTCGCGCATCCAGGATGAGTCTTTCCTGGAGCAGTGTGGGGGGGTGCCGCCACCATGGTGGGCCATAGTACGATGGGCAGCAGTGGCTGCAGCGATGATGACTGGGTGACTACCACCGGGGTAGGAGGGGCCAGTCAGGGGTGGACCACCATTGCCTGCGGTAGGTGGTGGTGGGCCGCCACTGCCTGAGGGAGGAGCAGGTGGTGGTGCTCTAGAGGCACTGTGAGTGGTGCTCTGATGCTTTTGATGTACATATATTTTTGTTGTATATAGGCTAGTGAGCCCATTTTGTGCCGAGGTGCTGCATTGGCCTACAGATACTGGTATTTTTTGTATGTAAACATTCAGATGGCACTGTGGACCTTTATATATACATGAGTATACAATTTTGAGATCTATGTGGTGTTTACATGTTTTTGGTTAATGTGTTGATGATGTATATTCTAGATATATGTTGTGACAGGTTTTTTGATATGTTTATGTATGTGTAGAGGTAGCTTGATGTGATATATGCCAGTCTAACACAATATTAGCTAGGTTATCTGTAATTTGATTCAATTGTCTTGGAATATGTGTAAATGTAATGGAATCAAAATGTCGAGATAAAAGCCTAACCTGCAGGTATTTGTGAAAGAGGAAAGGATCGCGGACGCGGTACACATTGTTGAGCTGGAGAATGACTAGTTGAGAGTCGAGGAAGATGCTAAGGTGATGAATACAATGATGCTGGGCGTCGGCCAGGAGGCCAATGACAACAGTGTATTCGGCTTGGTTGTTGGTTGCTGAACCCAAACATATGTCGTTCGAATGGAGCATTTCATGTGAGGGGGTGTAGAGAGTCCAAGCAGGCGAAGCAAGATTTTGTGTCCACCAGTTGGTGCCATTGGTGTAACCAATTTGGTAGGCTGGTGGAGGAAGCATCTGTCAATAGCACAAAGGATAGTTTAGATGTGAGGAAGGGAAAAAAGATTAAAAATGCTAGAAAATAAATAACCTAAAGTAGAATGACTACGTTTAAGCGTAAAATTTCTTGAGATACAACCTGTTGACGGGTTCTTTGAGAGAGAGGCCTTCAGGGGAGGCTAGGATGTATGCACCTTTGGTGAGGCAATGTTGGATAATGTATGGGCCATGCCAAAGTGACTCAAATTTTCCGTGGCCAAAGGTATCATGAGTGATATCGTAAGCCAAGACGAGGTCGCCTTCGCGAAATGAGTGAAGGTTGACATGGCGATCAAAGGTAGCCTTGTATCGTTTTTTAGCTGCCTCATTGTTCTGTAAGGAAGATCGACGATCTTCATCCAGAGACTCCAAGTTCAGCAAGTGCTGCTCTATTGGAGCAGTGTCGGGTAATAGCTCAATTGCAGTGCGTAAGGTGGGAATTTTTCACTCGATGGGAAGAGTGGCCTCAACCCCATGGACTAAATGAAATGGTGTGAAACCAGTAGCTATTTTCACAGCCGTTCGATAAGCCCATAGCACAGAAAATAACATATGATGCCAATTGGTTTTATGTTTATTAATGGTGCACTGTAACATGGTCTTGAGGACTTTGTTAACTGCCTCGACCTGTCCGTTAGACTGAGGGTAATATGGTGAGGCAAACTTGTGAGAGAATCCTAACCGAGATGAGAGTTCGACAAAGATCTCATTCTCAAAGTGTTTCCCATGATCAGAAATGAGTTGGAGGGGTACTCTAAAGTGGGATATGATGTGGTTAAAGAAAAAACGTGTTGTAGTGTCAGCGGTGTTGTTGAAAGTGGGCATAGCTTCTGCCCATTTGGTGAAGTAATCAATGACGACAACGATGTATTTGTGACCATTGCTGGAGGGGGGATTACAGGTCATAAAGTCGATGCCCCATTTACAAAAAGGGCTAGCAGTAATGACAGGGTGAAGAAGAGCAGGGGGAGCTCGGGCTTTATTAGCATAGATCTGACATTGCTCACATCATTTCACGGCATGAATGCAATCATGAAACAAGGTAGGCCAAAAGTAACCGGCTCAGATAATCTTTTGAACAGTGGATATGCCCGAAAGATGGCCCCCACATGCGCCACTGTGGTAGTCGTTTAAGACTCTATCAGCCTTGTCAATAGTCAGGTATCGATGAAGAATGGTGTCAACGCCCCTCCGATATAGGATGTCTCTGATGAGGAGGTAGCGGGGGGCCTGATGGTGAATACGATGACAATCATATCGTGAAAGGTGGTTACCAAATTTTTGAGTGCGGAGATAGACGAGGAGGTCGCCATACTAAGGGTCATCTGAAGTGATGTAAAAGAGATGTTCGTCGGGAAAGTCAATATTGACAGGGGTACTAGTGGTGTCTGAGGGGAGGGCCGTGACTAGTTCAGAGAGAAAAAGGGCCTTCTTAATCTTAGGTGTTGAGAAATCAAGGTCGTACTCTTGAAGGATAACGATCCATCGGGAAAATTTTCCATTAACTTGCCAAGGACTGAGAAAGTACTACATAGGGTTGGAATCTGTGATGACTTTTGTTGTTCGAAGCAGAATGTAGTGGCGCAGTTTCTGTACTGTGAGGACGACTGCAAGAGAAAGTTTCTCTTCGTGTTTATACTTCAAGGGTGGCCCCGAGAGGTTTTTACTAACATAAAAAATGAAATGTTCACAATTTTCATCACCTAGCTGGACAAGGACGTTGGCTACTGATACAGCGGATACTGATACGTAGAGGATATAGTCGCGATTGTAGTCAGGTGCACTAATTAAAGGTGCATTTGAAAGCACTGCTTTAAGATTGTCAAATGATTGTTGGGTGTTTTTTAGTGTCCCAGTGAAAAGGGATGTCGTGATGTAGTAAGCAAAGGAAACTGTGTGCATGTATGGCATAATCTGGGACAAAGCATCTAAGGAAGTTAGCTTGGCCCTGTAGGCTCTGAAGTTGTCGTAAATTGCGGGGAGGTGGAATTTCGGTGATAGCTTGGACTTTGAGGGGGTCGACGCTAATACCATGTTGGGAAACAATAAAACTAAGGAGGCGCCCCACGGTGACACATAACACACACTTGAGAGGATTCAAGCGGATGTTGTATTGACGAGACCATTGAAAGATGATTCATAAATCATCGAGATGCTGGGTGCATTTCTTAGATCAAGATGTGAGGTCGTCCAAGTAAGTGAGGATGATATGTGCTAGATTGTGAAATATGTATGTCATAGCCAGTTAGAAAGTTGCGCCAACATTATTTAAGCCAAAAGGCATGACACGATATGCAAAAGTACCCCAAGGGGTAGTAAATGCGGTTTTATACTGATTGGGGGTGTGAATTTGAATTTGGTTATAACTAGAGAATCCGTCCATGAAGGAGAGAGCCTCGTGGCCGGCATAGTCATTGATAATTTGATCGATGAAGGGCGTTGGAAAGTTGTCTTTGGGACATGCATGATTGAGATCATGAAATTCGGTGTAAACGTGGATAGTGCCCTATTTTTTGTTAACGGGTACAGGGTTGGAAACCCATGAAGTATAGGCGATGGGGTAAATGAACCTGGCAGTGCGTAACTTGTCGATTTCGGCTTTGATAGCCACGACTTTGGATGGGTGTAGCAGTCACTGTTTTTGGTGAACTGGTGTAATGTTGGGCTAGGTGTCGATGTGATGTTCGATGATGGAGGGATCGAGACCAGGCATTTCCGTGTATGACCAAGAAAAAATATCCCTATATTCCTAGAAGAGGGCTTTATATGCGGTGATTTCCTGAGGAATACAAGCATCTCCAATGGTGATTTCTTCGACGACGCCATTTTTAATGGAAATGTTGATTTTAATGGTGGGGGAAATGTTGGCCATGTTTCCTTCTTCAAAAGAATCAGGGGCAGGGATGGGATTTTTGAACCAGTCGATAGGCCCTGATGGGATAAAATCCTTGGTTTCGACCGTGTAAATGGGGTTTTGGTTAGGAGGCATGAAGGCTTTCTGTGGAGAGAAGAGTGCGCGATGGTGTAGTGCATCCTAGGGAGAGTCCGGGTGGTTTAATTCCTTGAGTATTTCTTCGTTGCATTGGAAGTGACGGGAATACAAGGGGTCGTGAGGAGTGATCTCGGTGACCATGGTCATGTGGTTGCCCCCTGGTGAAGAAGCAGAGGGAACAATATTGGGAGATGGTGAGGGTTCACTCGATATAAACCATATATTGAAGGACTGATGGGTACCCGTGGTGGTTGGGTGTAGAATGTCCGTAGGGGAATGAACAGGAGAGTTGGGGGGGGTTGGGGGGTGAAACCTCAGATAAGTCATCCAAGAACCATGGGGGAATTGGAAGGGCCTCGAGTTCGAGAGAAATGACATGAAGGTCTGCTAGTGATGAGGTAATGTCAATTATCATCTCTGCGGGCCGTTGACACAGGGTCAATTGGCGTTGCCTGTACTCTATGATCATAGGACACTGGTATGTAAAATGAGCTAATGAATCACAGAGAGAGCAAGGGTGTCTCATACATTCATTGATTGAAGTGGTGACATACCATATGTCAGTGATATTGGTGGAGGAGGATGTAGCAGGACTGGGGTTGCTTTGGAAGTTCTGGCGTATTGGGGCTAATGTTTTCCGAAAGCATGGCAATGCTGGGCAATGGTGGGTATAATGGCCATATTATGAAAATATAGCACAAGCGTATTTTGTCCTCAACCCTTTACTACTAGAAGGGGGGGGTGGTAGTGGCAGGAGTAGTTGTAGTGGCGGGTGGTGGGGGAGTTTGGTTGAGTGGGATCAAATTCCGTAATTCTGGTAGCGATGGACAGTTGTTGGTTTGGAGGCCCTCTTTCTCACATAGTGCACAAGGTGGTGGGATGCGTAGAGGAAGTGGAGCTATGGGATCCTTCTTCTTTCTCCTGCCCCCAGCTGTGGCAGGAGGGTTAGTGAGTGGGGGTGTGGTTGGAGTAAGAATGGGAATCATCATGGGGATTCCTTCTTTTTGGGGTGGAAGGGATGGTCGAGGGACCATCTCTAGTGGGTGTAAATACCAAACTGGGATTGCTAACACCATATTAGGTAGTGTGAGCATTGCGGCTACCTGAAAAGCTTCGATACCTGGTGGAGGGTAAAAGAAGGGAATTTGGGTGATGGGTTGGGGAGCTGTCTCCCAAACTGTAACATGTCCATGGGGAGATGTGGAATCGTGGACTGGTGGGGTCGACGAGTGTCCAGGAGGTTCTGGAGGGGGGGTTTCTGTGATGAGTGGGACATCAGATATGACATAAGCCTCTGTAGGAGGAAGGGTATTCTCTGTGTGAGTTTCGTTAGATGATATGACGCATACTTGATTAACAGGATGAAGGAGTGATGGTGCTCCATGGTACGTTCCTAACTAGGATGGATCTTTAAAAATCCCAGGACCCATCTCGATGAGGAGATATGCGTCATGGCTTGTGTGGATGAGAGGAAGAATGTTATCGATGTTGGAAGATGGGTTAGGCTCATAATGTGAGACTTGGTCAATGGTAATGATATTCCCATTATGAGGGAACATCATTGTCTGAAAGACAGAAGAAGCCACTTCCTTCATAGCGTACATGTAGCTACGACCGAACAGGATATTATAATCGAGTGGGGTGTCGATAACTTCGATATCGATGAGAATAGTCTTGCCCTTGAGTTTGATGGGGACATTTTGGAAGAGCCCTTCAGGAGAGGATGGTCATCCATCATAAGCTCGTAAGGTGATAGCAGAGGGAATGAGTTCGGGGGAACCAAGATTTTTCCATGCAGTTTTGGACATAATGCATGTAGATGCACCTTCGTCGATGATACACCGATGAATTGTGATGTTCTATATTTTTACTGGTATTTGAAAAGCGATCAAGGTGGGAAGATGAGGTTCTCCACTGTCAAGATCGAAGGTAATGAGTCGGGTATCTGCAGGTTCGACTGCCCCCAAGGTGGAAAGTAATGATTTCTGCTGAGTAGGACAAGTTTGGAGGACCTCCAATACTGACATGGCAGCTGGGGATTGTGCTAAGTCGTCTACCAAACTGTAGTTATGAGCTGCCCTAGCCTGTGGGTTGTGGACATTCCTACGCAATGGAATGCGAGGGATGCGAAGTAGTGGTTCGGAGGAAGGGCGGGGGATCACTAACGGGGGTCCCGTCGGTGTAAGGCTTGTTTCTAGAGGGATAGGAGGAGACTCATTGGGTGCATGATACTGACGATTACGTGTTTGCAGAAGGATTTCTTCCTCATTAGTGAGGAGAATTGTGTGATCTGCTAGATTGTTAGGGATGAGGTATTGTTCCACCTAAGGTGGGGGATGTTGTGTGTCCTGTTGGGTGTTTATCACACCTTGATGTGGAATAGGAGTTTCCAACATGACGGGAGGGGGTTGTTGCACATATTGTTGTGGTGTCTTCTGAGGAGCAGGCAGTGCGGGAGAATGGAGAAGGCTTCCAGAGTCTTTCAACCGTTTGAAATCAGTGATCTKGGGGAAATGATGAGTGTAATGGATGAACTCACCACAAAGGGCACAAGGGAAGATGGTTTTAACATTATTGTTATTTCTCCCTTGGCATTTATTATTATTTCCCCCTTGGAGGTTTTGGTTCCCTTGGTTCTAGTTGCCCCCAATGGGTTGGTTCTGCTGGGGTTGATTCTCGCCTTGACCTGGGATGTTGTTGTTCTTGTTCCATCTTTTCTTATTGGAATTGTTCGACGGATGGGTTGGATTGGCTGTATTCATCTTTTCAAAATTCTGGTATTGCTGAATGATAGAGGGTTGAAAAAAATTCACCCCCGCATGAGGGTGTGGGGGAGCCATGGGTTGTGGGGGACCAGGAAATGGGAAGTACAGATTCTGTGGTGGTAACAATCTGTAAGGTACATAGGAAGGCATAGTGCTTTCTCTAGTACTATAAGATGAGGTAGAGGGGGTACCAGAGTTTTTTTGAACAGGTGGATGTATGGGGGGTGCCGGCGGTGGCCCACTGATGGGTGGAGGTATAGCAACAGGGTATGGCTATTGATAAGGGGGTGGGGGGTAATAAGAAGTGCCCCTGTATGCCGATGGGTATTGAGGTGTTCCGTACATCGGTGGTGGTTGGGGTTGTGGACCGTGGTGGGTAGTGGCACCAATCAGTCCGTCTGCTGTGTGAGACATCCCAGGTTTGTCTTGGCCAAATGACACAGGTTTTGGAAGATCAGGAAGTGCAGTGTATAAGTATCATGACTGTGCATATATGAGGTCATACTGTTGGGCCTTACTGATGGCTTCCTCTTCCGATTGAGGGAAGGTGGAAGCTACATCCTTACCGAGGAGAGGGACAAGTGATCTAAGAAACCAATCGAGACATTGTTGCTTGGTGGTTTCTGCTTTGCACAAACTACGTCGCCTACGCCACTCGTGAATGTGGTCAGCGATGTGTGTGGCTGAGGTTTGTTTGAAATTAGAAAGTAGTTCTAGACCATTGTCATGGTGGATTGGTAATTGGAAGAAGGTCAATAATGCTTTGGCCAATGAATCAAAAGTTGCATGGGACCCTGATTTTTCTTCTACATACCATTTGGCTGATGGGCCAGTAAGTGTGCATTGAAATAATCACAGTTTGATGGAATCATCCATAATGCTATTGGAGGAGCACCATAGGTGAAAAGTCATGACATGGTTGGTAGGGTCATCACCTTCCTTTCCTTCGAACTTTCGTATGTCCAAAGGTATTTTGGTGGGCATTGCAGACCATGTGGGATCATGCAATATAGGATCATTGGTAAGTTTGCTGAGATTTGGTATGTTGAGAGAGGCCAAATATGGCATCTATAGTGGGGAGGGGGGATTAGTTGCGGACATGGTGTGAGTGTGTTGTGAACCTGACCCTTGAGGGGGGCTATGTGGGTTGGTGCTTCCTCCTTGAGAGGGAGTGGGTCCCCCGCTTCCGTGTAAAGGAGAGCGAGTGAACGGATGACCCTGGAAAGTGGACCCAAGTAATGTAGAACCAAGAAAAGCTGATCCTAAAACAATAGCACTCACATGAGTGTGTGAAGGAGGTGCCAATGAGCGGGCACGACCAGACACTCCCCCTAAGATAGGAGGGAGGTTTAGCAAGAATCGTGAATGACGGGGGTTCTGTGGTTCCCCTATGATGTCAGACTAGCTGTGTGAATGTGTGGAAAGAGTGGTGAGAGTAATATAGAAACAAGAGCCTTTGCGTTGAAATGTTTACACAATATATATATATCCAAATCAAACTGTAATCAGATGTGCATCATACATAACATGTTTTTGAAAAAGAATCATATATGTGGGTAAGTGGGTTTTGTCTGCGTGGGGAATCAAAAGAAAAAAAATGCTCGTGTCCTAGAAGACGTAACGCCCTTCCTCTCAAATAGCACTGGACCTTCCAATACTACTCAACAGTGGGGTCTGAAGTCACTGAAAGAGAAACTAGTGAAGGATGAAATAATTGGTTATAATGAGGGGTAAAGGGGGCATATCCCGAAAGAGATGGCAATATTTCCCAATAGCCACACAAAATCCAATCAAGGTGCAATTGAAGCCCACAATTGGCACCTGGGTAGATGTCCTAAATTTGGTCACTAGGTACCTTGGTCAAAGTGCGGCATTTAGATTTTCGGCCTAAGAAATGGGTCACGGGCTGGATCCTATCCAAGAGGTGGGTGCCTCAAGGGGGGATGCACAGAACAACCAGACCTCGGCCTTCAACCCTTCATGGGTATTTTCCTGCTTATGGTATTGGAACACTTGACTTGGAGGATTTTTAGTTCCCTATTTGACAACTTCTATGTTTTGATAATGTGAGAACCAGATAACAGGGAGTTATTTGGATGCCTATCCCCAAAATCCTACCTAGACTAAAAAAATTCTTTTGGCACCTCCTGTGGAGGAAAACTTAGTGAGTTTTTAGAAAGATTTTATATGTAGTTGTTTTGGGAGGTTGGGGCTGCAAACTAACCTCGTTGATTTAAAAATGGGAGTGGATACTTTCGTCAAGAAAATGGTGGGGTATTTTTGGAATCCCTTTGGAGAAAACTTACTTTAACCTCCACGTTTTCAAGGAGAAGCTATGTGAGTGATAAGTGAATTTTGTGTGTGAGTGAATGTGTGCCAATGTTTTAGTGAATTAGATATCACCTTGTTGCATGTGGACTTTGCTTGGTCCTTACAAGTGTTTGATTACCTAATTAACTAAGTGCCTTTGGTACAACCTTGCGTAATTCAAAAGTCCCTAGGAAGCTAGCATGTGGACATGTGGGTCCGTTACTATCCCTTTAACTCCCTATTGTGATGTATTCTAAGAAAAGCTTTGAAACTATCCTAGATTGAACATGTGGGCATGTATGGGCCCGTTACAAAACCTTTAAACTCTCCTAGTGTTTTGATCTAAGAAAGTAAACTTCAAGCACTATCCTATCTTTGTAGCATGTGGGAATGTATGGGCCCATTACAATATTAAGATGTGTTTGAAAAAGCAAAGTAAGAGGAGTCCCAAGAAGGGCTCTTGTCCTCTCCTAAAGGTTTTAATGTTCTTTAAAGGGAGATGAAATCGTTTCACAACCTTTTTCTGATTCTCAAGATCACTTGGAGGCATGAGAGAAGAGCATACTAAGCGATTGTTACTCAATTTCTAGTCCCAATGAAAGTTTAAATGTGATTAAAAATGATTTCCAACTTATATTGTGAGTCAAAACAAGCCATCCATGTGGCAAAAATCAAAGAAGGGAAATTTATTTTATCCTCCTAAGTGCCTATGTGTTTTTTGACTAACCCCTTTATATGATGAGGGGACTAAGTGTGGTGCAGCTTTTAAAACATGCTTGAAATCATTTTTAAGAAGGAAAATGGCCTTCCCCACATCTCAACAACTTTACAATGTGAATTTTTGCACAGGTGCGTGGGTCTCAGTGGAGACAAAGGCGCATAGAGCGCATGCGCGTGAACAGAGACAAGTCAATAGGTGCGCGTGCACATAACCAAATTGTGAATCAGACGCATGGGTGCACGATGCGCGTCTGTGGGCCTAAAAACCCACACATAAATGGCACACGGCCGAGAATGAAAAATCGGAATGGATTTCTCTCAATTCAAATTGGAATTGGCTGGTTGGCAGGTCGACTTAGGCCGGTTAGTGCACCTGCAAGTTAAACAAACTAAAAGAAGAGTAAGAAAAACCCAAATGAGGTAGGAAATTGATACCTTTCCCCAGTGGAGTCTCCAATCTGTTGCGCCTCTTTCGTCACCTTGGTGAGAAAAATAGAGGTGCTTGCAAGCTCAGTTGGGTCTGCTGAGCAGGACAACTGTAAGGAAAAGAGTTAGGGAAAGAAAATAAAAGACTACAATTAAGAATTAAACTAAGAAATGCATAACAACTAAATTCATGAGCATAGGGACATAGAAACAAAAAGAACCATAAGACCCATGTCACCAATGTTTGAGGCTGATCTATTAGTGAAAAAAAAGCACCAAGAAGAAAGGGGACTATGAGTCCCTTCTTCCTCCAAGGGAGGGCTCTTGGACCCCCACTAGCTAGCTCTTCTTACAACAAAGAAAAATGGAAAATGATGATGAAAGAACTCTTTACAAATCCACTCAATGGTGAGGTGGATTGTCCAATGTAATGGTGCCAATATTCTCTTGAAAAGGATGGAGTCCTCAAGACAATAGAGGAAGCATAACATTACTTTGAATTCCTTGAAAAAATGAGGTGCATTCATGGATTTTTATAGCATTGCTTTGGGTTATTGTTTAATTGCTTTGTAGTGTGAAAAGAGGCCAATTAGGGCATTCCTAGGTATTTGACCAGCCCACCAGTTGGATCCAGTCAGATTTGAGGGTCAAATCGGCTTGGGAGCTGAACCATAAGTGGGTGGGAGGCCGACCACTCTCATAAATGTGCCGTTTAGCAGGTGCGCGGATTTTTGCGCTAACAGTCACGTGTCATGCACCTGCGTGTGATGTCTGTGTTCCTGTTTCATGCATACGCGCGTGCACCCAATGTCTGCATAGCGCTCTTCACGTTTTCACTACTTTGCATAGCTTTTGACCTTTTTTGAATGCTGTGGTATTAATTTAGGTCCATGAATGACTTCATTACTGTTTGACGATGCTGAGTTCTTGTAACCATGTGTGGACAAAATTTTAGTGATAACAACATTGTCCTCTCATGTATCCCAACTTTTCAAACAACCTCATCCTCAACAGGTTTGTGACAGACTTCCACAAACTGAACAACATGACGTCTCCAACAAGGCAAGCAACTCACCAAGATGTAGATTTAGAATACGCTTTTCCCTCTCCCCCGGGAACTCAATGCAATGGAGACCATTGATTCCTAAGGAGGGAGGATTGATCCAGGTGGATATCAGTGGCCACCTACCTTTTCCATTTGGCTCAAAACAATTTTCTGGAAATTTACTATTTTTAGTAGTTTTTAACTTCTGGGGCCATTTTGAGGGCCCAAACGAAGGTTTTTAGAGATAGAGGTTCTCAATGATAGACAAAGACATTATTTAGCCTCCAAAATGAATCTTCTCGATGATACCTTTCCAACAAGCTATCATACGCCTAAAACAAAGATCGTATGCATACGTTATGACCCCGAGAAGTTGATGCACCAACTTACCCAAACATGGCCCACATGAATTTTGGCGCTTCATCTCCTAGGGTTAGGTTTTTGGATGTCTAGTGTTTTTGGAATTCTGGTTTATTTTAAAAAGGCCTTCAGAGCCTCATTGTAATAATCTTCTTGCGAATGCGAGTAGCCTTCACATCTCTTCTTAGAGATAAGCTGCCACCATTCTAAAGAGTCTTTCACTCTGTATTTTTACAGTCTCTGTACATTTATTTCATTAATAGAAATCATGTATTACTGTATATATGTGTTTATGGTTGCATCTCTGATACATTCCTATTATATTATTGAATATTTGCGATATCTTTGTGCATTTATTTATTATATCTCCGCTCTCATTTCGTGCCGAAAATAAATCTGGATCAGAAATGTTGGAAGCTTCACCCCGAGCTTCGTCGTACACCAAGAAAGAATTATATACAAGATCCTATGAAGTTGGAGGATTGATCCAAGTGGTTCCTGAGTTAAAAAAAATGGCCAAAAATCAAAGTGCACAAGATTTTACAAAACCAACACTAAGTCCAAGATCTTTTTGAGATCTTTCCAACGATGCAAACGACACCTCAAATGAACTCCAGATGAAAAAGTTATGGCCATCTGAAATGTTTGGCAAATAGGAAAATATGGCGAAGTTCATATAGTGATGATGTGAACATAACATTAGCATGATGATGTGGTAGCGCGAGAGGCTTCCATGTGTCAATAATTTTTGGCACTTTCAGGGGTCCATGTGGACCAATAAAAATGTGCCATGTGGCATCCATACAGATGCCACATGGTAGTATGGATACCGACGAGTCATCTGACGTAGTTGTATGGTGATGATGTCAGTAGAGTGATTGGACCATATGAAATGTTGATGTGGTAGTATGATGCTAACACAGTAGGTGACGTATTGAATCATTGGGAAGTATGATGATGACATGGCAGAGTTACGTGGTTGTACAATAAATGATACAATAGATGATGTGGCAGTACGATAATTGACGTGGCACCGATGTGTCTATTGAATGGGCAGTATGACAGATGACATGACAACACGAAAGGTTGCCACTTGTCAAGTGGATTTGTCCTTTTCAGAGGTCGAAATAGACCAGTAAATTTTTCCACATGTCATCCATATGAATGATGTGGCAGTACATAGGTTGACGTGTCAGATGACGTGGTGCTAAGGTAGGCGTTGAATGGACCGCCATTGGACTGTTGACTGGGCATTGATTGTCCAATCACAGAGTGCCATGTGGCGCAATCATAGGGTTCCAACGACACCCCTCAGATTCCTAATGAGAATTGTGTTATCACACTAAGTTGCCTTGGGTATTTTAGCCCTTAGTTTTAAGTTTTAAAGCCTTTAGATTTTAATTTTTTCTTTATTTTCTTAGTGTGATTTACTTAGGTTAGCTTGAGAAAATAAAGGATTAAGTGTTGGTTGGCCCTCACATAGGTGTTAGCCTAGGTTCATTTTATGGCTTATGATTTTGACTCACCTCATGACTTGACACCAAGCATAACCCATCCCATGACCTACATGACTTGACATTTCACTCTTTTCACTCATACCTTTATATCCTTGCCATGTTGTCCCTATTTCCGATTAAAGGGGGTCAAATCATCCTTTTGAAAAAGAGCACTGCCAACTCACTAGGAGTTTCTGTAGCACACTCCTTGTCCTTTATTCCTTGCCATGATTCGTCATCATTTCGTTGAGGTCATTTTCTGCCTTGTTTTCAGCACCATGGTTCATTAAAATATGTGTTCAAAGATTTAGTTTTAATTCATTTTCTAATGGTTTCAAAGATTTGAATGATTCTCAAACTTGGCGCTGGTAAAACTGCTAGTTCAGACCAGTTCCAGACAATGCTACATGATCATCTGCTGAGGTGGATTTGGAAGCTGAGGTGGTCGTGGTGATATCCCAACCAGCTGTAGAACCTCAAGTTGTCATTACTCCTCCAGGTATTCTGTGAGCCCACTCCATTGCATAGATAATTCGTGTGATAGTTGTTGCCTAAGTTTTGGTAGCGATTGTGTCTGCAAATTGATCCCTTCTTCATCCCTCTCCATCCATATTTCCCCTCTTACAGACTTGCAACCATTTTCACCTAGTTTTCAGTTATCCACACACCAATTCATATTTCTCCTGAGTGTTGAGTGCCCATGCAAGCACTTTTCCTTGTGTGCACACAGTGCTACCAAAAACACTATTGAAACCTCTCCACATTTCCCCTGTTGTATCTACTATTTGGATTGGACTGCTATTTTCCAGGTATTCAAAGACCATCACAACAATTTTCCTTTCACTACATTATAATTCTTTAGTTTGAGATCTACAGACAGTAAGGGGAGGGGAAATTGCATTTCTTTCCTTTCAAAATCCATCAAAGCAATGTTTTGTCAAAATAAAGTGAATTAGAGGAGAATTGTAGGAAAGAGCAACCATTGTTCACTATCATTCTCCCATTTAATTCTGCCTCTGTTTTCTCCCAAAAACTTCACTGCACCACAGCCTTTGATCCCTCATATTGACCCATGGAGACACCTCAGAAGAAGAAATCTCACAAGTGAGGCACTATGGTCAGAACTGAACCCTCAGACAAACACCTATTTGGTGAAAATCCAATGGTTAGGGAAGTTTTTTAGAGGGTGGGTTGCCTCTCATTTTTCCAAAACATGCAAATGGGACATCCTGAAGTGGAAAGGAAATTTTCCTTACATTTTGATGGCCTTAAGACTAATTTAGGATATCTGGAGTTTGAGGTGTCTGAATCCTCTATTGTAGCAACCACATGGATTCCTAACACTAGGGAGAGATGGTTTAAATCCATGACTTTGAATGCTGCCTTCTTGTTGGCATAGAGGCAGACCCAGGGTTCACACTCAAGAGCGCACAAACAAACCCTAACTACCAACCCTTTTGGCAACACCTACAAAGCAGATGAAGTCTCACCTGAGGTAGAGGCAGAGGTGGTTGCAGGACTCAGATTTCTGCAACCTTAGCTGGGACACATATCTGTGATTATAGCACTTAACAATTATCTAGAATGGTTTATCCATCAATATTAAATGCTTACAACACTTCACAGATAGCACAGAGCATCGCAGTATATACTTAGATTCATGAAGACTTAGCACTTAGATACAACAAGATTTGGATTCACTAGATCAGACACTAAGAATCTTATATATCAGATATAACATTCATTCCTATCTCAGAAGCACAAAGCATAATTAAATCTATTTAATCACATAAAGCACTTAGCTAAGAAGGAGATAAACACATTAGGTCAAAGCACAGAGAACAATACACAAAGTTACTGTGGTTCACCCCCACACTGGGGATACGTCCACAAACTCTTCTTATTTATATTATCTCAGTCAAGTGGTTACAACATAGAGCTTCAATGACCCTTATTTCGCACAAGATGGAAGATCCGCACAGCTCGCTAGATCCTTCTTCCTTGCACTTTAGCACAAAACTACACCAACTTGCACTTATCTTTTCAACCTCCTTACAATCGTGCACATAACACTTGCAATATACATCCGATCACACAGATCCAATTACTAGCACTAAGCCTTTAGCTATACATCACATACATGTACTACTGTCCTCTACTTACATTGCCTAAGTATTTATAGATTAAAAAATGGGCCTAAGCATGGGTAAACCCATGGGCCAAAATACCTTTCTCGTTACATCAACCCAAAACCCTACAGGGACCCAAAAATAGGTCTAGTTTCCCTACTTTTCGCTTCACATTGCGCTCCATATTTGGAAAGATTTCGCAGTCCCTAAAAAAATAAAATATGACCAAGTATTCTTCAAAACTTGGTCAAGGGCCAACATGCCCCCAACACTCACCTGTGACTCATCCGGAGTCACTAAGGTCTGATCTATTCTGCCTCGAGCTTAGCTCGAGCTGCTACTTTGTGGTTTCCTCTTGCTCGACGAACTCCTAGATGAGTGTGTTATTAATTGGTCCTTCTAGGTGCTATTCTACTGTAGTCACGATATGTTCCAAATCTGTTCCTTGGTTCTCAATATCTAAGAATAGCTGACATTCCTTATCCTGCAAAGGTGGAAGTTGTTGAGTTACTTCCATTACCTTGCTCTGGATCATGTGGATTTGTTGCTGTGCGATGCGTTTCTCGTGGGATCGCTTCATTTTCTCTATGGTTGATAGGGCCTTCAACTGCATCTAAAGTCTATCTGCATGCTGCTTTTATTCCTGGAGTTGCGACTCCAATTTATGCAATTCTAGGTTCTCAGTTAGGTTCTCATGTATCTGTGCACTTCTGCTACTTAATTGTTTTTATTCTTTGGTGAGTGCTTTAATCCTTTCTACTATACTCCGGACAATTATTTCTTGCTAGTCACGCTCTTCTTGTGGGGTGCTTGGGATGATCTGAAGCTCTAAGTTCACGACTCTTTGTTGAAGTTGTTGAATAGCTTCAACAAGCTTCATCACTTGACGGTCTAAGGGTTCTTCGGCCTTCTGTTCCAAGCTAGTCACAAAGAGAAATGCTCTGTTGAAAGCTTCTTTGATCTCGACTTGCTTCGTGAGAATCTGCTCCTTCTCCTTTTGGATTTTTGCTCTGTCTTCATCAAATTTCTCTTGGATGGCATCCTTCTCTTGCTATTCAGCTCGACGCTTCTCTATGATTTCCTCCTGTGCTTTATTTAGGGTCCAGGTGGCCTGCATTGTTGCTTCTTCTTCTTTTCGAAGGAGTACTTCGATTGTGTCAGCAATTCTGTGGAGTTGAACTAGTTCATCCCCTTCTTCTATTTTTCCTTCTGGCAGGGCGCAGTGGAATATGCATGACTTGATTGAAGTGCTTGCTTTACTCCTTGGAGCTCGATTTAAATTCTCCTGTACATGGCCTCTTGCTTGGCTACCTATTTTTCTGTTATCTCTTCGATAGCTTCATTCATAGTCACGAGGAGAAATATGAAGTCATCTGGGGTGAGTGTGGTCTTCAGTTTAATCACAGATGCTTTCAACTTCTTCTTGGAAGAAGGTTCTRGAGGTGAACCCTTTCTTTTCTTTGTGATATCTACTTCATCCTCTGGCCTTTGTTCAACTTCTTCAAAGTCTTCGTTATTACCTCCGTGATCGGGTGTGGTGGAAGCCGTCCTTACAGATCTACTATCGACGTTCTGGATTTCCTCATCTTTCTTTATCTTCTTAGTTTTCTTCACCTTATTGGGCCCAATTGTATTTTGTGCATCTTTTGGGCTATCGATGTTGGACATATCTACTGGATCTACTAATATAAGGAGGTCCGCCAACCATTCCTTGGTGATTTCTTCCAGGTCTTCTTCTGTCAGCTTATAATAGGACTGAAGCTATTTTTGGTGTTCATCAACATGTGGAGTTAGGTATATAAAGTGGCGATCCACGCTGAAGTTTATCAGAAGTTGGAACCTTTGTAAAGTTTTTGGGGTTATGAGAGGTTCACCCCCTATGGCTTCTTTCAGTTGGTTATAGTATGTATGAAAAATGACATTTGATTGCCACTGCTTGCTCATATCGTTCTAGTACCATAAGGTACTGAACTTCATGGCTAAAGGCTCAAAATGGTCGAGGTCCAGGAAGGTTGCGCCTTCCGATAGCTCCCATGAAACAAAAGAAATTAGTATTAGTAGCCAGCTAAAATGGAATTCATGCCCCTAATCTTGGGCTTCTCTATAGTCAATCTCGAGTTGGTTGACCAGGTACTTCGCTCGGTTCATTTGTAGTCCCTCTGTGCATTTTCCTGTGAGGTCAACTACGAAGCCTGATACTTGAATTGGTCTGTTTTTACGTACCAATTTACCTAATATCAGTTGGCATGCAAGGTGCACTGCGCCACTTTCAATAGAGGTTACCTTGTAGCCTCGTGTGCCCTTCTCGACATTGCCATAAGCTTCTTTAATATTTTTTGAAAGAGCACGGTTCGTGGTCTTTCCAGGGTAGTAATCCTGGGGATCAGGGCCCTTCATACTAAGCCCGGTGATCCTCTTGATCAATGATGGATCAAAATTTATGCTATGGTTTATCCACATGTATCCTCCATGGTAACTTTCTAGCAGCAATTTTACACAAGCATTCACCTCTTGGTGTCCGCTGAAGTGTGGTATTTTCATGATGCTGAGCAAAGTAGACTGCTCGAGGTTCATCGTCCATTGCTAAGGGACGATCTTGGAATTATTTCCCTTGGTTCTAGTTAAGTACTTGTGAAGGGAAAGCATGCTGTAAGATTTACGGTCTCCCAGGTTGAAGTCACAAAACTTTAATGCCGCAACCTTGTCTTGATCTGCGCGGTAGGTGCGTACTCCTTTTGGTAGATAAGCAGTGACTAGGGTGTATTCAAAGTCTTGAGGGACATTGTCCCAGTTAATCGCACCGCTCAAAGGGGGTATGTAAGCTGGTAGGATGGATGGTACTAAATTTTCATTGGTTATGTCGTCTTTATGCTTAGTTTTTCTTTCTGCACCAGCTCGAGATGTTTCTGCTTGAGCAGTCGACAGGGAGGCTTGCGTTCCTCTCGTCGATGATGCCTGTAAACCCATAGAAAAACCTCTTTATGACATGAATCGCTCGGTTCTGAGGCTAGCGAGTACCTCTCTTACAGATTCTTCAACTGTGCTGAGATCGTCGGACATATACAATCAAGGAAAATAATCAGGGTCACCCTGGTCTTAAGCACTGTACTGGGGTAAATAAAAATGATGTGATGATCATTGTAGACACTTTCTAATTCTGCGAGCTTCAACTTCTTAATTGGAAAAAGCGTTCTTCAGGAATGGTGCGGTGAGCTAAATAGGCAATCTCAACAACGATCTTCTTGCAACAGACATGGGGCCTTCATTAACTCCGTTCTATCCATTCTAGTGCTGGCCAATGGTCTAGTGGTAACCCATAATTTCTTTTCGATCCGTTCGGAGTGGTAGTAAAACAAACATATTGGCTTCCAACGACTATATCGCTTCGCCATGGTGAAGTGACCCATGTCACTATTTTGATATCTCAGCGAAGCTCAAATTCTGCAATTTCTCTTTTCTTGAAGTTCCATCTGGACTCTTCTATAGTTTTTCCATCTTCGCCTCCTTCTTACTTAACTTTCTAGCTTTCTTTCCTGTGAGCTTCGTCTCAATGGTTCTTTTCTTGTTCTGATTACTATTTTCCTTGGATATAGTCACTTCACACTGCTGATGTTCTTTCTTAGGGTTCAGGGATAACATCTCTTCTTTATCTACGATGGAGACTTCAGTCTTCTGTGAATCCTCTGGCATTCTGATAACTTCAAAGTCTGGGTTTCTAGTGTGAAATGGCTTTGATCTGTTCTTCTGTTCTTCAATCAACTACATGATCTTTCTGGCCCTGAAGTCTTTTAACTCTTGTCTATGTTGTTCTAAATTTTTTTCTTCTTCCTTCTTTCTACCATGATCTCTTTCAATCCAAGGATTTCCAAGTAATATAGTAAATGGGGCACTGTCCTCAATAAATTTGATGATTTCAAAATATTCCTCTGTCGGAATTCCATTAACATTCATAGATATCCGAGTGAGCCTTCCACATAGGTTTACCATTTTTCCTCTGAATAACCCTATTCCACTTAGGGATGGAGTCATAACAGGTCTCCCTATAGCTTCCCAATTTATTTCTTTCATGACATTCACCTGCGTTTCCTCATCCAGAACATAGTCAATGTCGAAGTCTTCTATTCTTACTTCGATGCATTCTTTTTCTTTGAAGATCTCTGATAGCCTGATATGTCGGTGATAATTCAAGGTTTCTTTCATTTGTAGTAACATCTTCTCTGATTCTTTCTAGGTTTCTGCTATTTCTGGATCTGCCTTAAGGTTTTCTTCGTGTAGATTCATTTTTTCAAGCATGACAATCATTCTAGGGCAATCCAATACTTCATGGTGCAAAGCCTTGCAAAAGAGACAACTTGTTCTTCCACCAGGGCACTCCTTAGCTAGATGTCCTGGTTTTCTACAACTGTAACATAGGTTCAATCCTCTCTTTCTTTTAAATGACCCCTTACCTCTTCTGCACTGCACACTACGGTCATGTTAGTTAGCCTGCAAAAAATTCTTTCTAGGATCCTGCATCCATCTGTTAGTCCAAACATTCTTTCTATGCATAGGTATAACATATATATCATTATTCTTATCAGATCTATCAAATTTTCTTCCATCTAACAATGCCCTAGTTTTCAGGCTAGGAAAAAATCTATCAAGCGTACCTAAATTCATGCTTTAGAAATAAAATATTTCCACTTATCTTACCTATATAGATCACAAAGTTTTTGTATCTAAGACTTTTAACTATTCTAACCTTTATCAGAGCACATAGTTTAAAGATCTTACCTCTTTTCTGCAGATCTGACCTCTTTCTTTTAGAAATTTCCACTTTTAATTTTCTTAGAGCACAGAGCATTCAGATCTCGCTTCTTTTCTTCATATCTAATCTTCCTTTCTTCAGGTTTGATCTGATTCAGAGCTTTTTTTTCACAAAGCTTCTTCTTCTTTAGTTCCCAACAATCACAGTTTCAGGTCCTGACAACAAAACCATTTGTTGGCATAGAGGCAGACCCAGGGTTCATGCTCAAGAGCACACCAACAAAACCTAACTACCGGCCCTTTTGGCAACACCTGCAAAGAAGATGAAATCTCACCCGAGGTAGAGGCAGGGGTGGTTGTAGGACTCAGATGTTTGCAACCTTAGTTGGGACATAGATCTATGATTATATCACTTAGAAACTATATAGCATGGTTTATCCATCAATATTCAACCCTTATAGAACTTCACAGATAGCACAGAGCTTCACAGTATATACTTAGATTCGAGAAGACTTAGCACTTAGATACAGAAAGATAGATCAGATTCACCATATCAGACACTAAGAATCTTATATATCAGATCTAACATTCATTCCTATCTCATAAGAACAAAGCATAACTAAATCTATTTAATCACATCAAGCACATAGTGAAGAAGGAGATAAACACATTAGGTCAAAGCACAAAGCACAATACAGAAAGTTACCATGGTTCACCCCCACCCCGGGGATACGTCCACAAAGTCTTCTTCTTTATATTATCTCGGTCAAGCGGTTACAACACAGAGATTCAATGACCCTTACTTTGCACATGACATAAGATCTGCACAACTCGTTAGATCCTTATTCCTTGCACTTCAACACAAAACTACAACAACTTGCACTTATCTTTTCAATCTCCTTACAATCATGCACATAACACTTGCAATATACATCCAATCACATAGATCCAGTTACTAGCACTAAGCCTTTAGCTATACATCACATAGATGTACTACTATCCTCTACTTACATTGCCTAAGTATTTATAGATTATAAAATGGGCCTAAGCGTGGGTAAACCCACGGGCTGACATCCCTTTCTTGTTACATCAACCCAAAACCCTAAAGGGACCCAAAAATAGGTCTAGTTTCCCTACTTTCCGCTTCACGTTGTGCTCCATTTTTGGCAAGCTATCGCAGTCCCAAAAACGGTCAAATATGACCAAGTATTCTTCAAAACTTGGTCAAGGGCCAACACTTCTCCAAGGAATTCCAAAATATATATTATCATTACTGAAAACTTGTCCAAGGGGGTGCCTAGAAGTCATCTAGTCGAAGGTTTTTACAAGATGTTGAAGATCATCCAGAGATACTTCACATGTGAGGGAAGGTTTAATATGTTATACCAGTACCATATAAGTCTTCTGCTTCATTTTACTGGTAAAGATGAAATTAATATCCATTTCTACTTGTTGAGGAGCATGGGGAAAATTTATGATAGAGTCCAAGCCAAATCCAAGGCTGTGGACACTAGTGTATTTCACTCTGGATTGATCCAAATGTTGGTTTTGGAAGAATTGAGGAAGAGGAACATCCCTTGGGAGAAATTTATTGTTTATTCTCACATGAAGTTGGACATAGATTCAAATCCTTATTCAAAGATGTAGAGTCCTTTACCATCTACAAGTGATGCTCCAGTAGGAACAAGCAAGAAAAGAAAGAGTAAATCCATTGCTCAAGACAGAGATGTTATTAAGGAAGTTGAAGAAATAAAGAGGGAGGCTTATCATTCTCCATAGAGAGAATTTTCACCTCCTCCTGCACTAGAATTGGAAGAGGTCCCTTCATCCACTAAAGCCACAACCAAGAAGGGAAGAAAAATACATTTCTCTTCACCTTCTCCAACAACTAGCACAAAATTAAGGAAACCCTTTACTAGATCATCATCTCTCAAGGAGGTTGTTGAAGCACAAGTCTTACCCAAGGTTTCAATTCTAAAGAAAAATAAAGATAAGGGAAAAGGCATTGAGAAGCCTGTTGAGGTGATAGATAGACCTCCTATGTAGTAGAAAGATGAAGGTGAAGCCATGAAGAATCTTGATGAGGTGATTAACATCAACACTCCACCTAACAATCACACCTTCAAAAGATTGATTAGAAAGCTCAGGGAGGCTAGGAAGGAGGTTTCTCATTTGAAGGCTGAAGGTTTACCTGAAAGAATTAAGATGAAGGAGATTATGGATATGTACAACAACACCCTTGATTTGGAAACATTTGCAGCAAGAAGATCCCTTCCTTTCCATAAGAAAATCAAGAACCTCTATAGGAAAAATAGAGGCTTTCAGTCTCATAATAGAAAACTCAAGGTAGAACTACAACAATTCAAGGATGAAGTGGCTCGGAGGTATTTGAATGTGCTAGTTGAAGCTGCCATTGAAAGAGAGGAACCAATAGTGAAGAAAAGCACACTTGCAGTCAAGAAGACCACCCCTGCAAAAGAAAAACATGTTGTTGTGTTAGAAGGAAGCCCTCCTTCCAAAAGGAGGAGTTCTAGGATGATGAAGTGATTGGGGGGATATAAGCTCCATTTTTTAGAATGGTCTCTTTTTGCAAGAGTAAGTGATCAAGGATAATTAAGTTTTTTCCAGCTATATAGGCATATACAGGTTTCTAACCTATCAACTCAAAGTTATTGATTAGTCTCATCATACATAAGAGTACATACATTCCGTAGCGCCATGGCACTGTGGAATCATTTATATAGCATGTCCCACCATTTTGATACCTGAAGTGCTACCAAATCTCCTAAGTTGTGTAACGATGGAGCTACTGAATTCGTAGGTATATATTACAGTTGTGCTACCAAATTCATTTTGATGATGGGTGCTACCAATTTTGTAGGACCAATTCATTAAGGGCACTACCAAATTTCACATAGAGATACAAAGGCTCAACGCTATCAATTCTGCAGGCCTATTTTGGATCTGCGCTATGAAATGTGCAAAGTATTTTTTCAAAGGTGCTACAGAAACTCACTACCCAACGCGCTTCTGAATGGTGCTACAAACTGGCACCTGGAATCAAGGGGTTCGAGTTTATCACTCTTTTGGGTGGATGATGATGTGGACAAGAACTATGACCATAGGTGGTAGCATGATGAAAACATACAACCTCTGCAAGACACTTGTCATGGAAAGGGATGTGCATCAATGAAGACAATGTCAGTTAAAGTTTGTTGGATTGGTTGCCAACATATTTCCTTTTTTATAGCATAACTGTTAGTACATGTGTTAGATTGAATAACTGATTTGGAGAATCCTATGGGAGGGAGGCCAACTCACACCTATAGTTGAGGCCTTCCCTTTTTTGTTATAAATAAATACTCAAAATTTTTTAGAGGGTTCGAATGGTTGAGCTAGGCTCCCTTATTGTAATATTTTGATTAAGCATACTGGTTCTCTAGTTATGTACTTGACTTGATAATTTTTTATTAATATAAGTCAGTTTCTCTTATTCCATCTTGTTGCCTCTCATACTGAAGTTTTTATGATTGAATGATTCAGATGATATTGTTATAGCTGTATTATGATGAATGTTTGATTATAGTACTGTTATGATGTTCTTAAGTGTTCTCTAAACTTTGAATTCAAGAAGATATTGTGTTTGAGTTTTTCCTCCTTAGGTTTCTTGAAGACCCGATGTCAATAGCAGACCTCTACATGTTCCTGACCAAAGTCTTCCTTCTATTCACTTTTACTCCCATTCATTGACTGAAGTTGATCAAGACCTCAATTGCTTGTGCATGCTATCCTAGATTTTTGAGTTAAAACATTATTATCCCGAGTCTTGTCCATTTGACCTTATAAACACTCATTTAATTTTACACATAATCTGATGGGTACTGGGCTTATCCTCTCTGCAATCTGAGGATGATTCCTAGTGCTAACAAATTGGATCCAAAAAATAAAAATTTAAAAATGGTTGGCCACCGGATCGGCCGACAACCAACCAACCAATAGATATTTTGCACAAGGTATAAATATGGTGGGAGTTATAACTATACACTATATGGGGAGACCATGGGGTTTGACCCTCTGACCTCCCCCAACTTTAGCAGCGCCCTAACCAAACGTCAAATGTGGCAGCTTTGTACAATATGTCTCTGCCAACTTATTTAAACTACAAACTATTCCATCCATCGGAGGAGAGGTACATGCACGTGCCCATTTGTGACACAAATTTCAATGCATCCAGGAGCATTTATTACATAATACTACCTATGTTGGCACAAATTTCAAGGCAGAGATCCAAGAGGGGTCTGGAAGTGACAATGACATAATTTTAAGAAATTATAGTCATTTTTTCATGATTTATTTCCATGAATCCACAAGTGCATTCAAAATTTGGATTCGAGCAATGGAAATTGAAGGCTATGGCCAAGCCCATGTMTGCTTGGCACATTTTTTGAAGCAGAGTTGCACCCTTCAGAATAGGGTCTATTTTACAGTCAAAAGTTGTAGAATGATGAGACGAACCTACTGGTGTTGTGTATGTTGAGATTTGGGCATCTCATTGAGCACCTTGGCATGAAAACCAATKTAAGTTTCATGCATTTGTAATTTTTTCCTCTTTTTGGAAATTGCAAGAAGGTGAATGTATGTTGCAGATTCCAGTGATCTTTGAGTGTTGCAACAAGGAAAGAAGATCTGAATTATTGTAGGAATTCATTGTTTGAGCCTTACATGTAAACTAAGATAGTGTGGTAAGAGGCCATTTTGACACTTCGATAGAAAGTAGTCATGTTTACAGCCAAAAGTCTCACATGGGATTTTCCTTATTTATTATGTTGCACATGTTTGTAATGGGGGTTTTAAAAACCATAGAAATACCACTAGTGCACATTTGGGGGTATTCATCTTAATGATAATGATGTAAAAGGTTGTAATAATTATTGAAAGTAATGATGAGAATGAGAGGCATTTTGTTCTATGCCTAAACCTTGTTAAGCCTTGTTGGAAATATTGCAATGGGTCTTGTATCCACTGTTGAGTGAGAGGCATTATTTTTTCATAGGCATGTTTTTGAAATCATTGTAAACTTGTCCATGAGTGTTTTATAAAACTCCTGGAAAGTATGGTATTTCTTTGAGAATTGAAAATTTGTGATCATGTATTATCGGATATGGATTTGAATTGATGCAAGTGTTGGCATCAAAATCCTCATTCCGAAGTACAAAGTTGAAGGAGAATAAGGGTGCATCCTTTCAGATACATTTGCTATGAAAATCAAGGAATCAAATACATATTTTCATTGATGTAAGTATTGGCATCGACAACCTCATTTTGAAGCACAAAGGTGAAGAAGAATAAGGGTGCAGCCTTTCAGATACATTTGTTAAGAATATCAATGAATCAACTATATATTTTCATTGGTGCAAGTTTTGACATCAACATCCTCATTCTGAAGCACAAAGGTGAAGAAGAAGAAGGGTGCAGCCTTTCAAAGACATTTGTTATGCAGATCGAGTAGTGGGGAAGTGAATCATGGAGTGTAAGACTCTTCCTAGAATATGGTTGTAGATATTCAAATTTCTCTCAATACTTTTGGAGGACCAAAAGTGCTTTTTATGGGGAGATATGATCTAGGAGGATCTCCACACAAGGATTCATTACTTTGCACACCATGTATAACATCATTAAAATTATGATCAATGATAGGTGTCCAAGTTTAAAAGGAATGTTTAATGCTTCATATTGTAAAAATGATTAATATTTTTTGAGCATAATGTGCTCATGTATTTTTCATTTAATTTTTAAAAAGGAAATTAAGATTAAGTGTGAGAATCCACCTCACAAATTAGTTTCCTAGTTTTAAGGGGAAATTAGTTTTGTTTGAGAATCCACCTCACAAATTAGTTTCCTAGTTTTAAGGGAAAATTAGCTTTGTGTGAGAATCCACCTCACAAATTAGTTTCATAATTTTAAGAGGAAGTTGGGAGTCTCATGAGTTGGTTTGGGATTCTTCCTCATTTTATCACAAGTGGTTTCTTAGTCTCAAGGGGAAGTTAAGTTTGGTTGAGATGCTTTCTCATTTTTGTCCATGAGTTTTTATTAGATCCTAAATTTGTGGATCTTGTCTCCTTGAATTATGGAGAGAGGGAAACTATATAAATTCCGTATGTAAGCATTAGGGAGGAGGCCCCCTTTTAGGCCCCTTTGAAAGAGATTTGCATTGAGAGGAATGTAGTCCTTTTGGTGTCTGAAAAATGTAACTTATGTGAGAGCCTTAAGTTTTTTGTGTAAGAGAAGGTTGCTCTAGGTTTCATCCCTATATGGAGAATGTACCACATTTTGTGAGAAGGTTTTATCCTTGGCTAAAGAAAGGACAATAAAATTATTTGTATTCCAAGCAGATCCAGAGACGTAGCCATGACATCTAGTGAACTCCATTAACATATGGGTGTCAAATTTATGTGTGAGTTTTGATTACATTCTCGCTTGGTTAAGTAGAGATTTAATTACACATATGCACCTAATTATGATAATTTTTCTCATGTTCATATACAATGATTAATGATTATTTTCTCATGTTCACATGCGATTAAGCATCATTAAAAGATCCTAATTGTGGGATTTTTGTAGAGAAATATCTCACAGAAATACTGGATCATATCTACTCAAAATCATGCCATAATTATCAGGTATGTCTACCACAATAATATCAATAGTTTGATGAATTTTAGGATTAGTGTGCATTCTGATTAAAAAATTCTTTAGTTCCCTTATTACTTTGACTCGAGTTTTGTCTAGCTGAATAATTTGAATATGAAATGCCTCATGCTTGACATTAAGCTTCTCACATACTTTAAGGGGCATTACGTTAGAAGAAGCTCCAAAGTATACCATGCAATTATGAACATTATTGTTAAATATTTTGAAAGTAATTAGAAAAGGGGGGGTAGTAGATCTCGACCTCTATCCAGTTAAGCATGCATTTGTAGCTACTTGACTCTTGGATGGAGTATCATTGTTCGATGGGGTAGTTTTAGTTGTTCATTTCTTTGTCTTGGTATTAACCTCTTTAGTGTCATTGGAAGTCTTTCCCTATATAGTTTTGACAAAATTTTCTTGAATCTAGGGGAGTTTCATGAGTTCAAACATGGAGATATTGGCTTTAGTTTTCTTCAAATATTCCAAGAAATCAAATTCCAATTTTGCTGGGAAAATGGATGGAGCACTTGGATTAGGAATTTGATAAATTGCTTTGTGGTTGAAGGGTGTTTTTTTAGGAAGATTGGGAGCAATCGTGTTGGAAGGAGAAGAGGTTTGCTTGGTACTGGAAGTGGTAGTTGTAGGAGGATTGGAAGTGTTTGGGGTGTTAGAGGAAGTTTCCTCTCTTGAAATTATAGTAGTTACAACGTTTTGGGACAAGTGTATTTCCATCGTCTCTTCTTCCTCTCTTCCATAAGTGATATCCCAAAATGAATTCAATTGTTTCTCTTATGTTTCTTGAGATTCCTGAGACTGTTCCTGTTGTTCATGATTTTCCTCTTCTTCATCCTTGACCTTGGTCATATTTTTTGTTTCCCAAGTCTATAAGGCTTGAAATTGATCTTCCATGATAATTCCATTTACCTACGAAGGATTGGTTTTAATAGTTGGAGGAGTAC
Source organism: Picea mariana (assembly GCA_032191745.1). Lineage (NCBI taxonomy): Eukaryota > Viridiplantae > Streptophyta > Pinopsida > Pinales > Pinaceae > Picea > Picea mariana. The sequence goes on along the minus strand of JASDQU010102928.1, from coordinate 43,122 downwards.
TCTTATATTTCTTGGGAGGAAATATAAAAAATTTATTCGAGCTTGAATATCCTACTCCACCATTCTTCTTCAAATATATTAGTTCATTGGAGAGTTTTTTAATAGTTCTCTGTAGTGCTTCCATATCCATGGAATTAGAATTCTTCTTCTCTTTAAAGGGTTTGGGGACAATTTATTTGGTTTTACCCTTGTCCTTGTATGATTCTTCCCCAGGATTCCCTTTTAAACACAACATATTCTTTTCAACTTTAAGGGCTTCCTGAAAATATTTTATGAGGGTGCCTTTCACTACATTCTTAACAAACATTGCCATGGACATCAGAAAACCAGAGGTGTAGAATTCAATGGAGACATACTAGGCAAGTTTATAGGCTCATGGGATTTGTTTCAATAGAGTAAGGAAACGATGATTGTAGTCATTGACCAATTCTTTAGAATACATTTTAATTCTTTATAGTTCCAGGACTAAATTTGTTGGCGTTTTGTTTTCCAAAAAATTCTTAATAAAAATGGTCTCAAAAGTTCTCCAACTAGTAATGGAGGCTTCCTCCTTAGAGAAGAACCATGTCAAATATTTTTTCTCAAATGTAAGGGGGAACAACTGATAAACAACATCTTCATATCGGATATTTTGTAGTCTTATAGAAAGAAAAAAATTCTTTACGTGTTCTTCAGCAGAATCCTTTCGGTCAGGATAAAACTTTGGAAATAATTTCTAAAGGTGTTTACACATGTGTTGGCCCTTGACCAAGTTTTGAGGAAACATTGGTCGTGTTTGACCACTTTTGGGACTTTGATAGGCTGATCGAAGATGGAGTGCTAGGTGGAGCTGAGATCGTGGGATCTCACTTATTTTGTGGGCTTGTGGACACAACAAAGGGTTTACTAGGGTTTATGTAATGGGTTATGGGATGTTGACTTATGGGTTTACCCATGATTAGGCCTATTTTTAAATGTATAAATAAGTAGCTAAGTGATGTAAGAAGCCTGGTGGGATATGTGCACAATATGTTGTAAGTGTTAATGTTGGATTAATGCATGAACATGTTAAGGCTTGTAGGTCTAAGTGCAAGAGGTTGTAAGTTGATTTGTACAAACTGACTGTGTAGAGTAAGGCTCTGTGCTAATAAGGAGTTGGCTCTGTGCCTTGACCTGATTTTGGGAAGAAGGATCTAGTACGTAGTGCGCATATCTCCTATCCTTTGTAGAGTTTGGCTCTGTGGCTTTGTGCATAGGAGAAAATTAATGTAAGAAGATTGAAGACTAATAAAGAAGAAGAAGACGTTGGTGGACGTAGCCCCACACGGGGGTGAACCACATATATCCTGTGTCTTGATGTGCTTTGTGCGATGTGAATTATGTTGTTTATCTGATTAATGTTGTTGTTAGAATGTATGATGAATGCATATGATGTTATTTCTTAGTGCTTAATGGTATTAAAGATAAATGAATGCTAGATCTAAGCTAATGTTATGTGCTAAGTGATTGAAAGTGCTTGATATTTATTCTTATTGCGCTGATCTATAATAAGATTTTAGCCTCTGATGTGAATGAGACTCATGAACTAATGAATATTATTTTCTAAGTGCTTTGCTAAGTGTTGTAACCATAGATCTGTGTCCCATCTTGGTTGTAGACACCTATGTTTTGCAACCCCCCTTGCCTCTACCTTGGGTGAGACTTCATCTGCTTCGAAGGTGTTTCCTAAAGGACTGATAGTTAGGGTTTTGTTGGTGTGTTGTTGAAGCATTGAACCCTGGGTATGCCCCTGTGCCAACAAATGGTTCTGTTGCCAGGACCTGAAACTGTGATTGTTGGGAACTGAAGAAAAGAGAAATCTATGTGCGTATATCTTTTGCTATAGTGCACAATATTCTACTTGAATTTTGAAGCTTTGTGATAAGAAAGAAACCTGATCTGAAGAAAAGAGGTAAGATATTAAAGCTTTGTGCTCTGGTAAGGGTAAGATAAGTGGAAAATTTTGTTTTGAAAGCATGAATCTAGGTATGTTTGATAGATTCTGTCCTATTCTAAATGGTAGGGAACAATCAGAAGAAAGAATTGGTATGAATAGAGAAATATATATATATATATATTTTACTGGGGGAATCGGCAACTCGCGGTTCTCGTACTCACATGACACGGGGTCGATCCCCATGCGGCTACCACTATAACCCCAGGTGCAACCACCCAGCCCGCAAGAATGGTGCACGAGTAAGTCCGGGTGAGAATCGAACATGAGACCTCATTTACAAATTTCCTTCCATTTACACGACACTTTCCAATCCGTCTACACCTGTGCGGGCAATAGAGAAATATATGTTATTCCTATGCATAGAAAGAATTTTTGGACTAGTAAGTTGATGCAGGAACCTAGAAAGAATTTTTGCAGATTGCAGGTCTAGCACTGTGATCCCAATGTGCAGTACAGGAAAGGTTGGGGATCATTTAAAATAAAGAGAGGATTAACATTGTGTTATAATTGCAGAAGACCGAGACATATTGCTAAGGAATTCCATGTTCTATTTTTCTTTATTGTAAAGTTATTGGTCATGAGGTTGAGGATTGTACAATAATGATTGCTAAAGTTGAAAATATGAACATGAGACAAGAAAAATATGAATAAAGTCAAGAGGCTAAGAGCATGTTGGAGAATCATAAAGAGAAAGAGTCAGAGACTATGTTAGTATAGTTAAAAGAAGTAATGGATGATCACAGAGACATCAGTTTACCAGAGATCCTGAAATAAAAACAATGCATAGTTACAAGAATAGAATACTTTGACATAGACTGTGTATTGGATGAAGAAACACATGTGAATATTATGCCAGAAAGCACTTAGGAAATTTTGGCAAAGCCTTCAATGGTACCATAAATGGGAAGGATAAGCTTGTTTAAAGGAAAGATGATAACCCTATGTGGAAGCGTTACTAATATACCTATGATTGCTCATGAAACATCGATTGAAGAAGAATTTGAAGTCATTAAACTTATTGAGAACAACGCCCCTTTTCCACTTTTGTTAGGAAAGAATTGGATTGAGAAGGATCATATTAGAATCAAAGTAGAGGAGGAAGCTACATAACAGAAAGAGAAAGAAATAAGGGATTTCATAACTAGAAAAATAGAGTGACCAATAGAAGAACAAGAGGATAAGTCGAAGCAATAGAGGGCAAGAGAACTAGTTGTCAAAGTTGAAAGAACGCAGGAAGGATTGAAGTTGTATAGGGGCCATGTTGATGCAGAACAGGCACCCCATTGCCTATGAAAGTCATAAATTTAGGGGTCCTGAACTACTTTACATCATTTACGACAAAGAAATGCTGGCTATCATGCATGCACTAGCCAAATTCAGGCAATATTTGGTAGGTGCAAAGTTTGTGGTCAAATCAGACCATAACAGTGTTAAATATCTATTGGAGCAGAAGGATTTGAATGAAAGACAACAAAAATGGGTAAGAAAAATACAAGCCTACGACTTTGACATTGAATTCGTCAAAGGAAAAAACAACGTAGTGGCCAATGCATTATCTAGAAGGCCATCCATTTTTGCCATGTCCAGTATGTCAGTCAACTGGAAGGAACACTTGATAGTGGAATATGCAAAGGATCAGTTCACTTATCAACTGTTGGATGGGAAAATACAGGATGACAACTTCAGGGTCATAAATGACCTCATCTATTACAAAGGCCAGATCTTTTTAGTTCCTGGATCAGGTCTCAAAGCTAAGATCTTGCATGCATGACATAACTCACCAGTAGCAGGGAATCAGGGCATCAGTAAGATGTACAGGAAGGTGAGAGAGAGGTTTTCATGGAAAGGCCTCAAGGAAGATGTGATGAAGCATGTCAAAGAATGCACTACATGCCAAGAAAACAAGGATGAGCACACACACCCTGCAGGACTGTTGCAGCCCCTACCTATTCCAGAGCACAAGTGGGAAACTATATCCATGGATTTCATCACCAGGTTTCCCAGAGCACAGGGGAAAGATTGCATTTTTGTGGTGGTAGACAGGTTGACGAAGTTTTCACACTTTTTTCCCATAGCCACAGACTTCAGTGCAACACAGGTGGCCAAATTATTTTTCAGAGAGGTGTTCAGACTACACGGCCTACCCAAAACCATCATTAGTGACAGGGACAACAGATTCATGAGTACGTTTTGGCAGGAGTTGTTCAGATTAGTGGGTATGACATTGACTCCTAGTACTAGCTATCACCCTCAAATGGATGGTCAGACTGAGATAGTCAACAAATGGGTGGAAGGTTACCTCAGAAACTACGTAGCAGGACAACAAAAAGCATGGGTCAGATGGTTACATTTGGGAGAATATTGCTACAACACTACCCAACATATGTCCATTGGAATGTCACCCTTTAGAGCTTTATATAGCTATGATCCTTTATCATTTGTGGAGATTGCATTTGGTGATAGTAGGGCTCCAATGGTACATGATTGGATACAGCAGAGCCAAGACATTCTCAGGGAATTGAAGGATCATTTACAAAGGGCACAAAACTAGCAAAAGGTACAAGCAGACAAGCACAGATTTGATCGTACCTTTGAGGTTGGCGATTTATTCTATTTGAGGTTGCAACCATACAGGCAGGCCTCCATTAAGAGAAGTGGAGCGGAGAAACTGCAGCCACGTTTCTTTGGACCTTACAGAGTCAGCAAGAGGATAGGGGCAATAGCTTATGAGCTGGAGCTTCCACAAGGTAGAAAAATCCACAAATTTTTCCATGTCTCGTGCCTTAAAAAGGCCCTTGGTCAACACGTTAGGCCTATTGAGGCATTTCCTCCCATGGATGAGGAAGGACAACTTGTTTTGATTCCAGAGGAGGTGTTAGAAGTGAGAGAGAAGAGGC
>JASDQU010102928.1:14335-25576 GCA_032191745.1 Picea mariana | reverse complement strand
AAACTTGTGCCTCTAACTAGCCTAATATCTTAATACAAACAAAGCTAAACTAAATAGAGAGATCCCTCTCTGAAGCTGGAAGGGCTAGATCCCAGCTTTAAAAGTGGTTGGTTAAGGTTACCTTTGTGTATTTCCTCTTTTTCAACCTCTAGGAAATTACAGAGTGATAACACCCTCCTCTTGGGAAAATGTCCCACTCTCAATACAAATTGATCCTCCACTAAAATACTCCGGAAAACCACCAAGAATGATGCCAAGACACCTGCAAAGGAAACCCAACACCTGAAATTCCTAGAATCCCTTCTCAGCTAGGACGAATCCCTCCTCGATGAATGATGCACCCCCCTTGCTGAAAACCCCCAACTGGTGCGCCCTCTCTCTATCTGCTTAAGCAACTGATGTGGAATCCTCCTGCAACTGAGTAGATATGGAACTAGAATGGTGTGGGAGCATATTGCAGCTATCAGACCAAGCTTGGGACAAGCTAGGTGGAATCTTTCACCACCGAATCGTCCTCTAGGCTTTGTTAAGTCAAAACCCTCAAAACCCCCAAGAGATGGGCTCACTAGCTAAAGCCAGATATCAAAAGATAATCATACAAGAATGAATGAGAAGATACCCTTGCCTTTCCTTTATACTTTTGGCTCACCTTGTCCCTCCAAAGTGACTTTCATTTTATTAATATTTAATTAATTAATTAAATCACTTTAATTAATTAATTAACCTTTTTACCTCTGAAAAGCTCCTTATCTCTCCTTGTGGCTTCCCTGGCCACTGAAAGTCACTTCTAGCCATCCCATCCTATAGTGTTGCTTCTCCCGATTCCAATGAGCTATTACACTGAGAGGTTCCTCCAAGTAATGTGCCCAAAATGACCTCTTCAGTGATTTCAATTAACTTATAGCTCAAAATAGTCAAAATCATGGAAATCGTCGGAATGCAACGAAACCAAAGCCAACCTGTGCGGAATGGATGATAATGATGGAATGTGATGATCAATGCAAACTGGACCCCACCATGCCTCTCAAATACCTCTGTTCTCACTATAGCATCCATCTGGCTACTCTGGTCATCATAAATCTTTGCACTGTGATGATGTCCCAAAGTGGGGATATTACAGTCCTCCCTGCTAGAAAATTGCTTGTCCTTAAGTAATAACCAAATCATCTCTAATAAAATACCAGGATCCCATGTCCACCTGTGGGGTACATAGCCGAACCCATCCAAAGACGAACAATAGTACACTCAACCCCCTGGATCCCATATCAGGAAGTGAACTACAATACTTTGCGAAGCATAGTCCTAAAAGATATCAACCCTGTGAACCTCCTATACATGACACATGGCCTCATCTCGAAATGAGTACATCCTCCAAATCTCTACCAAGATCCACATGGCCTCCATCAACTGCACATGCTGATGCCTGACTAAGGTGATGCAAGACCTCCGTGAGGCACCCGCAAGGGATGCGCTCCTCTCCACACTGAAGCTCAATGGAAAGCTAGAATGAATTTCCCCTGCAATGGTCCACTCTCCTCTGTCGGTCAATGAACTGCTCAATCCTGCAATACCTGGGTCCCATGCTAATCTCCGTCGAAGATCCTCATGCTAACATTGCACTACTCTGACCATGACTGTCTGCCCCCTGCATACATCCTGAACCCTCCTCTCCTGGGTCCTCCAGCTAAAATACCTGTGACCACTGGACTTGTTGTCCAGAAACTGTATCTGTAAGGGCATCTCTGTAGAAGAATTACATGTCCAAACATCTCTATGCCCTATCCTGATGATCAAGTAGAAGGAAAGGTCTTGCCCCATAGGACAAGTACCTACAGACCCACTCCAAACCAAACCAAGGTGGAGTGTGTGGCTCACTGGTGCAACCTGGGTCAACATGAACATCGTGCTAACAAAACAGACTCCTGGGTCCCATGGAAAATGTGGAAGTTTATCACTTCCAATCTCCTCTAACTACTCCTGTGTGAGGCTAATCACTGTCAGAATCCCTCTGTGCTCATCTTTCATCACATGGTCTATGATGCTCACCATCACGCACGAAGTCTCAAATGTCTTTCTAACATGGTCCACCTATGACCTAATGTATCCCATAAAAGTACACATGTCATGTAGTCTCAGCCTACTCACTCTCCATGCCCTCAGCCACGGCCTATCCCTCCTCATGCGGTTGTCTATGATAAAGGTGTCAGGACGGGCTAATAGAAACATCTATAGCTGGCTGTAGGACTAAAAGGTGTCACATGCTTTGGTCAATCCCTAGGATTCGATCAGAATCTCATCCATAGGTATCCATGATAACTTCTCACTTGTAGTCATCACTAAGCCCCAATCATCAGGTACAATCGGAAGCAACTCCTCCAACTGTTGGTAAACCACTCTCCATCTCCCCTCACCCAGGAAACTGTTGAAATGGTGAAGGTGAGGTCTCATAATCATATGCTTCTACAAAGGAGTGGCACCTACATGCTCCCATAAGTGTGTTTCCTCCGTGCCAGTAGTACACTCCTCTGAATCACACCATACATCTCAGCATGTCTCTGTGAGCTAGCATGCATCACTGTGTGCTCCGGCATATTCCTATCATCTTCCACAAACTCATGCTGCATCACATATCCTRGGCGTACGACTGGATCAATCTCTATATGGAGATCAACCACTCCCAAGACACAAATGGAAGTGTCCCCCATCAACTGGTGCTCCTCTGCTAGATCATCAACATCCTCTGTCAATGTGACTGACTAATACATCTGAGTGTCCACTAAGGCATATGAAGTGGATCTCGGATGGATCTCCTCAGGAGACTCATATGTCCTAGACTCTGATTCTTGAAGGGTGGTTTGTGTGCCTCTCAAGAATCCCCGAGTGCTCTCCAACTCCTGAGTGAGTCGGTCCATCTCCAACTCCTACTCCCTCAAAGCCTCATGATACATCTCACCAACCCTCAATAGATAATCCCTATATGTCAACAAATGCTGGTAGTCATTCCTCATCACAGATACTCTCTCCTAGAGAGTGTGAAAATCATCCATGGAGAATCCTCCATCTGAGCTACCCTGTGCCACTGATGCTCTCCAACAGTAATCTTCCATCACTGCATGCATTTCATCAATACGTCTAGTGGCTTCCCTGATCATAGCCTCACTAACTCTCAACTGTGCTGCCAAGTGGTGTGACTCCTGATCATGGTCATACTGAGGTGCCATCTCAGACCCCTCACTGCTAGTGTTAGTCCTGCTAGTGCCAACTCTAGAATCCCCAAAAACACCCTCTGCATAAGCTAACATGTTCAAGTGCCCACTATCTACGGTGCTACTAGGTCTATCCATACGTAACTGCACATCATCCTCAACTGATAGCTCCCTCTAAATCATACTGTATCCGGTGTGAGTAGCTGTATCCTCCTGTGCACTCAACCTGCTACTATCATCTGCGCCTAGATCCCATATAGATGTATCTAGAATCGTGCTATGGTCATCCTGTCTTCTAAAGAATGCATCCTCATCCATGCAATGTGATCCTGGAAGTAAGTGCTCCATCCACCTATCAGCCTCTACAATCTGCTCAACCAATGGAGTCTCCAATAGTTGTGACTCTATCTCCTTTGGCTGACCTGTATGTGTGAGGTCAACTGCTCGTACATCCTGTACCTCCTCCTGCATTTGTGGGTCTACCTGTCCATGGTGTGCATCCCTCACACTAGGCTCATCCATCATACCTGACATGCCACCGATCTCCTCATGTGATGTGGGTATCATGGGTGTCTGAACATGTGACAGATGTGTCACAGCCCCCATAGGAAGCTCATCATCTCTAGGTGCTAACACGTGTGGCTCCTCACTATTGTCACCACTCTGTTGAGGCGTAAGGTCATTAATGGTATGTGATGTGTCTACTGAGAACCTAGGGCTATCATCTTTTCCATCCAACTGCGTATCCACTACACAAGGGTTATCCTCCTCCTCAAGCGTGCAAGCATCACTAGCCTATGTGAAAGAGTCATCATCACTATCTGTTGCACCTCCTTCGTCACCTTAGTGAGAAAAATGGAGGTGCTTGCAAGATCAGTTGGGTCTGCTGAGCAGGACAGCTGTAAAGGAAAGAGTTAGAGAAAGAAATAAAAACAACAACTAAGAAATAAACTAAGAAATACAATAAGAACTAAATTCATGAGAAAAGAGACATAGAAACAAAAAGAACCATAAGACCCATGCCACCAATGTTTGAGGCTGATCTATTAGTGAAAAAAAAGCACCAAGAAGAAAGGGGACTATGAGTCCCTTCTTCCTCCAAGGGAGGGCTCTTGGACCCCCACTAGCTAGCTCTTCTTACAACAAAGAAAAATGGAAAATGATGATGAAATAACTCTTTGCAAATCCACTCAATGAGTGAGGTGGATTGTCCAATGTAATGATGCCAATATGCTCTTGACAAGGATGGAGTCCTCAAGACAATAGAGGCAGCATAACATTACTTTGAATTCCTTGAAGAAATGAGGTGCATCCATGGCTTTTTATAGCATCCATTTGAGTTATTGTTTAACTTCTTTGTAGTGTGAAAAGAGGCCAATTAGGGCATTCCTATGTCTTTGACCAGCCCACCAGTTGGATCCAGTCCAAATTTGAGGGTCAAATCGGCTTGGGAGCTGAACCATAAGTGGGTGGGAGGCCGACCACATTCATAAATGCACCGTTTAGCAGGTGCATGACTTTTTACGCTAACAATCGCGCATCGTGCACCTGTGCGCGCTTTCTACGTTCCTGTTATGCACATGCGCACACGCACCCAATGTCTTCATGGCACCCTTCAATTTTTCATTACTTTGTATAGTTTTTGACCCTTTTATGAATTCTTTGGTATTAATTCAAGTCCATGAATGACTTCATTGTTGTTTGACAATGCTGAGTTCTTGTAACCATGTGCGAACGAAATTTCAGTGATAACAGATGCCCCCTGATGGATGAGGTTAGGAGCATACGTATGGCCAAAATCCATCAATGTTTCTTCTACTGAGAATGTTGTTGTAAGAGAGAGAAATAGTGGGATCATTCAGAGCGATCCGTTGGAGGGAAAAAGGAACCTGTAGGACCCGACCTTCCATGAGGTGTGTAAAATAGAAAACTGTGTACAAACAAGGCAGACATGCCCCATGCTCATGTTTATGTAACTCCAAAGATGATGGAAGTGTTGGTGTAGACAACTAAAGTTCCCTCGGGGGCGGTCAAAATAAAGGTAGAAGACAATTCTGTAAATGAACATACTCTGAATAGTCGACAGTGATCGAGGTAATAAGTAGCCCCGATTATGTGGGCATTGATAGCCCACCCAATTTCAGAGGTCTTCGGCAAATGAAAGAACTAACTGCAATAGTCGCAAAGTAAGACCCATCATAACATGAGAAAGTGTTGGCATCGAATGTTATGGGTGTCAACGACAGCGGGGAGCAATGGTGTTTCACCCTATGCCGTCTGAGATCTCTCATTGAGTGGATAATGAGAATCAAGATACTATCTCCTAGAAAACTGTGCTGATGTCGATAAAAAAGGGGGACGCAACTCCCAGAAGAAAATGGCTTCATGAAATCTACTAGGTGAGGTGAGGAAGTGGAGGAGGTACATGAATGAAGTCAAGATGTTGGAAGACTCAAGACTGCCGTTGGTTGGAGTTTGTGGGAGGTAAAAAGTGGCCGCAACCATTTAATGAGGTCAAGTGTCAGAGGGACGACAAGGCCGGGGATAAGTTGTTCCAGAGGCGGGACAAGGTGAAAAAATTCAAAGAGCAGAGGTAAGTGGCCTGTGGGGTACTATGAAGATATGGATGATGTCGGCAAGGGTAGATGGTAAGGAGTGCCCCAACCAAGGGTGACATGGGTTGCATTTTTCCAAAATAGGAAAAAAGGTCGCCAGAGGTGACGACAAAAAGGGTAATGTAATGACTGGAAATAAAGGTGTTTGTACAATAAATAACAAATAATTGGGGAGAAATGTACAAATATAGAAATGGGTGCCCCAGTGTGAGGTGGGTGGCCCATGTAGGGCATAATGTGCTCAGAAAACTGATGAAGGGTGGGGGCCCCATTGGTGAGTTTCTGTATGAGGTAGGTGAAAATGAAGGAAAATTTGCAGATGGACAAACTGATTGTGGATGAAATGGAGGGTTCATGATACTGCAGAGGTGTAGCCAAAAATATAACCATGAAGAGATAATCTGGGAGTCCATGTGTGAAATCTAGCAAAATGAGGAGAAGGAGTATGTGGTTGATTCGTGACATGATGAAAGACTATCAGGACTCCCATCCCTAAAAGGTTTTGAAAAACAGCATGAGTGTCAGAAGTGCCACAAGGTGCTATGAATGGGACAAGTCATGTGGGGAAGAATGCTATCGGGTGACAGTACCGAAGATGCAAATGGAGGTATGGGTACTGCAGAGCCGAGAATGGGGATCCTAGAGGCAAATGTTAGAGGGTGTGACTAGAAATGTAAGTGCGATACAGAGGGAAAGACTACATGCTAGTGTTGAGTATATACCTAAAGGGGTTGTGCTGATGTATGTTGATCAAGTACCTGCACACATGAAAACCAAATACCCGATGTGAACAATATCTGAAGAGAATCGAAGATATGAGCATGTATTTGATAAGTGTAAATATGCACATGTGTACCTGACTAGGGTATAAAAAATGGCGCCCCGGGGGCTCAGGATGAAAAGATACCCAGGGACTGCTGTGATGTAGATGACGGGATGTTGATCCCGTGGTTGAAGATGTGACNTGATGATGTCTGTTCTATATATATGTTGTGACAGGTTTTTTGATATGTTTATGTATGTGTAGAGGTAGCTTGATGTGATATATGCCAATCTAACACTATGTTAGCTATGTTATCTGTAATTTGATTCAATTGTCTTGGAATATGTGTAAATGTAATGGAATCAAAATATCGAGATAAAAGCCTAACCTACAGGTATTTGCGAAAGAGGCAAGGATCGCGTACGCGGTACACATTGTTGAGCTGGAGAATGACTAGTTGGGAGTTGAGGAAAATGTTAAGGTGATGAATACCATGATGCTGGGCATTGGCCAGGAGGCCAATGACCGTAGTGTATTCGTCTTGGTTGTTGGTCGTTGAACCCAAACATATGCTGCTCAAATGGAGCATTTCATGTGAGGGGGTGTAGAGAGCCCAAGCGACCGAAGCGAGATTTTGTGTCCAACGGCTGGCGCAATTGGCATAGACGATGTAGTAGGCTGGTGTAGGAGGCATCTGTCAAGATCACAAATGATAGTTTATACATGAGGGATGGAGAACAAAGATTAAAAACACTAAAAAAAGAAAATAACCTAAAGTAGAATGACTATGTTTAAGCATAAAATTTCTTTAAGTATAACCCGTTGACGGGTTCTTTGAGAGAGAGGCCTTCGGAAGAGGCCAAAATATATGTGCCTTTGGTGAGGAAATGTTGAATGATGTATGGGCCATGCCAGAGTGACTCGAATTTTCCATGGCCAAAGGTATCATGAGCAATATCGTAGGCAAGGACGAGGTCGCCTTTGCAAAATGAGTGAAGGTTGACATGGCGATCAAAGGTAGCCTTTGACCGTTTTTTAGCTGTGTCATTGTTCTGTAATGAAGATCGACGATCTTCATCCAGAGACTCTAAGTTCAGCAAGCGCTGCTCCATTGGAGCAGTGTCGAGTAATAGCTCAATTGCGGTGCGTAAGGTAGGAATTTCGCACTCGATGGGAAGAGTAGCCTCAACTCCATGGACGAGGTGAAATGGTGTGAAACCTGTAGCGGTTTTCACCGCCGTACGGTAAGCCCATAGTGCGGAAAACAACATATGGTGCCAATTGGTCTTGTGTTTATTAACCGTGTGCTGTAACATGGTCTTGAGAACCTTGTTAATGGCTTCGACCTGTCCATTCGATTGAGGGTAATATGGTGAGGCAAACTCGTGAGAGAATCCTAACCGATATGAGATTTCAATGAAGATCTCATTCTCAAATTTCTTCTCATGGTCTGAAACAAGTTGGAGTGGTACGCCAAAGTGAGAGATGACATGGTTAAAGAAGAAATGCGTTGCAGTGTCAGCAGTTTTGTTGAAGGTGGGCATAGCTTTGGCCCACTTGGTGAAGTAATCAACTGCTAAAACAATGTATTTGTGACCATTGCTGGAGGGGGGATTACAAGTCATGAAGTCGATGCCCCATTTACAAAACGGGCCAACAGTAATGACAGGGTGAAGAAGAGCGGGGGGAGATCGGGCTTTATTGGCGTAGAGATGACATTACTCACATCGTTTCACGGCATGAATGCAATCATGAAACAAGGTAGGCCAAAAGTAACCGGCTCGAATAATATTTTGAGCCGTGGATATGCCCAAAAGATGGCCTCCACATGCGTCGTTGTGGCATTCGTTTAAGACTCTATTAGCCTCGTCAATAGTTAGGCATCGACGAAGAATGGTGTTGACGCCCCACCAGTATAGAATGTATCCGATGAGGAGGTAGCGGGGGGCCTGATGGCGAATACGTCAGTGATCATCTCATGAAAGGTGGTTATCGAAATTTTGAGTTCGGAGATATACGAGAAGGTCACCGTACCAAGGATCATCTTAAGTGATGTAAAAGAGATGTTCGTCGGGAAAGTCGGTGTTGATTGGGGCACTAGTGGTGTCAGAGGGAAGGGTTGTGACAAGTTCGGCGAGAACAAGGGCCTTCTTACTCTTAGGTGTGGAGAAATCGAGGTCATACTCCTGAAGGATAACAATCCATCGAGAAAATTTTCCATTAACTTGCCGACGACTGAGTAAGTACTGCATAGGGTTGGAATCTGCGATGACTTTTATTGTGCGAAGTATAATGTAGTGACGCAATTTTTGGACTGCGAGGACGACTGCAAGAGAAAGTTTCTCTTTGTGTTTATACTTCAAAGGTGGTCTTGAGAGGTTTTTACTAACGTAATAAATGACATGTTCATGATTTTCATCACCGAGCTGGACGAGGACGCCGGCTACTGATACAGCTGATGCTGATACGTAGAGGATATAGTCACGATTGTAGTTAGGTGCACTAATTAAAGGTGTGTTTGAGAGGGCAGTTTTAAGATCGTCAAATGACTGTTGGGCATGGTCGTCCCAGTGAAAATGGATGTCATGACGTAGTAAGAAAAGGAAACCGTGTGCGCGTATGGCGTAATCGGGGACAAAGCATCTTAGAAAGTTAGCTTTGCCCTGTAGACTCTGAAGTTGTCGTAAATTCTGGGGGGGTGGAATTTCGATGATAGCTTGGACTTTGAGGGGGTCCACGGTAATACCTCTTTGGGAAACAATAAAGCCGAGGAAGCGCTCGATGGTGACACAGAACACGCACTTGAGAGGATTCAAGAGGATGTTGTACTGACGACACCATTGAAAGATGATTCGTAAATCATCGAGATGTTGGGTGCGCTGCTTGGATCGAGCTGTGAGGTAGTCTAAGTAGGCAAGGATGATATGAGCTAGATCATGAAAGATGTATGTCATACCCGACTGGAAAGTTGCGTCGACATTCTTTAAGCCAAAAGGCATGACACGATATGCAAACATACTCCAAGGGGTAGTGAATGCGGTTTTATACTGATCGGCGGGGTGAATTTGGATTTGATTATAACCATTGAATCCGTCCATAAAGGATAGAGCCTCGTGGCCACTGCAGTTATCGATAATTTGGTCAATGAAAGGCATTGGGAAGTTGTCTTTGGGACATGCGTGATTGAGATCATGAAAGTCGGTGCAAACGCGGATAGTGCCCTATTTTTTGTTAACGGGTACAGGGTTGGAAACCCATGAGGTATAGGCGATGGGGTATATGAACCCGACAGCGCATAACTTGTCAATTTTGGCTTTGATAGACGCAGCTTTGGATGGGTGCAACGGTCGTTGTTTTTGGCGAACCGGTGTAATGTCAGGCCAGGTGTCGATGCGATGTTCGACAATAGAGGGATCAAGGCCAGGCATTTCTGTGTATGACCAGGAAAAAATATCCCTATATTCCTGGAAGAGGGATTTATATGCGGTGATTTCTTGAGGAGAGCAAGCAACTCCAATGGTGATTTCTTCGACGATGCCATTTTTAATGGAAATGTTGATTTTAATGGTGGGGGAAATGTTGGCCATGTTGCCTTATTCAAAAGCGTCAGGGGAAGGAATGGGGTTTTTGAACCAGTTGATAGCCCCGGATGGGATAAAATCCTTGGTCTCGACTATGTAAATGGGGTGTGGGTTAGGATGCGGGGAGGCCTCCTGTGGTAAGAAGAGTGCACGGTGGTGTAGCGCATCCTAGGAAGAGTCTGGGTGGTTTAACTCTTCGAGTATTTCTTTGTCGCATTGGAAGCGCCGGGAATACAAGGGGTCGTGAGGAGTGATCTCAGTGACAGTAGTTGTGTGGTTGCCCCCTGGTGAAGAAGTAGGGGGGACAATGTTAGGATATAGTGAGGTTTCACTCGACATAAACCATATATTGAAGTACTGAGGGGTATTCGTAGTGGTTGGGTGTACAATGCCCATAGGGGAGTGAGTGGGAGAGTTGGGAGGGTTGGGGGGTGAATCCTTAGATAAGTCATCTAAGAACCATCGAGGTGTTGGGAGGGCCTCGGGTTCGGGAGAAATGATATGAAGAGCCTCTAGTGGCGAGGTAATGTTAATTATCATCTCGACGGGCCGTTGAAGCAGGGTCAATTGGCGTTGCCTGTATTCAAGGATCATAGGACACTGGTATGTAAAATGAGCTAATGAATCGTAGATAGAGCATGGGCATCTCATACGTTCATTGACCGAAGTGGTGACATACCGGATGTCAGTGATGTTTGTTGAGGAGGACGTAGCAAGACTGGGGTTGTTCTGGAAGTTCTGGCGTACTGCGGCTAATGTCTGTCGAAAACATGGCAGAGCCGGGCAATGATGGGTATAATGGCCATACTCTGCAAATATAGCACAAGTGTATTTGGTCCTCAACCCTTTACTACTAGAAGGGTGGGTGGTATTGGTGGGACTAGCAGTAGTGGCGGGTGTTGGGGGAGTTTGATTGAGTGGGATCAAATTCTATAATTCAGGTAGTGATGGACAGTTGTTGGTTTGGTGGCCCTTTTTCTCACATAGTGTGCAAGGTGGTGGGATGCATGGAGGAAGTGGAGTGGTGGGCTCCTTCTTATTTCTCCTACCCCTAGCTGTAGTAGGGGGGTTAGTGA
>JASDQU010102927.1:138446-151218 GCA_032191745.1 Picea mariana | reverse complement strand
TCTTTGATTAAGGGTTAATGAATGATTAATTAGTAAGTGAGTCATTAGTTAATTAATTATTAAATTAATGGTTAGTGATTAATTGATTATTAATTAGAGTAATTGATTAATTGTGTATTAAAATGGGGAAAATAAAATATGAGGCTAAATGGGTTACGTATCCCATAAGGGATAATGTAACCCATACGTAAAATAAGCATTAAGTAAAGGATAAGCCCATTTAATAGAAATAAATGTATGGATAAGGTTTGGTGGGGAGTGAAGGTTCGGGGCGGTGAAGGAGGCATAAGGGGAAGGAGGAGGATTCATTTTTAGGGGAAGGATTCATTCATGCAGTTGACGAGAGGAGATTTTTGGGAGCTTTGAGAATAATTCAGAACAGTGGGATTTACAGTGCACACTGGGGCTGAGGGGTTTTGGGCTCAGAGGGCTAGGACGTCCGTAGATGTCCTAGGGCCAGGTGTACTGGTCGGTAGGGTGGCTGGTTTTGGGGTGTTCAAGCGAAGGTTCAAGCAAAGATTCAAGCTGCTGCAGATAGTAGCATCAGTGACAGGTATTTAAACTCAAAATTGTGAAGTGTTTACTTAAATTTAACTTGTATGCAAATTGTTATGTAAAAATGTTATATTATTTATCAAAAAATGGGAGCGTATATGCTAGATTAAATGAAAATTTAGTAAATTTCAAATTACTGTTCCATTTTATTTTCTGGTAGTTTAATTGAAATCCCGGTCCCTACATTACATAAATGAACATAAATCATAAACCTTAACAATGAAATATACAAAAATTCACCATAAGACATTCATACAAAATTGAAAGGAAACCCAACAATTATCCACCTTTAGCATAACAAGACAATACAACAAGGTCTTTCATCAGACACCATATAAGTTGAACCATACATAGATATAGGTAACTAATAGGTTGAATCAATATATTTAACCCTATCCTATGTAGAAATATTAACAATACCACTTAACAACATTATAATAATGAAAATCATAGAAATAATATCAAAGGATCTATAAACATATAGGGAAATGAGACTTTAGTTTAATATATCTAATGGGAATTAATTTATCTTATAAAGGTTGCAGTCATATATGATCCAATAATCACAACGAATTCAAGCTATAGGTGTAAACTCCATACCGAGAACATTTTCCTCACACAGTAAATCATGCACACCATTCCATGACCACTTATATACCAAATGCATAAAGGGTCCAACAAGCCCCAATCACACTAGTTAATTCACTGATAGGTAAACTCAAGTAGAAGGTGAAGGATATTCAAACAAAGGGGCCAACTTAGGTATTTCACAAATGGCCTCATCATTAAACATACAAAATTCATTTAGAGCCTTAACATACTTCTCATATATATGTCTAGGTGGGTCAAAAACTATTGAGTCTTATCGACATCTAGATGGTATGCCTTAGGTTTTTGTTTTAGTACTACATTCCTTTTGTCTTTTGAAAATGCACAACAATCATGTAATATTTTTCTCATCCAATTAGTTGCAACTAACAAAGAACTTTTAAAATTGCATTGTTCTCTTTATATAAAGGATCTATATGCATCCAATTTGTTATCTTCATTCATCATTTTCACTTATGCTTGAGGATTCAAAAAATGAAATCTTTCTTCTTAAGAAATATATTTACATTTAAGCTTCAAATCGTTAATATGCTTCTCTCTGACACTTGTAATACTTGACCATATTGATAGCTATCTCTAAATCTTGTGACTTAACTAGGATGCAATGTCAACTTGATCCTTATGGTATTGCACTAACATTAATGATGGTTCCACACCTTGTAGTATTCCCTAGGCCATATTTATTTTCGAGGAAGGTGTACTTTCCAACTCTACTCATAAATCCATATTCTATCTCACCATTTGATCAAAAGCACCTTGTAGATTTTCCAATCTTTGTAGGGGTTGATTTACCTCACTACTACAATATGGGGTTGCGGTGTCACCAATTTGCATTCTTTAAGCCCTCAAGTCCTTCGCTAAGGTTTTTTATGGGTGAGCGTATGTTTTTTTGCATCATAGCAACATCATATTTACGATACTTAAAATTCTAGATCTTTTAATTTTCATTTTGCATCATGTTTGCATCGTTTTCTGTTGTATCCACATAATTTTGGCATCTTTATTGTATCATGCATGTGTCACTTACATCATTTGGCATCAATATAGTGTGGAATTCATAAATATGTATCATTGTATTATCATCATGACGAGGTTTTCAATAATAAAAAAATATGCTTTATGAGATTGTTATTGTAATTGCAGACAATTATAATGTTACTCTTTGAGGGAGTTTCAATTGATCATTGACAATAGTGCAGTCTACAAAAATTGATGTAAAGAATTATAAGGTAACTATGAAGGGAATGAAAATAACCTGATGTGAAGAATCATAAGGTAACTATGAAAAACAAATATAGAACAAGATGTTGCAAAAATATATTTATTTATTTACAACATAGTTTCGATTATCCATTCCACTTGAATAAAATGGATATACTACAACATGGGATAATACATGGATTTTTGTGAAAATGTTTTCTGCTACTACTCCATGAAACAAAATTGTAGATGACCAATTAGGAAAGAATACATCCTCCTTGAAACCCATCTCTTCTCTTCAAAGTTCAAGCTAATACACTACTTTGAAGAAAAAAACAACCAACATTTAATTTGCTACTAAGTGCCTAGTGTTGCGATATATTACCTTGCCTAGATTCAGACTAAAGAATTATTCCCTAAATAATAGAGAGGGAATATATAAGAATAAAGTGGGAACATGTTTTTGGTTTGCATTCTGATTGTCTTATCATTTCGACCATTTTTCTTTTACTTTTTCTAGCTCTCCACATGGACAGCCAAAAAATTGCACGTATATGGATTAATTAATTAATTAATTAATTAATCCCACAACGCTAACATCTAGAGGATTGATGTGCAATCCAATGGATTTGTTGTCATTCATATATATAAAACCATTCACATGAACATTTATCACCAACATGCTATCTTAAATAGGTAGTTTATTTTTAGTCCCTTTTTAGCACTCTAGTTATTACAATTAATGAATGGATGGATTAAATGGAAGGATTAGAGTAAGATATACAGTTTGTTTTGGTTGACCGGGAGGGAAGTTGTGGGATTTAGAATCCAAGCCAATAAAGGTTTTGTTTTTCTTGTAGTTTGTATATTGCAAAGTAGAAATCATGTTGAGGACAATTGTGGAATCTCTACCTCATATGTGGGATATTGTGTTTAGTTGGTTCACTCCCATTGTGCTATTCATACCATTGAATGCAGTGATTATAACCATTGTTGTTACTTCTTGAATGCACCAAAACAACAACACCAATAGGGACCTTATAACAAATTCATATTTATTATACAAATTAAGCACCTTCAATTTATCTAGAGATAAGGTCGAGGTAGATGAATCTAAAAACTAGGAAGACGAAGAAAAAATGGTAGATAACGTAGTGGTATGATAGAGAAAATAAGGGTGAAAATGGAAAAAAAAATGAAAATGGAAAAAAAAAATGAAATAAAAAGTGGAGGCCATATAATTTCTAATATTTTTATGGAGATATAATGGATTGTATTTTTTATTATAATTGATCAATGAATTGAATGTAAGGATTATAATGAACTATACATATTATTTTTGTTTTTGATTGGCTAGGAGAGGAGTTATGGAATCTCGAACCCAAGCTAGAAAAGTTTTATTTTACTTGAAGTTTGTGTATTGCAAAGTAGAAATCATATTGGGGATAGTTATGGAGTTTGTGCCTCAAATGTTAGATTTTATGCTCGACTAGTATAGTGCCATTGTATTTTTCATTCTATTGAATGTGGTGATAAGAACCATTTTTGTGTTGATTAAGGTTTGTTGTCATTGATGTCAACCCTTGAAGAAAGCCCCACAACACAAAGGTTTGGGTAATGGATACAAGATTGTTTGATGTAAATATGATTCATTATTGTCTTGTCATGGATGATAAGAAGTAAATATGGATGAAATCCAAAGTGGTCCGCTTATGGTGAAAGCCCTCACGGGAAGACGCTTTGCAGAGTAAGAGAACCCATGCTTATGTGTGGAATAGTGAGATGAAGGACAATGAATTTTTCAGGTAAAATATCCTATATGGATAGTTCTTTTCATTCCATTTTTGGTGGTATGTGGAACGTCACATAACTCCTCACGGTTAGAGAGTTATGGCCATGAGAAGTTGGAGACCCCAGGTTTGGGTAATGGACCCAAGTTTGTTTGATGGATAATAATATGCGTTATGATATATTTTCAGATAATAATATTCTATATGGATAGTACATGTCATTCTATTTCTGGTGGTATGTGGAACATCACATAACTCCTCACAGTTTCAGAGTTATGGCCTTACGAAGTTGGAGGACCCTCATATGTCATCTAGAAGCCCCAAAAGGTCAAAGTAGTCAAAGTGGTTTAAGAGATTTTAAAAGGAAAATAATAAAGTGAAGTAATGAGTGTATTATAATTCAAA
Source organism: Picea mariana (assembly GCA_032191745.1). Lineage (NCBI taxonomy): Eukaryota > Viridiplantae > Streptophyta > Pinopsida > Pinales > Pinaceae > Picea > Picea mariana. The sequence goes on along the minus strand of JASDQU010102927.1, from coordinate 146,659 downwards.
GTGAATACAAAATAAATTATTTCAATAATAAATTTAATGGATAAATTAGAAGTGGGTTAACCCTAAAATAAGGAAAGTGGGGCCAAATGACCTAGAAGATGTTTTTAAGGAAGCTACTTGGAGAGTATAAATAAGAGGCACGGCTCTCTCATTTTAAACACACTTGAGAATATTGAATATATATAGGTGTATGAGGTAACCAAGGATATCTAAGATAAAATTCTGAGGGAAGGTGAAGAAAAGAAGGCCGAAATGCAAGGAAGGATAAATTCTTTTGATGGTGCTTTCTAAGGTATGTTATTTACAGGTCATCTCCCCATTTTCGCTATAATTTTTTTTATATAATGATTTAGACCATGAAATTGCTATTCCATTGAGAAAACATATCCAAGTATTTGTGGTAAATAATTTGTCTTGTGGGTCATTGTATTTTTGGAGTTACACTCCGTGGAAAATAGGGTTTGTGGCTAGTCCTGAAACTAGTCAAAAAAAGGTGTTTCGGGTAAAAAGGTCATAACTTATTCATAACAGATCCAAATTCAGTGAAACCAAATGTGTGGGTTAGGGAATAGTATTTAGTATGTTGTGTAACATTTTCAGATCAATTCAATAAATATTCTGTGCGGGGAATGCTCTACAAGGTCGCTCTCTAGAATAAGCCAGAATTCAACAAGGTATGCCATTTTTGCTATAACTCCTTTTCTGAGAGGTTCCAAGTAGTGAAACCTGGAAGAATTTCATAAAACGCACTGAAGAAAATTGTGTATTAGTTTCATATATTTATACATTGTAGGTAAAAAGTTATGATTACTTCAAGTTAGGGTTGTTGACTAATCCAAAACTAGGCATGTGAGACTAAAGAAACGTTTGTTGAAAATGATAGTCTCTTGTTGTTGAAGTTAAGGAAGGTTTGCAGGAATGTGATCATATACATCAGGTCTTTTGGTGAGAATGATGGAACCACTGTTACACTATCACTGTGAGATATACCGATGTAAACCTATACCAATAAATATGAACCATGCATCAACCATGCATCAACCTGTACCTCAACCTGTAATCAACTTGTACCATAAACAAGTGCATCAACCATGCACCAACCTGTAATCAACCTGTACCATAAAGAAGTGCATCCAACCATGTACGAAGTATGTACCAATCACGTGTCAACTAATCATCAACTATGACTCATCAATATGTGCCAACATCATCAACTATACACCTCATGTATGTGTGCCAACTCATCAACTATTTGTCTCAACCATGTACTCAACATGTACCACAACCAAAAGACCTCATCAATTTCATCATCCAAATATGATTTTTAGCTCTATAATACACTTGGTGTATATGATCACATTCCTTCAAACCTTCTTTAACTTTAAAAATAAGAGACTAGCATTTTCATCAAAAGTTTCTTTAGTCTCACATGCCTAGTTTTGGATTAGTCAACAACCCTAACTTGAAGTAATCATAACATTGAACCTGTAATGTATAAAGATCTAAAACTGATACACAATGTTATTTAGTGTGTTTTATGCAATTCCTCCAAGTGTCACTACTTGGAACCTCTCAGAAAAGGAGTTATAGCAAAAATGACATACCTTGCTGAATTCTGGCTTATTCAAGAGTGCGACCTTGTAGAGTGTGCCCCGCAAAAAATATTTGATGAATTGATATGAAACTATTATAAAGAATACTACAGACTATACCATAACCAACACATTTTGTATCACTAAATTTGGATCTGTTATGAAGAAGTTATGATGTTTTTACCCGAAACACCTAATTTTGACTAGTTTCAGGACTGACCACAAACCCTATTTTCTAATGAGTGTAACGCCCAAAATACAACGACCCACAAGATGAATTTTTTACCAAATATACTTGGATATATTTTCTCACTTTCATAGCAATTTTGGGATTTGAATCATTATATAAAAAAAGTTATAGCGAAAATGGTGAGATGACCTGTAAATAACATACCTTAGAAAGCACCATCAAAAGAATTTATCCTTCCTTGCATTTCGTCCTTCTTTTCTTCACTTTCCTCAGAATTTCAGCTTAGATATCATTTGTATACCTAATACACCTATATATATTCAATATTCTCAAGTGTGTTTCAAATGAGAGAGCCTTGACTCTTATTTATACTCTCCAAGTAACTTCCTTAAAAACATCTTCTAGGTCAATTGACCCACTTTCCTTATTTTAGGGTTGGGTCCACTTCTAATTTCTCCATTAAATTTATTATTGAAATAATTTATTTTGTATTCACTTTGAATTATTAGACACTCATCACTTCACTTTATTATTTACCTTTTCAAATCTCTTAAACCACTTTGACTACTTTGACCTTTTGGGGCTTCTAGATGACATATGAGGGTCCTCCAACTTCATAAGGCCATAACTCTCAAACCGTGATGAGTTATGTGACGTTCTACATACCACCAGAAATGGCATGACATGTACTATCCATATAGAATAGTATTATCTAAAAATATATCATAAATCATACCATTACTTATCAAACAAACTTGGGTCCATTACCCAAACCTAGGGTCTCCAACTTCTCATGGCCATAACTCTCTAATCGTGAGGAATTATGTGACATTCCACATACCACCGAAAATGACATGAAAAGAACTATCCATATAGGATATTTTTCCTATCTCATTATTCCACAATTAATCATGGGTTCTCTTACTCCACAAAGTGTCTTCCCGTGAGGGCTTTCACCATAAGGGGACCACTTTGGAGTTCATCCATATTTACTTCTTATCAACCATGAAAAAACAATAATGAGTCATATTTACATCAAACAATATTTGGTCCATTACCCGAACCTTTGTGCTACGGTGCTTTGTTCAAGGGTTGACATCAATGACAACCAACCTTAATCAACAATCTCCCCCTTTGGCATTGATGGCAACACTCTGATGCAATACTGAAATCATATCACTCATGCTCCCCCTGGAACCATGCCTTTGTCCTCTACATCTGATAAATATGCTCCCCCTGGAACCATGCCTCTATCCTCTGCATCTGATAAATCTCTCCCCCTTTGTCAAAGGTATCTTTTCATCTGGGGCTGCTCCCCCTGACATATTTTCCTCTTATGGTGCTTCCTTGTGTACATCTAAGACATATAAGATAAGCATTCAAAAAACATTCAAAAATAATTCATTTTTGGAGTAGAAATAACTCCAAGTCTTAGGTGAAGATATTCAAAGGCTTCCCATGGAAGTTGTTTTGTAAAGATGTCTGCCACTTGTTCTTTTGTGCCCACATACTCAACTCTGATGTTCTTTTCTACAACCTGTTCACGTAGAAAGTGATACTTGATTGGAATGTTCTNTCACAATATATTGGAATGGGCTCATCATACTCAACCTGTATATCTGTCAAAGTTTGTTTCATCCAAAGAACCTGTGTACAACATGCTGCTATTGCAATATACTCTGGCTCGTCTGTAGATAGAGATACTGATGATTGTTTCTTAGCCATGATACCAAACACTCACCTAAGTAGAACACTCACCTAAGTAGAACGTTGCTCCACTAGTGCTTCGTCGGTCATCAATACAACTTGCCTAATCTGCATCTGTGTAGGCAATAAGTGATAGATATTTTCCTTTTGGATACCATAATCCAAACTCTTTTGTTCCTTTGAGATATCTGAAGATCCTCTTTACTGCTAATACATGTGATTCCTTTGGTGTTGCTTGAAATCGTGCCACTTGTCCAACTGCCTGCATTACATCTAGTCTGGATGCTATCACATATAGTAGGCTGACAATCATTGACCTATATTGTCTCTGATCTGTAGACTTTGAATCATCATCTTTGATCAACTTACAACTGGTTTGCATGGGAGTGATAACTGGTTTGCAATCTTCCATTCCAAACCTCTTTAGCATTTCTCTGATATACTTGGTTTGAGAAATAAAAATTCCTTGGTTGCTTTGAAGTATCTAAAGTCCCAGAAAGAAGGATAGTTCTCCAAGTAACGACATTTCAAATTCATTCTGCATGTCTTTTGGAAATTTCCGGCTTAACCTGTCATCATCACTACCAAAAATAATATCATCAACATAAACTTCAATTAATAAAATATTACCTTGACTTACCTTGATGTAGAGGTTGTTGTCTGCACTTCCTTTCCTGAACCCTGCCTGCTGTAGATACTTATCCAGTCTGGAGTACCATGCTCTAGGATCCTGTTTTAGACCATACAAGGCCTTCTTTAATTTACACACATAGTCTGTGTTCTCTGACAACTGAAGTCCTTTTGGTTGTTCAATGTAGACTTCTTCTTCAAGTTCCCCATTCAGAAAAGACGATTTTACGTCCATCTGATATACTTTAACATTCTTGGAGCATGCATAAGCTAAAAGAAAACAGATTGCTTCCATTCTAGCAACTGGGGCAAATGTCTCTTCAAAGTCGATTCCTTCAATCTGTGTATATCCTTTACATACCAATCTAGCTTTGTTCCTTGTAACTTGTCCATCTTCATTCAATTTATTCCTAAAAACCCATTTTGTGTTGATCACATTCTTATTCTTTGGTCTTGGAACCAATTCCCAAGTGTCATTTTTCTCTATTTGATCTAATTCTTCATCCATGGCCTTATTCCAAAATTCATCCTTGCTGGCTTCTTTAAAACAATTTGGTTCAATTGTAGATAAGAGTGCTTGGTGTGTTTGTTCTGGTGAACAGATTTTTCTTCTAGTCTCAACTCCTGCATCTTTGTTTCCAATAATCTGATCTGAAGGATGATTCTTCTGTACCCATTTGCTAGGTATTTTTGGAGATACTTGTTGAACTTGCTTTGCTACTTCTATAGGATTCTCTTCATCTTCATCTTCGTCTTCTTCTTCTTTTTCATCTTCTTCTTCAAAAAGTTGTTCCATTGATTTTTTTTCTTCTTTCTTTGATTCTGGTCTACCTTTTTCATCAATTGTTACGTTGATGCTTTCCACAATTTTGTTTAATCTTAGATTGTAACACTTGTATGCTTTCCTTGTACTTGAGTAACCAATAAATATTCCTTTGTCCACATGAGAGTCAAACTTTCCCATTATGCCATCTTCTCTTTTGATGTAGCATTTGCTTCCAAAAACTCTGAAGTGCTTCACATTTGTTGGTCTTCCTTTCCATAGCTCATAGGGAGTTTTATCAGTGTTGTTTCTGAGCATTACTCTATTTTGAATGTGAACTGTTGTATGCACTGCCTGTGTCCAAAAAATATCTGTCAACTTTGAATCCATTGTCATTGTTCGAGCCATTTCTTGTATTGTCCTGTTCTTTCTTTCAACAACTCCATTCTATTGAGGTGTCCTAGCGACAGAGAATTGCCTTTTTATTCCATAATTGCTGCAATAGTCCATAAATTCCTTTGAGGTGAATTCTCCTCCATTATCCGATATTAAGAATTTGATTCTTGAATCCATCTCATTTTCAACCATTTCCTTGTAGATATTGAAATTTTCAAAAGCTTCTGATTTGTTCTTGAGAAAGAAAACTGCAGTCATTCTTGTATAATAATCAACTAATAACATAAAGTATCTCTCACCTTTTAAGCCTTTTGTTGTAGTTGGTCCAACTAGATCAGTATGCACAATTTCCAGTGGTTTTATTGTTGAATATTCCTTTGATTTGAACCCGGTCTTTGTTTTCTTTCCTTGTTGGCAATGCTTGCACAAAGTGTTGGTTGGTTTCGTGATCTGGGGCATTTCTCTGATTGCTTCTCTTTTGTTGACTTTGACAAGGTTATCAAAATGCATGTGACCCATTCTTCTATGACATAGCCAACTTTCATCTTCCTTTCCTAGACAACACTTTTCATTTCCAATTTCGCTTAACACATATATGCTGCTTGAAGTTCTTGCAGCCGTAGCGACCAATTTCCCTGAACCTTCTTTTCTTATCTCACACTTTTGTGAATCGAAAGTAACTTTTTGACCTTGGTCACACATTTGAATCACACTTAAAAGATTATGTTTCATATCCTCTACTAGTAGAACATTTTCTTCCTTTTCATTCTTGTTCCCAATTCAGACTGTGCCTTTTCCAATGATTTTGGATGAATCATCATTTCCAAAGGAGACTGATCCATCTCTTTCCTTTCATAATGTAAGAAAATTGTCTCTATCACCTGTCATGTGTTTTGAACATCCACTGTCAACATACCAGCCACGTTTATTCTATTTAGCTTGTAGAGCGACTGTGCATTCTTCATTGCTATACTGATCTTGCTTTCTTATCCATGTCATTTTCTGAGGTTCTTGTTTGTGACTCTGTTGATGTTCTTTAGGAGGGACTGTCATTCTGCAATTTTTGGCCATGTGTCCAAAATTGTTACATTTGTAAAATTCCACTTCAGTGCTCAAAGATTCAAACCTGTTGTAACTTCTTCTCTTTGTTTCACTAGGTCTTCTTGAATAACCCCTTTGTGTATGGCTCTCAAAGTAGTTATTGTTCCTGTTTTTAGCTCTACAATTTATAGCTTTATGTCCAAAATTATTACATGCATAACATAAACCAAACAATATAGTTTGATACCTGGTAGTTGAAGATCTTATGAAAGGAGGTGCTCTTATGAATCCTTCTTCTTCTTGAGGCCTGTCTATCTGTTGTTGATTCTGAAATCTGAATCTTCTCGGTGGAGGAGTGTCCCTGTAATCTTCCTTGTATATATTTTTATCCCCTTTCATTGTTTCTGCATAAAATTTTGGATTTTTTCTTTCTCTGTTGTTTTGGATCTTGATCCCTTTTTTCTCTGATTGTATCCAAGTCCGGACTTGTCAAGATAAGATTTTTGACTGTTGATAATGTCATCCAGAACTTTTGAGCTATTCTGCATATTTTTCTTTTGAATATCCTTTCTTAGTGTGACAATCTCTGCTTCCAGGTTTCCAATGATCCTGTCCTTTCCTTCTAGCTATTCTTTGAGTGCTTCTTCAATTCTTTTATATTCTTCTATTTGAACCTTCAACCTTGTGATCAGTTTTTCTAGTTCTTGAGTGTCTTTTTTCTTATCTAGTTCTGCTTGTAGTTTCTTGTTTTCTCTTCTGATAACTTCTATGACACTCATTAATTCTTCTCGAAAGTCAACTTCTACCTCTTCAATTTCTTCTTCATATGCTTCTTCATATTCTTCTTCGGAGTCTTCTTTATCAGAGTCTTCTACTACCATGAATAGAACTCTCCCTGTTTCACTGTCACTGACTTCATCTTCATCTGATGATGAAATGTCTTCTTTGGTGCAAAATTTTTTCTTGAAAACTTTCTTTGTAGTTGTTTTACCTTTATATGTTTGTCTACCTTTTGAATAACCTTCTTCATTTCTCTTTTTCTTATGAGGACATTTGTTAGCAAAATGACCAATACCATCACAATTAAAACAAATTAAAGGAAGCTTACCTCTGTACTTACCGTTGGTTCCCTTGTTTAGTCTTTTGACGAAGTTGGCCACTTCTTCTTTTGCTTTGATCTTTTGGATGCTTTGAAGGCTGCTTCTTTTACATCTGGATTTTCCTGTTCAGTTCTCATCTCATATGCTGTGAAGATTCCATGCAGTTCATCCATGCTTATTGATATTAGATCCGATCTTTCTTCTAGTGCTGATATCTTAGGGTTGAATATCATAGGAAGAGATCTTAGTACCTTTTGAACAATTACAGATTCTTCGATTTCTTCTCCCAATCCTATGATTGCATTCACTGTTTCATCGACTCGTAAGAAGTAGGCTGCGAAATCTTCATCTTCCTTCATTTTTAGTTGTTCGAACTGACCTCTGTAAGTTTGAAGCTTTTCTTCTTTGACTTTTGAATCTCCTTCATAAATATTTCAAAGCTTGTCCCAAATCTCTTTAGCAGATTTACAATGTGCAACTTTGGTGAATACCATATCATTGAGACCATTCAAAAGTGCATTTATGGATTTGGAATTATTCTCACCGAGTTTCACTGCTTTTTCATTTGTTGGTGGAATTACCGGTGCTGTGTATCCATCTACAATTGATTGCCAAACTTGAAATCCCTATGCTTGTATATATGTTTTCATCCTTATGCTCCAAAAAACATACTTTTGTCCATCAAACTGTGGTATTCCATTTTTATACGAGTTGGTACTCTCCGTGATCTACCTTTCAGTGGTTAAACTGATTTCTGAAGGAACATGCTCTGATACCAATTGTTGGATTACTAA
>JASDQU010102927.1:78341-138336 GCA_032191745.1 Picea mariana | reverse complement strand
ACATAGTACACCAATGTTTTATGTGGAAACCCAAATTGGGAGAAAACCACATAATGCTTTTTCTTATATGTCTTGAAGAATTACATTCATTGGAAGCACCAACTTCCTTTGTTTTCCAGCTGCAACTAGAAGGAGGCTCCAACCCCCTAGTTTCTCAGGCTACAACCTGGGGGAATCTCCAACTCCTCAATTCTTTGGATACAACCAGAAGGAGGCTAAAACCCCCAATGTTCTCTGGCTACAACCAGAAGGTGGATACAACCACCTATTCTTGCCCCGTCCTGCCACCCTGAGGTAGAAGTAGAATGATGGAACCACTATTACACTATCACTGTGAGATATACTGTTGTAAACCTGTACCAATAAATCTGAACCATGCATTAACCATGCATCAATCTGTACCTCAACCTGTAATCAACCTGTACCATAAACAGGTGCATCAACCATGCACCAACCTGTAATCAACCTGTACCATAAACAAGTGCATCAACCATGCACCAACCTGTAATCAACCTGTACCATAAACAAGTGCATCCAACCATGTACAAATTATGTATCAATCATGTGTCAACTACTCATCAACTATGACTCATCAATATGTACCAACATCATCAACTATACACCTCATGTATGTGTGCCAACTCATCAACTATTTGTCTCAACCATGTACTCAACATGTACCACAACCAAAAGCCCTCATCAATTTCATCATCCAAATATGATTTATAGCTCTGTAATAGACCTGGTTTATATGATCACATTCCTTCAAACCTTCCTTAACTTTAAAATCAAGAGACTAGCATTTTCATCAAACTTTTCTTTAGTCTCACATGCCTAGTTTTGGATTAGTCAACAACCCTAACTTGAAGTAATCATAACTTTGAACCTGTAATGTATAAAGATATGAAACTAATAAACAATGTTATTCAGTGTGTTTTGTGAAATTCCTCCAAGTTTCACTACTTGGAACCTCTCAGAAAATGATTTATAGTAACAATGGCATACCTTGCTGAATTCTGGCTAATTCTAGAGAGCGACCTTGTAGAGCGTGCCCCACACAAAATATTTGATTAATTGATTTGAAACTATTACACAGAATACTATAGACTATACCCTAACCCACACATTTGGTCTCACTAAATCTGGATCTGTTATGAATAAGTTATGATGTTTTTACCCGAAACACCCGATTTTGACTAGTTTCAGGACTGGCCACAAACCCTATTTTCCACAGAGTGTAACTCCCAAAATAAAATGACCCACAAGATGAATGTTTTACCACAGATACTTGGATATGTTTTCTTACTTGAATAGAATTTTCAGGATCTGAATCATTATAGAAAACAAGTTATAGAAAAAATGGTGAGATGACCTGTAAATAACATACTTTAGAAAGCACCATCAAAAGAATTTATCCTTCCTTGCATTTCGGCTTTATTTTCTTCACTTTCCTCAGAATTTTTCCTTAGATATCATTTTTATACCTCAGAAACCTATAGATATTCAATATTATCAAGTGTGTTTCAAATGAGAGAGCCTTGCCTCTTATTTATACTCTCCAAGTAGCTTCCTTAAAAACATCTTCTAGGTCACTTGGCCCACTTTCCTTATTTTAGGGTTAGGTCCACTTCTAATTTTTCCATTAAATTTATTATTGAAATAATTTATTTTTTATTCACTTTGAATTATTATACACTCAACACTTCACTTTATTATTTACCTTTTAAAATCTCTTAAACCACTTTGACTACTTTGACCTTTTAGGGCTTCTAGATGACATATGAGGGTCCTCCAACTTCGTAAGGCCATAACTCTCAAACCGTGAGGAGTTATGTGACGCTCTACATACCAAAAAAAATGGCATGACATGTACTATCCATATAGAATAGTATTTTCTAAAAATATATCATAAATCATACTGTTACCCATCAAACAAACTTGGGTCCATTACCCAAACCTGGGGTCTCCAACTTCTCATGGCCATAACTCTCTAACCGTGAGGAATTATGTGACATTCCACATACCACTGGAAATGAAATGACAAGAACTATCCATATAGGATATTTTCCCTATCTCATTATTCCACAATTAAGCATGGGTTCTCTTACTCCACAAAGCGTCTTCCCGTGAGGGATTTCACCATAAGGGGACCACTTTGGAGTTAATCCATATTTACTTCTTATCAACCATGAAAAAACAATAATGAGTCATATTTACATTAAACAATATTGGATCCATTACCTGAACCTTTGTGCTATGGGGCTTTCTTCAAGGGTTGACATCAATGACAACCAACCTTAATCAACAAGTTGCACACTGTAAATCTGCTAAAGGGATTTGGGACAAGCTTCAAAATATTTATGAAGGAGATACAAAAGTCAAAGAAACAAAGCTTCATACTTACAGAGGTCAGTTTGAACAACTAAAAATGAAGGAAGATGAAGATATCACAGCGTACTTCTTACGAGTCGATGAAACAGTGAATGCAATCATAAGATTGGGAGAAGAATTTGAAGAATCTATAATTTTTCAAAATATACTAAGATCTCTTCCTATGAGATTCAACCCTAAGATATCAGCACTAGAAGAAAGATCAGATATAGACTCAATAAGAATGGACAAACTACATGGAATCTTCATAGCATATGAAATGAGAACTGAGCAAGAAAATCCATATGTAAAAGAAGCATCCTTCAAGGCATCCAAAAGATCAAAGCAAAAGAAAAAGGAACAAGAATAATATAGTAGCAGTAGTGACACCTCAGAAGATGATGAAGAAGAGGCCAACTTCATCAAAAGACTGAACAAGGGAACCAACGATAGGTATAGAGGTAAGCTCCCTTTAATTTGTTTTAATTGTGATGGTATTGGTCATTTTGCTAACAAATGTCCTCATAAGAAAAAGAGAAATGATGAAGGTTACCCAAAAGGAAAACACACATATAAATGCAAAATAACTACAAAGAAAATTTTCAAGAAAATCTTATACACCAAAGAAGACATCTCATCATCAGATGAAGATGAAGTCAGTGACAATGAGATAGGAAGAGTTCTATTTATGGCAGTAAAAGACTCTGACAAAGAAGACTCCGAAGAAGAATATGAAGATGCCAAAGAAGAATGTGAAGAAGTCGAAGAAGAAATTGAAGAGGCATAAGTTGACTATCGAGAAGAATTAATGTGTGCCATAGAAGTTATGATGCAGGAGCATCTCAAGCGAGCCAACGCGGAGACAATAGACAGCTGGACAAACACCCAACACAAATTTTGAAATTATCTTGAAGTTAATGCGCCAATATTAAATGAGATGATTAAGAAGAAGTGCACTTGTAAAATGTAAACGGACCTTGAGCGATCCACTCTCGTCCTTAGTAGATAAAAGACATTTATGATAGTTAATGCAAGTAGATAGAATTGAATGTTAGATTAGACAGTTTTAGAGCGCAAGAGGGAAATAGGATATAGACACCCTCATTGTGTATTGTAACATTAGCATAAAGAACAATTAGCAGGAGCATAGAAAAGAAGCAGAAAGCTGTAGTGATAATTCCATGTACAAAAGTTCTGGATTAATACAAAAGGGTTTTGATTCAGACTCATGTGTTCAAATATTCTCTGTGTATGCATCTTTGAATGTTATGCTCATGAATGTTTTACTCTTTCTGTCATGCAATTGCTTTTATGCTATGTATGAATGATTTCTTGTTGAATGTCTGAAATCTGAGAGAGAGAGAGAGTAAGGAAAATGAGTTTCAATTATTTCTCTATCTGAGCAAGAGTTACTGCAAGGAGTGCATTTGAATTGTCCACAAGGAGTGCATTGACAAAGGGTTTAGAGGTTTGTTTCTGAAAGCTCAGGCTAGATAGTTTTTGTTCTCATTTCCTCATAAGTGTAGTTGGGCACAGGAGCCGTGCAAGGAGTGCACAGGTCGAGTAAAGTCTCAGAGTTGCAGACCTGAGTGAAGTATTGATAGACTACTGCTGCAGGTGTGTGCAGAGTCGAAAAGAGTTCAGCACTTGGAAGTGTTTGAAAGTTTGCTGCAAGGAGTGCAAGCAGAAGTTTTCTGGAAGAATTGAAGTCATGGAAAAGCTTAGAAGGATTTGAACCTTTGAAGGGGTCGAAGGAAGGCAATAGGCCAAGTACCTTGAAAATTTGAAGGAAAGCGTAGCGACGTCGGACCGTAGGAGGACAAGTTCCGTGGAGAGAGATACTTTGTTTAGTTCGTGCAGAAGTTCTCAAGGGAAGAACAGACGATAGGAATTCTCTGTGGAGAATCCGCGAAGTCCCATGAGCCGTCAGATCTCACGGAGGAGTAGGAGAGTTACGGTGAATACTTTCAAAGGTTCAAGCTCAGGAAAGATAGAACTATAGATCCAAGCCGACAAGGGCCATTGGATTTACACGGGGATTTCTACTTTGGGGTTTCGTAGGTTGAAGTCCAGTAATATTTGCAATGGGATTCGCGAAATCACGAAATGCGAAGTCCCAAAGAGACAAAAGGATTGTGTGGGCCATAGGAATCGGCAGGGTGGACAGGTGGCGCTTTATCGACACAGAAGTCAAATTCCGTTGAACATTTCAGGTTTTCGTGGAATGAAGTTCCGAAATCCTTGCATTAGGATTTGCGAAATCACAAAGTCCAAAGTCCCAACAGAGTGAAAGACCGTTGAAGGGTCAACCTTGTGAGCACATCAGGCTTTCGGTAAATTGGGTTTCGGAAGTCGAGGGGACAAGTTGCTTGACATCGTAACTCCCGAAATCACGATAAGGAGAATTCCAAAACTAGCAAGGGAAAGGGTCAAGTGTTGATTGTTTCAGGTTTCAGAGATTGAGGGACAATACGCTTGACCACTGGATTCGCAGAAGTGCGAAGTTCGATCTCCCGAAAGTACAAGGGGGAATTTCTCGAAGTTGATTGTGGGTGCAGATTTCTTGAAAGGGAAATAGAGGAGCCATTTCTGAGAGCTGTTTAGGCCAGTGTAAGGGGAAAGATCCTGCACCTTCTGACCCATAGGTTGAGGAGGGGTTGCGCCAGGTTTGGTATCAGAGCTCAGAAAGTTTTCTTTGCTTTCTATAGCAGGGAAAAGGAGAATTCACCATGCCACCAAGCAGAAGGGACAGGCAAACACCTAATCCTCTAGAGGATAGGGAAATGCCGAGAAGAAGGGGTAGGCAGATGCTTGATCCAACCATGGAGAGAGAGAGATGCGTGATCTACGTGCCAGACTCGAAGACATGGAGACAACAAAGAGGCGTACAGTCAGTGCTGGGGATCTTAGTGATTCTGAAAGTGAAATTGAGGTTGAACATGAAGAAGAGGAAGTTGCAGCTGAAGATGCAGCAAACAAACGTTTGATTAGGGCTATTGCAAGAATGGGTGCAAGAGAGAAAATGGACATTCTAGTTTATGAGGGAAACTTAGATGCAGAGGAGCTTCTAGACTGGATTAGAGCTTTGGACACATATTTTGACTATGAAGATGTTGAAGAGGACAAGAAGATCAAACATGCTGTCACGAGATTAAAAGGGCATGCAACATTATGGTGGGATGAACTACAAGCTGACAAACGCTGCAAAGGCAAGCAGAAAATCAAAAGATGGGATAGAATGATCGCGAAGCTGAAGGAAAAATTCATCCCCAAAGATTATCAGATTACTCTATTTCGAAGAATGAAAAACTTGAGATAGAAGCTGATGACAGTGAAAGAATACACTGAAGAATTCTACAGGCTGAACATCAGGGCAGGTCATCGAGAAAGCGATGATGAAAAGGTTGCTAGATGCATGAATGGCTTGATATATGACATCCAAGATGAGATGAGCATGGTAACCATCCAAACGGTGGAATATGCTTATCATATGGCTCTAAAAGCGGAAGAGAAACTGAGCCGAAAGCAGGGTCAAAGGGGCTGAGGTGGAAGTCAGCCCAGGGGCAAATAAGTTGTCCAAGATAAAAATTAGAAACCCAAGGAGGACTGGAAGAAACCTCAAACTCGAACTGAGAGGGGTGGAACCTCACAGCAAGGGAAATATGCTGAACAACGAGGGCAACATACCAAACAAAGAGGAGATTATGCTGATAATAATAATTTTCCTCGTACTAGAGGTAGAGGAAGAGGAAGGGGTGGAATAATAACATGTTTCACATGCAGAAAGACTGGACACAAGTCTTGTGAGTGTCGAGATAAAAATAAAGAGAGTGGAGAGACTCACATCGTTGAAGCACAGAGGCAGAATGTTAAGGCAGAAGGTGCTGAAGGCAGAAGATCGTTGATGATGCGAAAAGCTCTTTTGACACTAGAGAAGGAGGTGGAGAGTTCAGTCCAAAGAAACCGAATTTTTCGGACTTCTTGCAAGACCAAAGATAGGGTATGCAAGGTCATTGTGGACAGTGGTAGCACAGACAATCTCGTTTCTACAGAGATGGTAGAGAAATTGGAGCTGGAAACGATTGAACATCCAAGCCCATACAGAGTTTCGTGGCTACAAAAAGGACATCAGGTAACTGTCACTAAACAATGTTTAGTTGAATTTAAGATAGGAGGATATAACGATAAGATATTATGTGATGTTATTCCTATGGATTTTTTTCACCTATTGCTGGGTAGACCGTGGCAATATGATAGGAATGTGATTCATGACGGGAGAATGAACACAACACCCTAGAGAAGAATGGGAGAACTCACATGTTGCTTCCAATCAAAGATAAGGAGGTGAAACCTGAAGTAAGCAACATTGTACTTCTCATGAGTGGGAAGGAACTTCTTACCGAGGTTAAGAAGAAAGAAGAACCACAATTCATTGTGGTCAGGAAACCGAAGATTGTTTTGACCAGCACAAGGGTAGATGATTTACCAGAAGAGATTCAGGAACTACTGGAAGAGTTGGCTGACATAATAGTGGAAAAACAATCTCGTTCGTTGCCACCAATCAGAAGTGTGAGTCATCATATTGATCTCATACCCAGAGCTAGTTTTCCAAACAAAGCCGCATATAGATTGATGCCACAGGAGAATGAAGAGGTCAAAAGACAAGTCCAGGATTTGTTGGAAAAAGGTTTGGTCAGAGAAAGCTTGAGTCTGTGTGCTGTTCCAACAATTTTCAGTCCGAAGAAAGATGGAGGTTGGAGGATGTGTACTGACTCTAGGGAAATCAACAATATAACCACCAGGTATAGATTTCCATTGCCAAGGATGGATGATCTGATGGATTGCTTGAGTGGAGCAAAATTCTTTTCGAAGATTGATTTGAAGAGCAGGTATCATCAAATCCGTATGAGAGAAGGTGATGAGTGGAAGACAACATTCAAAACCAACGAAGGGCTGTATGAATGTCTTGTTATTCCATTTGGCTTAACAAACGTGCCAAGTACCTTCATGAGGTTGATGAACGGAGTCCTGAGGGAGTTCATCGGAAAATTTGTTATCGTATATCTATATGACATACTGATTTTCAGTAAAACAGTGGCAGAGCATCTGAAACATTTGGCTATAGTGATGCAAAGGTTACAGCAGGAGAAGTTGTTGATAAACATGAAGAAATCCTCATTCATGAAGACAGAGCTCATTTATTTGGGTTTCATTATTTCTGCAGATAAATTGAGGATGGATCCAGATAAGGTGGAGGTAATAAAAAATTGGCCATCACTGAAGAGTATATTTGAGGTGAGAAGTTTTCACGGATTGGCTAGTTTCTACCGAAAGTTCATCAGAAATTTCAGTGGAATTAGTGCACCGATAATGGACACAGTGAAGAAGAGACATAAATATTTTCACTGGATAGAAGAAGCTGAGAAGAGTTTTAATCTATTGAAGAGGAAGATCACGGAACAACCAATTCTGGTGCTGCCGGATTTCCGGAAGACATTTCAAGTGAAATGCGAAGCAAGTGGATTTGCAATAGGGGCAGTCTTGAGTCAAGAAGACAAGCCAATAGCATACTTCAGCGAGACGCTGAATGAAGTAAAAGTGAAATACTCTACTTATGACAAGGAGTTCTATGCTATCATTCAGACATTGAAGAAATGGAGACATTACTTGATTCCCAAGGAGTTTGTCTTATACAGTGACAATCATGCACTGGAATTTGTGACTCAACAGGAAAAGTTGAATCAGAGACATGTTAAATGGGTTGAATATATGCAAAATTTCACTTTTGTGATTAAACATATTTCTAGTGCTGCTAACAAAGTTTCTAATGCTTTGAGCAGGAAGTGTTTGCTATTGCAGGAGTTCAAAGTCAAAACATTGGTTTTTGATGATCTCATGGACATGTACAGGGATGATCCAGATTTTAAGGAGGCATATGAAGCAATTGAGAATCCAATTCTCAGAGATAGAAGCCAATGGGCAGAATACATAATCCAGGAAGGATTAATGTTTAAAAGTAATCAGCTTTGTATTCCAAAATGCTCCATGAGGGAGAATTTGTTGAAGGAGAAACACAGTGGAGGATTGGCAGGGCATTTTGGTCACGACAAGACGTTCGCAAAATTGAATGAGTCATATTTTTGGCCGAGAATGCGAGCAGATGTCAAGAGATTCGTGGACAGATGCAGAATTTGCCAGCATTCGAAGGGTAGGAAATAGAATGCAGGGTTTTATCAACCATTGCCCATACCTGAGAGGTCATGGGATGCAGTCAGCATGGATTTCATATTGGGGTTTCCAAAAACACAAAGAGGTTTCGACTCAATCTTTGTGGTGGTGGATAGATTTTCCAAGATGGCACACTTCATTCCATGTCAGAAAACCAGTGACGCAACTCACATTGCGAATCTATTTTTCAAAGAAGTCATTCGACTTCACGACTTGCCAAGGAGCATAGTTTTGGATCGAGACACTAAGTTCATAGGACACTTTTGGAGGACCTTATGGAAGAAGCTACGAACTAACTTATCGTTCAATTCAGTTTATCATCCTCAGACAGATGGATAGATGGAAGTGGTAAACAGGAGTTTGGGAGACTTGCTGAGAAGCCTGGTGATAGAACACCATAGCCAATGGGACAACATATTACCACAGGTGGAATTTTCTTATAACGACTCAGTTAATAGAAGCACAGGGCAGAGTCCATTTCAGATTGTCTATGGCATGCAGCTGAGAGGAATTTCTGAATTGAGAGATTCAGAACAGATTGCAACTAGGAGCGCTAGTGAAGAAGATTTCACAGATGCGATGAAGGAACTTCACAGCCAGGTGAAGGAGTGATTGCAGAGTTCGATCTAGGAATATAAGCGCAGAGTAGATCAACATAGGAGACAACTTCAGTTTGAGGTTAGTGACTTGATTCTAGCACATTTGAGAAAGGAAAGGTTCCCGAAGGGGACATATAACAAACTAAAGATGAAGAAGATCGGACCATGTAAGGTCTTGAAGAAATTTGGGGCAAATGCTTATGAGATTGAATTACCGAATGGGATCGAAATTTATCCGATATTCAATATCTTAGATTTGTACCCATATAAAGCCAAGGAAACAGGGACAGAAAGTAAACAACCAGTGATCCAGTGGACAAAACAGATGCCAGTTGCAGAAAATCCGCATATGGAGCACATACTGGACAAAAGGGTCAGCAAAAAGACCAGGCGAAAGAAATACTTTGAATATTTGGTCAAGTGGAAGGGCCATCCAGTTGAAGATGCCAGCTGGGAGAACGAAGCAGAGATCCAGAAGCATGGACAGACCGTGCGTGAGCTCATGGACAGGAGCCCATGAAAATTTTCAAGCAAGGGAGTATGATGCATGAGCATCTCAAGCGAGCCAACATGGAGACAACGGACAGCTGGACAAGCGCCCAATGCAAATTTTGAAATTATCTTGAAGTTAATGCACCAATCTTAAATGAGATAATTAAGAAGAAGTGCACTTGTAAAATGTAAACGGACCTTGAGTGATTTGCTCTCGTCCTTAGTAGATAGAAGGCATTTATGATAGTTAATGTAAGTAGATAGAATTGAATGTTAGATTAGACAGTTTTAGAGCGCAAGAGGGAAACGGGATATAGACACCCTCATTGTGTATTGTAACATTAGCATAAAGAACAATTAGCAGGAGCATAAAAAAGAAGCAGAGAGCTATAGTGAGAATTCCATGTACAAAAGTTCTGGATTAATACAAAAAGGTTTTGATTAAGACTCATGGTGTTCAAATATTCTCTGTGTATGCATATTTGAATGTTATGCTCATGAATGTTTTACTCTTTATGTCACGCAATTGATTTTATGCTATGTATGAAAGATTTCTTGTTGAATGTCTGAAATATGAGAGAGAGAGAGAGAGTAAGAAAAATGATTTTCAATTGTTTCTCTATTTGAGCAAGAGTTCCTGCAAGGAGTGCAGTTGAATTGTTCGCAAGGAGTGCGTTGACAAAGGGTTCGGAGGTTTGTCTCTGAAATCTCAGGCTAGATAGATTTTGTTCTCATTTCCTCAGAAGTACAGTTGGGCACAGGAGCTGTGCAAGGAGTGCGCAGGTCGAGTAAAGTCTCAGAGTTGTAGACCTAAGTGAAGTATTGATAGACTGCTGCTACAGGTATGCACAGAGTCGAAAAGAGTTCAACACTTGGAAGTGTTTGAAAGTCTGCAGCGAGGAGTGCGAGCAGGAGTTTTCTGGAAGACTTGAAGTCGTGTAAAATATGAGAAGGATTTGAACCTTGAAAGGGGTCGAAGGAAGGCAATAGGCCAAGTACCTTGAAAATTTGAAGGAAGGTGTAGCGACGTCGGACTGCAGGAGGACAAGTTCTGCGGAGAGAGATACTTTGTTTAGTTCATGCAGAAGTTCTCAAGGGAAGAACGAACGATCGGAATTCTCTGTGGAGAATCCGTGAAGTCCCATGAGCAGTCAGATCTCACGGAGGAGCAGGAGAGTTACGGTGAATACTTTCAAAGGTTCAAGCTCAAGAGAGGCAGAACCGTAGATCCAAGCTGACAAGGGCTGTTGGATTTACACAGGGATTTCTACTTTGGGGTTTCGTAGGTTGAAGTCCCATAATCTTTGCAATAGGATTCGCAAAATCACGAAACGTGAAATCCCAAAGAGACAAAAGGATCGTGTGGGCCATAGGAATCGGCAGGGTGGATAGGTGGCGCACTATCGACACGGAAGTCAAATTCTGTTGACCATTTCGAGTTTTCATGGAATGAAGTTCCAAAATCCTTGTATTAGGAGTCACGAAATCACAAAGTCTGAAGTCCTGACGGAGTGAAATACCATTGAAGGGTCAACCTTGCGAGCACATCAGACTTTCAGTAAATCAGGTTTCAGAAGTTGAGGGGACGAGTTGCTTGACATCGCAACTCCCGAAATCGTGATAAGGAGAATTCTGAAACTAGCAAGGGAAAGGGTCAAGTGTTGATTGTTTCAGGTTTCGGAGATTGAGGGACAATATGCTCGACCACAGGATTCGCGGAAGTGCGAAGTCCGATCTCCTGAAAGTACAAGGGGGAATTTCTTGAAGTTGATTGTGGGTGTAGATTTCCCGAAAGGGAAATAGAGGAGCCATTTCCAAGAGCTCTTCGGGCCAGTGTAAGGGGAAAGATCCTATGTACGTGACGTTTAGACCCGCGGGTTGAGGAGGGGTTGCGCCAAGTTATCAGAAGAGAAAAAAAGAAAAACAAGAAACTACAAGCATAACTAGACAAGAAAAAGGACACTCGAGAATTAGAACAAATGATCACAAAATTGAAGGTTCAAATAGAAGAAGATAAAATAATTGAAGAAGCACTCAAAGAACAACTAGAAGAAAAGGACAAGATCATTGGAAACTTGGAAGCAGAGGTTGTCACACTAAGAAAGGATATTCAAAAGAAAAATATGCAGAATAGCTCAAAAGTTCTGGATGACATTATCAACAGTCAAAAATCTCATCTTGACAAGTCCAAACTTGGATACAATCAGAGAAAAAAGGGATCAATCTCCAAAACAACAGAGCAAGAGACAAAGCCAAATAGATATGCATAAACAATCAAAGAGGATAGGAAGATATACGAGGAAGATTACAGGGACACTCCTCCACCAAGAAGATTTAGATTTTAGAATCAACAAAAGTCTGATAGGCCTCAAGAAGAAGAAGGATTCATAAGAGCACCTCCTTTCAGAATATCTTCAACTCCCAGGTATCAAACTATATTTTTTGGTTTATGTTATGCATGTAATAATTTTGGACATAAAGCTGCGAATTGCAGAGCTAACAACATGAACAATAACAACTTTGAGAGTTATACACAAAGGGATTATTCAAGGAGACCTAGTGACATACAAAGAAGAAGTTACAACAGGTTTGAATATTTGAGCACTGAAGTGGAATGTTACAAATGTAACAATTTTGGACACATGGCCAAGGATTGCAGAATGATAGTCCCTCCTAAAGAACCTCAATAGAATAAAAACAGTCATAGACAAGAACCTCATAAAATGACATGGATAAGAAAGCAAGACCAGTATAACAATGAAGAACGCACAGTCACTCTACAAGCTAAGCAGAAGAAACACAATTGGTATGTTGATAGTGGATGTTCAAAACACATGACAGGTGATAAAGACAAATTTCTTACATTACGAAAAGAAAAAAATGGACCAGTCTCCTTCTGAAATGATAATTCATCCAAAATCATTGGAGAAGGCACAATCCGAATTGGGAAAAAGAATGAAAAGGCACAAAATGTTCTACTGGTAGAAGATATGAAACATAATCTTCTAAGTGTGAGTCAAATGTGTGACCAAGGTTATAAAATTACTTTCGATTCAGAAAAGTGTGAGATAAGAAAAGAAGGTTCAGGGAAATTGGTCGGTACAGCTGCAAGAACTTCAAACAACATATATGTGTTAAGTGAAATTGGAAATGAAAAGTGTTGTCTAGGAAAGGAAGATGAAAGTTGGATATGGCATAGAATAATGGGTCACATGCATTTTGATAACCTTGTCAAATTCAACAAAAGAGAAGAATTCAGAGAAATGCCCCAGATCACGAAACCAACCAACACTTTATGCAAGCATTGTCAACAAGGAAAGCAAACAAAGACCAGGTTCAAATCAAAGGAATATTCAACAACAAGACCACTGGAAATTTTTCACACTGATCTAGTTGGACCAGCTACAACAAAGGGCTTAAAAGGAGAAAAATACTTTATGTTATTAGTTGATGATTATACAAGAATGACTGCAGTTTGCTTTCTCAAGAACAAGTTGGAAGCTTTTGAAAACTTCAAGATCTACAAGGAAATGGTTGAAAATGAGATGGATTCAAGAATCAAATGTTTGAGATCTGATAATGGAGGAGAGTTCACTTCAAAGTAATTTATGGACTACTGTAGAAGTCATTGAATAAAAAGGAAATTCGCCATTGCTAGGACACCTCAACAGAATGGAGTTGTTGAAAGAAAGAACAGGACAATACAAGAAATGGCTCGAACAATGCTAATGGATTCCAAATTGACAGATATATTTTGGACACGGGCAGTGCATGCAACAATTCACATTCAAAACAGATTAATGCTCAGAAAAAACACTGATAAAACTCCCTACGAGCTATGGAAAGGAATACCAGCAAATGTGAATCACTTCAGAGTTTTTGGAAGCAAATGCTACATCAAAAGAGAAGATGGTAGAATGAGAAAGTTTGACTCTCGTGTGGACAAATGAATACTTGTTGGTTACTCAAGTACAATGAAAGTATACAAGTGTTACAATCTAATATTGAACAAAGTTTTGGAAAGCATCAACGTAACAATTGATGAAACAGGCATACGAGAATCAAAGGAAGAAGAAAACAAATCAATGGAACAAATTTTCGAAGAAGAAGATGAAAAAGAAGTAGAAGAAGAAGATGAAGATGAAGAGAATCTCACAGAAGCATAAGAGAAAATTCATAAAGTATCTCTAAAGACACCTAGAAAAGGAGTATAGAAGAATCATCCTTCAGATCAGATTATTAGAAACAAAGATGCAGGAGTTGAGACTAGAAGAAAAATCCGTTCACTAGAACAAGCACACCTAGCACTCTTATCTACAATTGAACCAAACTGTTTTGAAGAAGCCAACAAGGATGAATTTTGGAATAAGGCCATGGATGAAGAATTGGATCAAATAGAGGAAAATGACACTTGGGAATTGGTTCCAATACCAAAGAATAAGAATGTGATCGACACAAAATGGGTTTTTAGGAATAAATTGAATGAAGATGGACAGGTTACAAGGAACAAAGATAGATTGGTATGTAAAGGATATGCATAGATTGAAGGAATTGACTTTGAAGAGACATTTTCCCCAGTTGTCAGAATGGAAGCAATCTGTTTACTTTTATCTTATGCATCCTCCAAAAATGTTAGTGTATATTAGATGGACGTAAAATAATCTTTTTTGAATGGGGAACTAGAAGAAGAAGTCTACATTGAACAAACAGAAGGATTTTAGTTGTCAGAGAACACAGACTATGTATGCAAATTAAATAAGGCCTTGTGTGGAGTAAAACAGGCTCCTAGAGCATGGTACTCTAGATTGGATAAGTATCTGCAACAAGCATGGTTCAGAAAAGGAAGTGCAGATAACAACCTCTACATCAAGGTAAGTCAAGTTAATATTTTATTAATTGAATTTTATGTTGATGATATTATTTTTGGTAGTGATGATGACAGGTTAAGCCAGATATTTGCAAAAGACATGCAGAATGAATTTGAAATGTCGTTACTTGGAAAACTATCCTTCTTTCTAGGATTTCAGATATGTCAAAGAAACCAAGGAATTTTTATTTCTCAAACCAAATATATCAGAGAAATGCTAAAGAGGTTCAGAATGGAAGATTGCAAACCATTTATCACTCCCATGCAAACCAGTTGTAAGTTGAGTAAAGATGATGATTCGAAGTCTACAGATCAGAGGCAATACTGGTCAATGATTGGCAACCTACTATATGTGACAACATCCATACCAGATGTAATGCAAGCAGTTGGAAAGGTGGCACGATTTCAAGCAGCACCAAGGGAATCACATGTATTAGCAGTAAAGAGGATTTTCAGATATCTCAAAGGAACATAAGAGTTTGGATTATGGTATCCAAAAGGAAAACATCTATCACTTATTGCCTACATAGATGCAGATTGGGTAGGTTGTATTGATGACCAATGAAGCACCAGTGGAGAAAAGTTCTACTTAGGTGAGTGTTTGGTATCATGGCTAAGAAAGAAACAATCATCAATATCTCTATCTACAGCCGAGGTAGAGTATATTGCAACAACAACATGTTGTACACAGGTTCTTTGGATGAAAAAAACTTTGACAGATATACAGGTTGAGTATGATGAGCCCATTCCAATATATTGTGCTAATACAAGTGCCATCAGTATCTCAAAAAACCAAGTGATGCACTCCAAGATGAATCACATTCCAATAAAGTATCACTTTCTACAGGAACAGGTTGTAGAAAAGAACATCAGAGTTGAGTATGTGGGCACAAAAGAACAAGTGGCAAACATCTTTACAAAACCACTTCCATGAGAAGCCTTTGAATATCTTCACCAAAGACTTGGAGTTATTTCTACTCCAAACTGAATTCTTTTTGAATTCTTATCTTATATGTCTTAGATGTACATGAGGAATCACCATAAGAGGACAATTTAGTCAGGGGTAGCAGCCCCGGATGGAAAGATACCTTTTCCATTGATGACAAAGGGGGAGATATTTATCAGATGCAGAGGACAGAGACATGGTTTCAAGGGGAGCATATTTATCAGATGCAGAGGACAGAGGCATGGTTTCAGGGGGAGTATATTTATCATATGTAGAGGACAGAGGCATGGTTCCATGGGGAGCATGAGTGATATGATTTCAGTATTGCATTAGAGTGTTTCCATCAATGCCAAAGGGGGAGATTGTTGATTAAGGTTGGTTGTCATTGATGTCAACCTTTGAAGAAAGCCCCACAACACAAAGGTTTGGGTAATGAGTTTTTGATGTAAATATGACTCATTATTGTCTTGTCATGGTTGATAAGAAGTAAACATGGATGAACTCCAAAGTGGTCCCCTTATGGTGAAAGCCCTCATGGGAAGACACTTTCCGAAGTAAGAGAACCCATGATTAATTGTGGAATAATGAGATGAAGGACAATGAATTTTTGAGCTAAACTATCCAAGTATCTGTGGTAAACAATTTATCTTGTGTGTCATTGTATTTTTGGAGTTACACTCCGTGGAAAATAGGGTTTGTGGCTAGTCTTGAAACTAGTCAAAAACAAGTGTTTCGGGTAAAAACATCATAACTTCTTCATAACAGATCCAAATTCAATGAAACTAATTGTTTTAGTTAGGGTACAATCTTTAGTATTCCGTGTAATAGTTTCAGATCAATTCAACAAATATTCTGTGTGGGGCATGCTCTACAATGTCTCTCTCTAGAATAAGCCAAAATTCAGCAAGGTATGCCATTTTTGCTATAACTCATTTTTTGAGAGGTTCCAAGTAGTGACACCTGGAGGAATTGCATTACACACACTGAATAACATTGTGTATCAGTTTCAAATCTTTATACATTACATGTACACAGTTATTATTACTTCAAGTTAGGGTTGTTGACTAATCCAAAACTAGGCATGTGAGACTAAAGAAACGTTTGTTGAAAATGCTAGTCTCTTGTTGTTGAATTTAAGGAAGGTTTGCAGGAATGTGATCATGTACACTAGGTCTATTACAAATCTACAAATCAGATTTGGATGATGAAATTTATGAGGGATTTTGGTTGAGGTACATGTTGAGTACATGGTTGAGACACGTAGTTGATGAGTTGGCACATACATGAGGTGTATGGTTGATGATGTTGGTACATATTGATGAGTCATAGTTGATGAGTAGTTGACACATGATTGGAACATACTTGGTATATGGTTGGATGCACTTTTTTATGGTATAGGTTGATTACAGGTTATTTGGTACAGGTTGGTGCATGGTTGATGCACTTGTTTATGGTACATGTTGATTACAGGTTGAGGTACAGGTTGATGCATGGTTCATATTTATTGGTACAAGTTTACAATGGTATATCTCACAGTGACAGGTTGACAGTGGTTCCATCATTCTACTTCTACTTTAGGGTGGCAGCATGGGGCAATGACAGGTGGTTGTAGCCACCTTCCGGTTGTAGCTGGAGAACATAGGGTGTTGTAGCCTCCTTCTGGTTGTAGCCAGAGAATTAGGGAGTTGGAGCTTCCCTCAGATTGTAGCCTGAGAAACTAGGGGGTTGGAGCCTCCTTCCAGTTGTAGCTGGAAAACAAAGGAAGTTGGTGCTTTCAGTGAATGTAATTCTTCAAGACATATCAGAAAAAGATTTCTGTGGTTTTCTCCCGATTTGGGTTTCCACGTAAAACACTGGTGTACTATGTATGTGCATGTTTATTCATCTGTTCATTGCTTATTTACTCTGTAGTTATTGGATGATAATGCTTCATTGATATAACACTTGGATTATATGGTTAAAAAGGATTAAATTTCTCTATTACTGATTCACCCCCCTCTCTGTAATCCAACATTTTGTTACTTATAGAATGCACCAAAACCACAAAACTAATAAGGACCTTAGAAGAAACCTATCTCTATTATATAGACTAAGAACCTTTAGTTTATCAAAAGATAATTATGAGAAGGTAGATGAGTCTAAAAACCATGAAGAAGAAGAAAAAATGATAGATAATATAGTATTATTTTTGTGGAGATATAATAGATCATAGTTGTTATTATAATTAATGAACATATGGATTGCAATAAGGATTAGAATGAACTAAAACAATTTTTTTTTTTGTTTTTGGTTGACAAGAGGGGAACTGTGGGATATGGAAGCCAAGCTAAGAAATGTTTTCTTTTGCTTGCAATTTGTATACTATAGAGTAGAAATCATGTTGATAATAGTTATGGAAGATCAAGTTGGGGATAGTTTGTATATAATATTAAAATTTGTCAGTTGTCTCCATCCTTTTGTGGGATGATGTCCATATAATTCTTGATCTTTCCATGGAGATATTCTACCAGCTTATTGGGATCCATTGGCATTTCCTTAGTAGTTATCTTATGATTCTTCACATTAGATTTTGTGGACCACAATCTTGTTCATTTTACATATATCAATGACAATATAGATGTTTGTAATGGTTCTTAATTATTGGTGTTCTTCAATGTGATTTCACATGTGTTTTATAAGAGCTTACAAATATTCTATTAATAATTTTTTTAGTTAATAGAAATTACAAGATTTTATTAATAATAATTTATTAATATTAAAAATATTGAATAATTAAATAATATTTAAGTAAACGATCTTTAAAATAATTTATTAATAATAAATATTATCTCTGAATTAATAAAATATTATATTTAATTAATAATAATTTGTTGTTATTAAGGATTATTTGATAACTAATACTAACTACTATAATTAATTTTAAATTTTTATAATTAATACTAATTATACTAAATTTTAATTTTTTATAATTAATACTAATTATAATGATTAATAATAATAATAATTGATTAATAATGTTATAGATTATAATAGATTACTAATCATAATCATAGTTGATTGTGTCTATTGCAATATCATAGTCCATTGAGTTCATTGCAAATATTTACCTATATGAGTTACTTAGTCATTGAAGTTATCAAAGAAAAATAATGAAGATATTGGAGAATGGATATTTATGTAATCAAATCACCTAAACCCTATTAATGTTCAGTGATGATATCTTTGTATGCTCAATAATTTGTTAAGAAAAAGATTGGTTGATTTATGTTGATTAAATATAACTTATGGATTATCAACTCCGATTCATTTAAATTCAGAAAATAACAATATGAACCCATCATGTTATATATGCATTAAAAATAACCACTAAAACTACACTCTTAATTCTACTTGATCACCCACATTTACTTGCCCACAAAGGGTTGCTGTGACATTGTGAAATGGTGTTGTTCCAAGTTGTAACAAAAACTAGTTTTTAACTAACCTTGTTGAGAGGCTATGATAAATCTAGGCAAGGATTCCCACGTGCTCACAAAAAAGAGATGCAAGAGTTACCCAGAGGAAACAAGGTTTTGAAAATTTTCTATGATTGT
This sequence comes from Picea mariana, assembly GCA_032191745.1. Lineage (NCBI taxonomy): Eukaryota > Viridiplantae > Streptophyta > Pinopsida > Pinales > Pinaceae > Picea > Picea mariana. The sequence goes on along the minus strand of JASDQU010102927.1, from coordinate 119,241 downwards.
TAGCATATGATGTGAAAAAGATAATAGGAATAATAAGCTACAAGGTTTTGATTCTCAAGAACTAGAGGCTCTAATACCATCATAAATTATAGAAGGGGCACATAAATGGGTTGAGTGAACTCAATAAACATCAATATAACAAATTGTGAGAATCCATTCAAGAATCAATGAAATCAACATGCTCACCTATTCTAAAATGACAAATTCAAGTCTTCAGTAACTACAAGAAATTCTCAATCATTCTCAAGATATTGATTGACGTGTAAAGGATTTCCTTAAGGAGGAAGCAACAAAACATGATTTTTGAAAACTTGGTGTAGAAAATGAAAGAAAATGAAAGAATTAATAAAAATACATGAACAATCCAATGGGAAAAAATGGCGTAATCCCACCTTCAACCCTCCTCTTCCAGGCTAAACCTTGTTGATGATGTTTATAAAAAATAATCCCATTTCTAAGAAAAAAACTGAAACTCAAATGGATAGCATGGAATGTCTAGAGGCCTAATAGTGCTTTTTTCCCATGCCACATGAAAAAACTTATTATTTGCAAATGAATTATGCCTTCTCTCACCTATATATTTTATTCCTAGAATAGAGGAATAAGTGGTGGGAACCAATGGAGGAGAATTCATGATTAGAGTAGAATTAGAAGGGAGATTTTATGAAGAATTTATTCAATAGAACAAATGGAACTATCCCAATGGTCAGATGAGTGACAACAAACTAGTACAAAGTCATGGTGTTTTGAGGTGTTGTGAAGAATTATGTCATGGTGTTCACCGGTGTGTGCATAGATATGGGTTGTGGGATATTTAACACATATTTATGGTTGGAGAAATTAAGAAACAACATGGATGAATGAAAAACTAGAGGGAAATGTAAATTAATGATGCGATAAGGGCATGCCACACTCTAAATACCATACTTACATCTTGAAATTCATTTACACCACTTTCATAAATGATTGTGCAAAGTTCATATGGAAGGCACTAAGTGAGGTGATTTTATGCCTTTATTTTATATCAATGGCCATATTTTGGTTCTTGATCCATGGCTCCTCTATGGTGTCAAGAGTCAAATGATGAAAATAAATGTAATATCATGATACTACATTTTCCATTGATCATGTCAACCTCTTTAGATATTTTCACTTGCTCATACTAGATTCAACCACTGCTTGAATGCTTTCCTGTGAAATTTCTCTCTTAGGATAAACACATGGAGTGAAAAGGGATGTTGTTATGGTTAAATTTATACGATGTAATAGGGGGTGTAGGGAGTAGGATACTTATTATACAAAATATACCAAAAACTTTTTTCTTGTACTAGGAAACACTTTTGAGAACCAACCCTCCACTCCATCTAGCTGCATTTTTCCCACTTTGATTGTGTGGAAATGTTATCCAACTAAAAGGTAAAAAACAAAATATGTTTTCCAATCACCAACTAGGATATCCATTCCTAGGGATATTCACTTAGTTAAACTCCCATCCATTACCTCACAACTTAGAAAGCTTCCCACATTCACATTAAAATTTTGAATATATATTCATTGTTGTTGTAATTAGGAGAAGTTTATCAATTTGTAAATAGTTTCACAAGGGAATCCATGGCTTGACAAGATAGTATATTATTTCTTAAGTATCCAACAAGACACAAAGAACTAGGGAAAATAAGGAGCTTTTACCAGATTAGTTTTGTTAGAAGGATTTTCTTTAGGTAGTTGATCACTAGCATGTTTTCACCTACATTGAAATCTTAGTCAATGATTGATAGGGAAGGTCATCCTTTCTTTCCTTTCTTTGCAACTAAGGCCATGGGTTAGAGCCATTCAGATCACCACTCGAACATCTCCAAGTATAATGAAGCATCATCATCATCATTTTCGTCGTCATAATCATCATCATAATAACAATAACAATAAAAAATATTATAATTTTAATAATTATTATTGTAATTATAATGATTAAAATATTTTTTTACTAACAATAATACTTATTATTATTATAGAAATAATGATTTATTTTAATGATAATTCTAATTTTTAATAAAAATTATAATAATTATATTACTACTTATTAATTTTTCATTATATAATTACTTTTAGTTGCAAATCTAACGTTATTATGACACTTCCAGAACATGGAAGCAAGGAGATATGATGCTCCATGACATGGATATGATTCTTGATTTGGCTTCATGTTGAAACAAACGACATTTGGACAACACTGTACTATGTCCCTATGATGAAAATATGATTTTCATACAACATTGGGTCAATGCAGACAAGATGTGCATTTTATTCTAAGATCAAAATAGTCAATGCACATTCAATGCAAAGTTGACATTAATATTGAAAAAAAATTAGATAACACAAAGTAAAATTTTATGTCACCCTACCTATATAGTCCTTATGTAAATTGAAAAATCCCCCCCATACCCCCCCCCCCCTCATTTCATTTTCACATGAATGTATGGGAAGGATATTGTTGGAGCTAAAAAATCAGTAGGAACATGCAATGGACATTTGTGGGGCATCACTAGATCTATTGGATTCCAAGCTAAGTTTTTTCCATTTTCTCCTTATCTATTTTTTTAATTTGTATATTTAACCCAAGATTTTGAATGAAATTTTGGGTGGGATTTGGGTTTAAATGGAATAATATTTAAAATGTGGTGGTATTTGGTATGAGATGTGATTTGGATGTTTTTTGGAATGGGATGGGATTTTGGTTTATGAATTTACAAAAATAAACATAGGTTTAAGGGTTTTCTCTTCCTCTCCCTCTTGTACTTCCTCTTTCTCTTCCTCTCTTCCTCTTTCTCTCCCTATTCTCCTTCCTCTTCCTCTCCCTCTCTTTCCACTCTCTATCCATGTTCCTATTATCCTCTTCATTTTCCACTCTTCTTTTTCTTCCCCCCTCTTTCTCTTATCCCTCATCCCCTTCTCCCCTTCCTCTTCCTCTCCTACTCTCCTTCTTCTAAAATTCTAGTCGAGAAGCAATGTTGTATATAGAAGAATACGATTTCATTTTAAAATTGTTGAATTTTCCTAAGTATGATTTGTTTTTGTTAAAAATCCATAACCTAATAGACAAGCTAGGGGTTTGATATTGAGTTCCAATGGTTTGAAAAATATAGAAGACATTGAGATTCTAACCAACCTTGAATGAAGCAATTCCCCCATGTGGAGCTTATGTTGTAACACAAAATTATACTCCCTCTTGTTCTTCACAAATAAGGAATGAACTAGGGAAAGAAGGGTACATATTCCTTCTTTTAAAACAATTTATTGTGCATGGGTCTTGAACAAGAAAAAAAGTGAAGTACATAGAAGGTGGGGTAGATAAATTCCTAGTGAGAAAATAAATATGTTAGACCTTGAAAAATTTATTATATTATGCACCTAACCAAATTTGTAGGAGGAATGTTGATGAACAAGGGTTGGACATATGGTGGAAATGTGTGCCCCATTTCTTTGACAAACAATGCCACCTTTTGATTTATTTTTGTTGTCTAATCATATTATATCAACAACCCATTTATGGATTCTAACTTAAATTAATGGATCTTCTCATTATATGATTAGGACATATGTCACTTCAAGTATAACACCATAGTTTTGATCCAAGGATTAGCAATGTATGTATATGTATACATGATGAAATTTTGAGAACCAAACAATGTAATATGTAAATGTACATTGAATAATAATAAAAATATACGTCACAAGATGTAGTCAAAGAACGATGAAATATATGGGGGGGTATGATTCCATGAGAGAGGAAATAAAGGGGTCTTACGGGACTCAAATGGGACCAAAGACAAATAATAAAATTTTATTCCTAAGCCTATGTCCTTTACCTTATATTATCCTAAGACATATCAATATTGGGATTAGTTTCCAGGAGAGATACATGGGCTTCTTAAGAGGACATGTGGTTTAATATTGGCATGCAAATATAACCTGTGGTTTTGGTCATGCATCAAACTCCATTATAGCTGAGAATTCTTGAGTTTCCAATAGTGATATTTCTTGGGTATTATGCGATGGAGCCCTGGAGGGAAGTGGGATAGATTGAGGGACTTTATGGCAAAGAAGGAGATCACATTCCTTGGTTTGTGAAAGTTGATGGGGGGATGAGAACTGGTGTATTGTTATAGTTGTAGGAGTTATCAGGCTATAATCTAGGAAGTTGAGTTGTGTGAGAGGTTAGATACAAACATATTGTATCTTGTCCTTGTGGACTCATATCCTCGGCTTCGGGGTGGCCTTGTTTCAGAAAGATGATAGGAAAAATAGATCTTATGGTTGGGTGGAACATCCTTCATCTGTAGTCAATTCGTGAATCATTATTAGAAGACAAGTGTTTATGATTTATTTGTGTAAATGTTGAATTAATTTTGTTTATATTATGGATGGAATGTTCTTCCATTTGTATACATAATCCTGCATGGTTATGCTTGCATGTCTTAATTCATTAATAGTATTACAATGAAGAAATTATATGGTATCAAAGCTATAAGATGTGGATTTCAGCCTAGTAGATGGCTGGGTAGAATGAAAAATGGTATCAGAGTAAGAAGATGAAGGAAATTGGCATTTTCAAGAATTAATTTGTATCTTTAGTGGTGGATAGAGGGTACTAGATACTTTACAAAGTGGTATTAGAGCTATAAGATGTGGATTTCATCCTAGTAGATGGTTGGGTAGAATACATAATACTATCAATGTAAGAAGATGAAGGAAATTGGTGTTTTAAAGAATTACTACATATCCTTAATGATGGAAAGAGGGTACTCAGTACCTTACAAAGTGGTATCAAAGATACAAGTTACAACACTAGGGTTGTATAGACCAGAACTTAACCTATATATGAATAAATTCTAGGTTGTTTGTAAAATGCTTGATAAAATCTCTTAATGGAGATTGGGAGAATGTGGTTTGAAATCTATATAATTGAAAAGTGTCAATAGGGAAAGGTATATAGAGTTGTAATTGAGGTTTCATGGATTTGAAATTGCATGCATAATGTATTAATAAAGGATATGGGGGACATGGAAGTTCTATGGATGAATTTGTAAGAAAAGAATTCTACTTGTGTAAAGAAATCAAGGAAAATGAGGAAAATGAAAAATTATCTCAATTTTGAATAAAAATATAGAAAAAATGAGGTGAAAAAGTGAAGCCTGGAAAATTTGTGGCATCCTCGTGGAGGAAATTTGAAAAATTGAAAAATTGTTGAAAATTCCCAATTGTAGATGGGTAATCAAAATATGACATGGACCCTGTATTGTTGACATGGACCCCATACTAGTGATGTAGACCTCGTACTAGTGATGTGGAACATCAATATGACATGGATGTGTTAGGGTGTTTCTAGATGGAGTTAGGTTGTAACATCCCCAACATCCAATTGGGCTATGCCACGTAAAAAAATTCAAACTGTATGCAAATTAAAACATATACACACAGAAACTCTTGCGGAACTTATATATAAAAATAAAAATAGAAAAAGACATTTTGTAAATGCACATATTCATACCCATAAATATAAAGACAGGTATAAACCACACACACGAAAACTCCATAAAAATATACACATAAATAATAATGCAACATATAAATTAACACACAATTGACAGTTATCTTGGTAAAAATATCACCAACTGCATGCAGAACTTCCACGAACCTCCCATCCTTAGACCACACTTCTCATCACTCTCAGTAGTGGATCACCCCCGAGCTGGGACTAAACTCCACCTGGGTAAATGGATTCCTAACCAGGCTGATGTATCTTAGAAAAGAAGGAAAGACTTCATCACAGGTGCCAAATCAAACTAACAACGTACAATCCCTCATTTCCCACATGCCTATCCCACTCCAGGAAGTGTTCCCCTTCTCTGCTCAACAGTCCCTCGACTTCCCCACTTCCCTTCCAGGGCTTCAACAACAAGACAAAAAGGAAGTCTCAAAGCCTTGTAGCTGCAGTTTAGCACCTTCGAGAATCAATTCCCAACAATTCTCTCACTTAGAGAGAAATTTATCATGGGCCTGACAATCCGCCTCTTTAGTATCCCACGGGCTTGACAACCCGCTTCTTCAGTCCAACTCCCAAGCTAACCAAGTATAGATACATGTATGGGTATGGGTACAGGTACAATGATAGTAACAGAAAGATACGGAGGATAGTTCAATCAGTGAGTGAACGATCATAGCATGAATGAATGACCAAATGAGCTAAGTCTAAACTATATGTATGCATGTTCCCAACTTGACACTTTTCATATTGGGAGCTACTTTGGCCCACTTGTGCCCAACCTTAGAACTTAGGATAAAATAATTATCCATACTTTATACTTTAAGGAATATTAATATAATATTACTTTTTGGCTTAATCTCCCTAGCTTAGCCCCTTATCCTTAAATTTTAGCCCCCCCCTTTCCCTAACTAGTGGAGTTTAGTCCCCCATACTCTTTTATCTGTAGTCAATCTACACACAATGATGTATTTTATATTAATGATGAGACATATACAAAAATAGGCTCATTGACCTTTAGCATCTAGGCTCTCTAGCCTAATTCAAAACATAAGCCTCCTGGATTATAATAACTGGCTCACCAGCCTATAAAACACAACATATACAGAAAGGCTTCCTAGCCTCAAAATTGTGCACACCTAAGTTTGTTGCGTGCAGTATCCTGGAATGTGCACACTTCATCATTTTAGTACACAATACATGTGTGCCCTATACCATGGAAGGTGCATACAAAAAAATGATATCAAACAACTCACCAACTTAATTACATTTTCATTTACATTTACAATTGGGTTCGGCCTAGAGGTATTACAATCCCCTCCCCTTATTTATGCACTATCCTCAGTGCATTATGTACACATATCAACAAGATTTCCAAAATATTCCAAAATATGTGTGTATTTTGCCCTCATTGCATCCTCATGCTCCCAAGTAGCATCCTCAGGACCATACCAGGTCAATTGAACCTTTACAAGCCATATGGATCGATTATGGAGATATTTGATTTTTAGGTCCATAATGCGTATCAGATGCACTTGAATAATGCCTTCTTGATCCACCCGAATCACATTCCAATCAATTACATGATTAGTATCAGGTATATATTTCTTGAGAAATGATACATGGAATACATTATGAACAGACATAGATGCATGGAATGAAATCACATAAGCTACTGGAAAATTCCTTTCTAGGATTTCAAATGGTCCACAATATCTAGCTACCAAACTTTTGTTCTCCTTCACTTTCAAGAATACATGATCTCCCACTTTAAACTCCCTGTGAGTTCTACCCTTGTTAGCATAGCTTTTATTCGTATCTTGGGAAACCTTTAAATTTTGTTTTATTTTCAACATTTGATCCTCCATTTCCCTGAGTAAATCTGGCCCAACCATTGCTCTATCTATTGGGTTACCCCAACTTACCAGTGTGTTTCACTTTCTTCCATAAAGTGCCTCAAATGGGCTCATCTTTAGAGATGTTTGGTACCCATTATTATAAGAAGACTCTACTAAGTGTAGGTATTCTTCCCATTTTTATGGTTTATCCATCACATACATCCTCAACATATCCTCAATCACTTGATTCACCCTCTCTATTTCTCCATCTGATTCTGGATGATAAGTTGTGCTAAAATTTAAATTTGTTCGAAATCCCTTAAATAATTCTTTCCAAAAAATTGATGTAAATTTTGGATTTCTATTAGACACAATTGTCTTGGGTATACCATGTAATCGAGCAATTTCTCTCATATAAATATCAACAATGTTGGCTTCCTTGTGATTGAGCTTTACTAGAATAAAATGGGCAGCTTTAGTAAGCTTATCCACCACTACCATGATAGAATGATGTTGCTTGTTTGTTCTGGGAAGTTTGGTGATGAAATCCATTGTTTCAACTTCCCATTTTCACTCAGGAATGGGTAATGGTTGTAGCAAACTAGATGGGTGTCTATGCTCAGCCTTTACCTTTTGACATTCCAAACATTTGGCAATAAAATCAACAACTTCTTTCTTCATTCTTGGCCAATAATATTGGCTCTTGACAGCTGTAATAGTTTTCTGATAACCTAGATGCCCAACATAAGGTACACTATGTATTTCTCTCAATATCATATTTTTCAATTCATGGGAATTCGGTACATAAATTCTGACCCTGTATATGAGAATTTCATCATTTTCTATCGTATAGTCTTCAATTTTCTACTACAAAATACCTTGCTGTAATTTTTCCACTAACTCCTTGTATTGCAAATCTGATTTGGCAACCTCTATAATTTTGTCTTTCGAATCTGATTCATACATGCTATTGGTTGTAGCATGCAACTCATGCAATCTTCTTCTGAGTGCATCAACCACTTTGTTCTCTTTCCCTTTGATATGCTTTATATCAAAGTCATATTCACTGAGAAATTCTAACCACCTTCTTTTCCTAGCATTTAGAGTTGGCTAATCAAATAAATATTTCAAACCATTATGGTCTGTTCTTATCTTGAACCTTTTCCCCATGAGGTAGTGCCTCCACTTCCTCAAGGCATGCAATATGTATTCCATCTCCAAATCATGAGTGACATTCAAGCTCCTTCAACTTCCTTGATTCATAACATACAACAAACCCATTTTGACTGAGGACTCCACCAAGTCCTTCTTTACATGCATCTATGCATACAATGAAGTCTTCATTTGGATCTACAATCCTTAGTATTGGAGCACTTGTTAATAATTTCTTCAAGTATTGGAAACTCTTTTCACAATCAAATGTCCACTGAAACTTCACACCCTTCTTTTGCAAGAAAGTGATTGGGTGTGAAATCTTTGAGAATCCTTCATATAAATCTCCTATAGTAGCCTGCAAGGCCCATGAATGATATGAACTATGTCACATTATTTGGCGCCGACCATCCTTTGATGGCTTCTATATTCTCAGGATCCATTGTTATCCCTTCCTCTGAATTGATATTCCCCAAATAATGAATTTTCTTCTAATAAAATGAGCACTTGCTCAATTTGGCATACAACTGATGCTCCTTTAATACTTGCAAGACAATCCTCAAGTGTTTTTCATGCTCTTCCTCTGACTCATAATATATAATAATGTCATCTAAAAATACAATGACAAACTTATCTAAGTATTCTTTGAAAACACCATTCATTAAACACATGAAGAAAGATGGTGCATTTGATAACCCAAATGGCACCACTGTGAACTCATAATGACCATACCTTGTTCTTAAAGTAGTCTTGTTGATGTCTTCTTATTTAATTCTTACTTGATGATAACCTGACCTGAGATCAATCTTGGAGAATATTTTTGCATCTTTCAACTGATCAAAGAGGTCATCAATCCTTGGCAAAGGATACTTATTCTTCACAGTTACCTTGTTCAACTGCCTAAAGTCAATGCAAAATCTCAATGTTCCATCCTTCTTCTTCACAAATAAAACCGGGGCACCCCAAGGTGACACACTTGGGAATATATACCCCTTCTTCAAGAGCTCTTCAAGTTTCATTTGCAACTCCTTCAATTCTGGCGTACTCATCCTGTAGGGAGTCTTGGATACTGGAGTTGCTCCAGGCATCAAATGTATGGATAAATCAATGTCTCTTTTAGGGGGTAATCTTGATATTTCCTTAAAAAAATATTCAAAATCTTTTAGGACTGCATAATCTTCAATATTTGACACTTATCTTTAGGTGTCTGTTCCATATGAGCTGCAGATATTTAACACCCTTTTCTCTAACATTTCTTCAGCTGCAATGCTGAAATTTCACTGATGGTTACTGCCCTAGGAATTCCCTGCACTGTCTTTAGGTTCCCTTCCTCATCCAAGCAAGTAAATTTCGTGTTATGATAGTCTAGGCTAGCATGATGTTGGTCCAACCAATCCATCCCAATTAGATAGTCATAGGAACCTAAAGGAAAGATGTTCAAATATTCCCTGGTGTTCATTCCATTCATGTCCATAAGACATGACTTAACCATATCATTAACATTTCTTTTGGCTCCGGTAGCTAGCTGCACCAACCAAGATTTTCCATGCTTGCTTCTTGGAAAATTAAAACTTTCCACCATCTTAGGATCTATATAACTATGACTAGCTCCTGAATCAATTAAAATAGCAATGGTTTGGTTGTTGATCATACCTTCCACTTCAATCATATGTGACCGATACTTTTCTTGATTTTTGTCCAGAGCTACATAGTTCCTTGGTACATTTCTTTCCATGTCCTCCATTGTTTCATCTTGATGTACATTGTGAACAATCCTCACTTTTTCACCTCTGTGAGGAAAATATCTAAACATATGATCTCCTTTACAACCCCAACATTGAATAGGTGCTTGTGTTGGCCTTTGACCCCCTGTCTCAATCATTATAGGTTCTCTTGAATTTTGTTTTCCCTGAGGATTATTTTTGAAGAATGGTGGCTTAGTCCCCTTCTTCCTTTGATCCATCTTGAATTTATTTTTGTCGTCCCAATATTTTTTGAAAGTTTCCTTGATTTTTGTTGATCATATTGGCATTTATCTCGCCTTATGGTCTCCTCCAATGTCTTGGTATCATCATACTTTATTTTGTCACTAATGAATGATGGAAATCCACTTAAATACCTTTGAATCTTAATTGTCTCATCCTTGATGAAAGAAACATACTTCAACAGTTCTAAAAACCTTCTTTCATATTCATCTATGGTAATACTCCCAAGCTTGAGTTCAAAGAACTCTTTCATTTTCTTGTCATAATATCTCTTAGTCAAGTATTTCTTTCCAAAATACTTCTTGAATTCCTTCCTGGTAACATTTTTATCTTTAATGTGTTGCACCTATACAAGCTGATCCCACCATATGGATGCCTTTCCCTTGAGTTGATAGATGAAAATTCTTCCTTCTGCATGAGAAGAATAATTATGCAATTGAAAATACTTTATCATTCCCATCAACCATGTCTCTGCATCTTCATCCTTATTGTTCTCACCAACAAATGTAGGAGGTTTGATTTTGTTCGTTTCTCCTCGTAGCTCATCCATCCCAGACATCTTATGCTTCCTGACAGGGGATGGACTTGAGTTGTTGTGTGCTGTATTATTGGAATTCCTTGGGGAGTGATGGTGATGTCTGGCAACACTTCTTTTTCTTATTTTCTCATCAGGAGACTCATGACTTCCTAATTTTCTTTAGCCACTCTCCTTATCCAATTTCTTTTCTATTCTGTTCAAGATATGTATTAAATTCATTTTGAAGTCCTCCTGTTTCTCCTTGGCTCTCATAAACCTTTCATTATCATCTTTATGGATTTGTACATCCTTTTGCAAATTTTTAATGGTCTCTACCATATTCATGTTTTCATCCCTTCCTTTTCCATGTCCATTGGAGTTTGTTCCTTCAATGCCCATATGGACATCCATCCCCCTGATATCATATTCCTGGTTGTAATCCCCCTGTGCATATTTCATTTCTTATGCACTTTGTGATGATCCTTATCTGATCTTGTTGTTGTTAACTCTGCAAAATGTACAACCAACACAACTTTGTTAGGCTAACTACTTCAACAATTTCATGAAAAAATATGAACCATTATGGTTCAATAATATATCAAAATTATTTCATCTGATTTCCTGAAAAATTGATTGCCTAGATCAATTTTATGGGTTAAAAATTATATTATATTTTCCAATACCTTTCTAACACCTACTTCCATGCTCAATTCCGAGTCTTGAGGAGAAATTTATGGTTATTTGAAAATTGTCCATTAATTTTTCTGTTCACTCTTCAACTTGGTGCAATTTTGGGTTGTAATTATGAATTTTTTCCCCTCCTCCATTGGGTTTTTAGTAGGATATCAATTGGGTTTCTTCATATACATATTTTGGAAATTTTGTCCAAATTTCACCTTTTTATGGGTTATGGGATGCTAGTTATAGCCTGCTGAAGTTCTAGGCCAATTCATGTTTTTGGTCTAGAATGATACATGTATCTTATTTTCCATATTAAAATTTTTTAACATGACCATAAACTTAATTCAACTCTAGTAATGTATTCTATGGTTCAATATCTTTCCATTGACTTCTCCTTCACCTCAATCTGATTTCAGAGCAAAAAGTTATGGCCCTTCGAAGTTAGTAAGGTCTTAAAATTTACTCTTCACTGTTTGTCCTGTAACTTCCTCATAAAATCTTTGTTTGACGAATGGTTTACACCATTAGAAATATCTCTCCGGGCCCTTTCATTTGAGATGTAGAGACATAGTGAAACGTGGTATACTCTATTCCTTGGTACACTTTGTTCTCGTGGTTTTTGAGTAGCTAAAAATGTTGTTAAGGGCCTCAAAAACGCATTGCAAAAAGATGACCTTCAAACAGTATAAAAAGTCGTAGAAATTCGCTAGTTTTCTGCTCTTGTACACCATCCAAATGAATTATCCTTCACAAATTTCAACATGTACACCCATATTTAGCATGTGCAACAACAACATAAGGTACTGCGTGATTCGCGCACCTATAACCAATGTGGATCACTTCTATGTCGCGCCAATAACTAGTGCACACTACTTTTGTGTCACACGCTAATATCCACCGCGCACAATTTTGGTTCATGCACTAATACCCGTTGTGTGCAATTTTTGTGTCGCACGCTAATATTTTGCGCAAATTTTACTCTACGTGCTTCACCATGCCAAAGTTTAGTACGCCCCGACCATGCACCAGTACTCTGCGTGCACCCTTAATTAAATTGTTGCGTGACAACATATACCCACATTGCGCGCACACCAACAAAATTCCTCTGTGCTTTGTCAATACTGCACACACCATGTGCGCCATTATTATGCGTGTGCACACCACGCACACTAGTATTACGCATGCGCCACTCAATTTGCACTACACAATGCTAAATTTAATGCACACACCCACGCGTCAAAATTTTCTGCACATTACCACTCTGCATCATGCAGCGCAAAAGTTAAGTCCGTACACCCACACACCAAAATTTTTCACACATTACCACTTTGCACTGCGCAGTGCCAAATTTTAGCATGTGGACTTGCACACCAATATTTTTCTGCACAATGCCACTCTGCACCACGATAATAAATTCCCAACAATTCTCTCACCTAGAGAGAAATTTCTCACGGTCTTGACAACCTACCTCTTCAGTATCTCACGGGCTTGACAACCCGCTTTTTCAGTTCAACTCCCAAGCTAACCAGGTTCAGATACAAGTATGGGTACGGGTACAAGTATGGTGATAGTAACATAAATATAGAGAGGATAGTTCAATGAGTGAGTGAATGATCATGGCATGAATGAATCTCCAAATGAACTAAGTCCAAACTATATATATGCATGTTCTCAACTTGACACTTGTCATGTTGGGAGCTACTTTGGCCCACTTGTCCCCAACCTTAGAGGTTAGGATAAAATAATTATCCATACTTTATAGTTTAAGGAATATTAATATAATATTCCTTTTTGGCTTAAGCTCCCTAGATTAGCCCTGTATCCTTAAATCTTAGCCCCCCCTTTCCCTAACTAGTGGAGTTTAGTTCCCCATACTCTTTTATCGCGGTCGGTCTATAGGCAACGATGCATTTTATATTAATGATGAGACATACACAAAAATAGGCTCACTGGCCTTTAACATCTAGGCTCTCTGGCCTAATTCAAAACATAAGCCTCCTAGATTATAATAAGTGGCTCACCATCCTATAAAAGACAACATATACACAAAGGCTCCCTAGCCTCAAAATCATGCACACTTAATTTTGTTGCGCATGGTATCCTGGAATGTGCAGACTTCATCATTTTAGTGCATAGTAAATGTGTGCCCTATACCATGGAAGGTGCATACAAAAAAATGATATCAAACAACTCACCATCTTAAGTACATTTTCATTTACATTTACAATTGGGTTCAACCTTGGGTATTACATAGGATGTGCAGGTGGTATCCACAAGGTAGGGTCCATGGTGGAAAAGGTAGCTAGGTCAACAAAGGAAATTTACGATGGAAAGTGAATAAATATTTTGAAACAATGAAATGCCTTCGCAAGTGTTGTCAGGGTGACACATGTCCCCTAGGAGGTAAGAAATTTACAAAAGATAGAGGGAATTCTAAATCCTACATGTTTATCCTCTACAATTGATCTAGACCATTAATCTAGATCTAGTGTGTGGGGACATGTGCACCAGGGAGGAGTGGTTAGAGTTGGTACCCTCCCCATCACATCAACTAATTATAATATTCTATGTGAAGCTTGAATGAAAGTGACAACCACAAGGAAAGGACCATAGCTGTGGAGGCAGGTGGTATAAAAAAATGACTACAAGTGGTTTATGGAGGCTAAGGAGTGATTTTATAAACATGAATTTAGGCTCTGCAATCACTATCAGGATGATGCGTGTATCCTAAGTAGTAAGTAATTTACGGAGGGTGGAGGTAATTTTAACCACTGACATGTTAAGGATCCATAATTGATCTTAGCCATTGATGTAAATCTAGATCACATAAACATGTGTTCCAACAAATGAAGGTTAGAAGTGGGACCTTTCCTATCACAATTATCAATGAAAGTGTTCCAAGTGGAAAATAAGGACATAAGGGTACATGTGTCCCACAATAATGAATAATAATAAATAGTTACCATAATGTAAAAAGGAAAAAGATAAATGGGGGCATGAGAACCTAACATTGAATGTGGGGATGCAAGGGAATATGATATGGAAGTTTTAGATGATTCCATGTGGACATCAGATCCACATCATCAACCATGTGTTCCCACGTCAAAAAGATAAAAATATAGTTAAAATCTTGGATTCATTAGTTAATTCAACTCCATAATTCCAGAAAATGCAAAATAGTGGTTTTCAAAGAATAGGGAGGTACTCACTAACATAGGCTTTGTTGAGTCTAAAATTTGGATAGTGAGTAACAAGAAAAGGCATGAAGAAACCCATTGGATCATTTGGCCAAATTCCAAAGGGTTTGGAATGAAGATGCCAACATAGGCCAAATTCCATTATTTAATGAGACGTTTTGGTGATTTTTAGAAACTTTAGTGGAGGAAAAGGGGCCCAATATCACCAATATGGAAACAAAATTCTAGTTGAAATTTTATATACTCAACAATGTAGACAACTTTTCCCTACTAAATTTTTTATAGTTTTTCTTTTTTTCAGAGATAACAATTTCCGCTAAAAATTCAAAGTATAGAGAAAGTGAAAAAAGGGTAAATTTGACAATTCTAGATTGATGCACAAATTGACTAGAGAATCAGATCACTAATATGGAAGTTTTTAAGTACTCACAATTATGACTATTTTATGGGTTCGATACAAAAATTTTCTTGGTTCTCATTGGATTTTCTTCTACTTATGGCATAAGTTGGTCTCTGACCATGATTTTAGTAGTGAGAAAATTGCATAAATTGGGCTTAAATAGAAAATTTAGAGAGTCATAAATTTCAGCTTAGATCTCAAAATCGAGAATGGTTATGTCCATTGTAAAAGTAACATGATAGAAGGTTTAAGTTCTCAAAACAAGCATCTATTTGTCTTAGAAAGTTATAGGAATATGAACTCTAAGTTTAAACGAACAATGCAATTGTTAAATGTGGAAAAAAAGTTCTAGATGAGAGAGGTACATGCCAGATGTGAATATTGAGCAAGGAAGACTACAAATAATTCATGATGGTGCATGTGCAATGGTGAGGAGGAAAATTTAGAGGTGCAAAAGCAGGGCAACGAAAAAGGGATAATTTCTTAATAACAAGGTAGTGTCGTTGAGGAGGAGGAACACTCAAGGAGAGAGTGTTATGGAAATATTTATTAACAAGGTGTTCAAGTTCGATGAGTGAATATTGTTAAGGTATGTTACAAATTTAATTTCAAGTTCAAATCTGAAGACTAAATGAAATAGATGGTAGTGTCTTGAAAAAGAAAAGAATGAATACAAAATATTTATTGTGAATATTAAGTGAAAATTAAATTACAAAGACAGACTTAGGGAAGGAACTGGTTATGGTAGTTGATAATATATGAAACAATGAAATAGTGATATGTATAAAGAGCCACATGAGCTCTTGGTTATTAGACTTAAATATTCTATGCTACAAGAGAATCTTTAATAGAGGCATGGAACAAGCTAACATGTGAAGAATGACATCAATATGCATAAAAGGGTAAGATATGTTCCTTAACCTTCGAATATAACCTCATTATATTTTTGTAGTAGAATTTAAGATCTATTGTGATGAGGTTTCTATTGAAATATCCATGACACTTTTTAAATCAATTACACATCATAGATCCCTAATTAACTAGTATATATACCCTATTTTCCCCTATACAATGTTATGTAGGAACTATAAATTCTTAATAATTCCCTATAGATACCTAGTTAATATCTAACATAGCTCCTTATTATCCTTTTACTAGATCTAATCTCATCAACAAAGATTTTGTTGGAATACTAAGAGTGGGTGGGGGGAATCAATATTAACACTTTTTACTACTTTCAGTCGCAATATATAAACTTCAAATTTATCAACAACATATAATTTATTATCGCATCCAATATATCATGAGAATATAACAATAAGTAGTACAATTCAACAATATCCCATTAGATAGACAATACACTAGAATTTATGTGGAAACCTGAATGGGAGAAAACCACATAATGATTTATTATATATATCAAGAATACATTAATAGGAAGCACCAACTTCCAAATTATACAACACCAACTGGAAGGAGGCTCTGACCCCCTATTTACAGGATCCAACCTAAAGGAAGCTACAAATCCCTGAATTATCTAGATACAACTGGAAAGAGGCTCCAACCCCCTATTTTACAGGCTCCAACCTGAAGGAATCTCCAAACCCCTATATTCTTTGGATCCAACTAGAAGGAGGCTATGATCCCCTGATTTACATCCTCTAACCTGAATGAAGCTTCAACTCCCTAAGTTCTCTGGAACCAACCAGAAGAAGGCTATAACCCCCTTTCCTTGTCCTGTCCTGTTGTCTTGAAATATAAGTGTAGACTCAAATTGTCACTACCACAGATCAACCTAAAGATGCCACTATCACTTATACACCAACCAACCCGTCATTGTCACACAAACCTGTGACCGATGATCAACCAATCATCCAACCTGTCACATCAACCTGTAACTATCACTATGTTACATCAACTAATCACTATCACTTTGTCACATAAACCAGAACCTGATGATCAACTAATCATCCAACCCATCACTATCAACGTAACTATCACTGTCACTGATATTATCATCAATCAACCATAATCATATCCACTCACATGGATACCAAAACCATCACCATACCATATACATCAACCATGTACATCAACCTGTACCATACCATGTACATCAACCATGTACCTAAACTTATACCATACCATGTACATCAACCTGTACCATACAATGTACCAAAAATTGTACCATACCATGTACCAAGATGACCAAGAAGTGCCTCTATCAATGTACCAAATCATCATCAACTCATGAACCATAACATCACCAAGATGTATCTCAATATCACCAATCATGTACCATAATATATGCCAAGTGTAGGTACCATAACATAAATGATCAACCATATACCTCAATTGTATACCAAAACCATGTACCAAGAATCAACTATGTACCAAATGATGTGCCTCAACCAAGCACCAAAGAATGTGGTTCTTGCATATGCCACCATAAACTAAGATATCATCAATGAAGTGCCTCAAGCATGTGATAACATCACCATAACATATACCATTCCAAATACCAAGATAGCCAAGATATGTCTCTAATCTACCATGACATCACCAAGATGTTTCTCAACATGTACCAATATCACCAAGACATGCCTCAAGCATGTACCACAACATCCAACGCATGTACCTCAAACATGTGTCATATCACTCATGATATTCCTGAAGAATATACCATACAATAAACCATATGCGAAGTATCCAAGATGTGCCTCAAGGCATATATCAAAACTCACAATGCATGTACTTCAAACATGTGTCATAACCTCATCAAGAAGTGCCTCAAACATGCATCACTATCATCAAGAAATGTACCTCATACATGCACCAGAAATATGCCTCACTCCATGCACATAATATGTGCCTCAATCATATACCAATGTCTCAACAAGATACCAAAGACATGACTCAAGCATGCACCATAACATCACCAACATGTAACACTCAAAACATGCATATAGACATACCTTTAAACATGTAGTTGACCTAATACAAGATTTCATACCTGTAGCTCTTCCTAAGCCTCAACAACTTGGTAGTAACATCCTCCATCAAATCTATCTTAGGCTCATGTGACCAAGATGAGTGTCACACAGGGACTTGAGTGACAAGCACTAAGAAACCCATGGGGGTGCCTCATGGGACGCCAATAGTATGACCCATGAGGGTTAGCCAAACTAGGGTTTATTAGAAAACCCTAGCTCTCCTACGCAATCCTGAAACTGTAATGAAACAAATGCTCAAAAAATCATAAAATATTAGAAGTACACACCATGTACATAATTTGAGTGTGGAGAAAAAATAAAATATAGATAGG
Organism: Picea mariana; assembly: GCA_032191745.1. Taxonomy (NCBI): domain Eukaryota; kingdom Viridiplantae; phylum Streptophyta; class Pinopsida; order Pinales; family Pinaceae; genus Picea; species Picea mariana. The sequence continues at coordinate 100,604 of JASDQU010102927.1, read as the reverse complement.
TTACACAATAACTCCTTAAAGAATAGGGGGACCCCCTCTAAATAACCAAATACCTTTATACATCACAATTCTCATGTCACAATAATGAATACATGACCTCTATATAGATCTATTTAAAGTTTCACATGAGGCCCCTTTACCATTAGGCTAACCTTATTACATATATATTTACACATTAAATGCACATTTAGGGCCATATATTCCCCCCCTTGGGGTCATATCATATACATTTAGCTCGATATATGCTCCCCTTGGTTCATAACATAAAATTTCACTTTCACTCTACCTCATATTTTCCGTTTAAGATTCATCAATAGATCACTTTCTCACTAGAATATATTCAATTTTATTCAATAAACTTATGTGAGTGAATGTACAAATGAGAGGCTTCTTGTTGTGTATTTATACCTTTTCTAAGTAACTTCTCTCCTTAACTTTAGGAATTCTTGTTATAACCACTTTACCCTTTAGTTAATGACTTGTAACTGTTTATGGGCTTATTAACCACTCTTTGGTTATTCCAACTTCATGACCTCATAACTCCTCAACCATGAGGAACTACGTGGCGTACCACATACTGTTGGAAATGGTATGATAAGGAATATCCATATATGAGTGTGTTACATTCATTTACACTTTCTTTCATGTCCTTATTCCTCAAACAACTTCATGATTCATGACCACACCTTTGGGGTTTCTTGTAGACTTCTTCAAAGAGTCTTCCCATGAGGGCCATGCTTTAAGCTATGCCATAAGGGGATCACTATGGAGACTTCCCCAAATACACCCATCACATCTGTTGAAATCAATGAAAACCACTTATGTTGACATAAATGGCAACCCACTTTCCAACAACATCAATGGCGACCAACTATCCAACAATATCCCCCTTTGGCATTGATGGCAACACTCATATTACACATGTGACCAATGCTCCTGATCTTTATTTGCTCATGTTTCTCCCCTTATGTTTCTTTCCCCTTTTGAAATCAATGGAAAAGGGTATCTCCCTTTGGGTTTGTTCCCACTGTATTCATGCTTTTGATGTTTCTCTTTCTTCTTATTTGTCATCATAAGAAAAAGGGTAACTCCCCCTGTCTATATGTCTCTCCTTTTATTCATGCTTCTAATCTGGTCTCTCTCTCTGACAATTTCTCTCCCCTTGACTTCTTTGCAAATTTTCATGTAGATCAATGTGGGGCTTTCTGTACTTGATCTCTTTCAGTGCTTCTTGTCCATTGGTGCTTCCTCTTGTAATTCAATGACATATATAAAAAGAATTAAAAAATTACGTGTCTTCAAGTCTTCATGGCTTGTCAAGTTCACTGCTTAGATATCAATGACGATGTCATTCAATGAATTCCTTCTGATGATATATATTTTGCTAACGATTTCTCTTCTCCTGTTATGATGTGCCTTTCACTTCTTTCCTTCCTAAGACTAACTGATTCCACCTGTCAATATGCTTTCGTCCACAATTATGAATCTTTTTTTAGTCAAGTCTTCTATACTCTCTACTAGACCTGCCAAATATATCATGAAATCATCCCTGTCAATGTGTCATAACAACTGTCAATGAATCGGTTGCGCAACTACACACAATGCTGACCCATCCACTAAAACTTATCACAACATATTCCTTGTTTCTCAATCTATTTGTTCAATCTACAAATCAAACTCTACATTTTCTGCAACAATCTATACTGAATATATCCATGTATGAATACATGCCCAGAATCATGAATCTCTTCCTAAAAAGTTTTTCACTGATATTCTTCGTAAATGTCAGCTAATTCTTGGATATTTCTCCTCAAACTTTCAAACTATCACAATACATTGTGGGTTTCTATCATCAAACCACTCTGAAACTGCAAACACTTCAGACTTCTCAAAAGATATTTCTATGATCTATAGAGTTTCTTCTTAGACTCCCCCTCTTCAATATGCATATTTACAAGGGGTGTCCAAGCTGAATGGCTAAAAAAAGTGGAGGAATCCACCCTAATGCGGAGTAATATTCCTCTTCATAATCTTCCATAATTTTGGCATCTTTCTCTTTACCTATAGATATGTCCCGATCTTGTACTACTGCAAATAATGAGAGTATGACTTCTGGGTGTTATTCATTCATTTTTTCTTCCTTTACCATTTCTTGTTTTCTTTTCCAAATCTTATTATATATGATATCGGTTTTCTTTTTCTTAGAAGTATCCATCATGCTTCTACAGTCACGAGCTATGTGTCCATAGCTATGACATTTGTAACATTCAATATTGTAGGGATTCACATATGCATTTATTTCTTGACCATTTATTCCATAAGCTCTGCAATCTACAACTTTATGTCCAAACTTAATACAAGTAAAACAATGTCCATAAAAGAAACTTTGATACATGGAAGTGGATGATCTTCTTTGTGATGTATTCCTTCTGAATTCATGCCTTGTCTGATCATCATCTTCTCTTCTATTTTTTCCTTCACAATGATTGAACATTCTTTAATAACTGAAAGTGGAGGGTCTTCTTTGATATCCATCTCTTTTGTAATCTTCTTCTTGATTTTTCTTCATTTTTGGAATGTTATCCTTTGCGGGCTCACATACTTTCTTCCTGGTAGGGCCTCTGATGAATTCCACATAAGTCTTAGCCTTCTCTTCATTCTTCCTTTCTAGTAACCTGTAACATTTCTCTTCAACTTTCTTTACTAGTGGTGTGGATATTTCTTTCTCTTCAATGATCTTGCTGAGCTTGACAACTTTAACTCTCAATGTGATAACTTCTTCTTCAAGCTTCTTAGAATCTTCTTCTTTCTTCTTCATGTGAATCTTCATAACTTCTTTTGTTCTCTTTTCTTCTTCAAGTTGGGTATTCAAGGAGATAATTTCTTCTTAAATTCTTCTTTCTTGTTGACCAAATTATGCTTCAAGAATGTTTAATTCCTTTGATCTTTCCTTAAGATGACATGTCAAAATTTCTTCTCTCTTCTTTACTTCCTTTCTTTTTGATACTATTTTGGCTTCCAAAAGCTACTTTTCTTCCAACTGACTTTTGTATGTTTCTTCAATCCTTCTGGCTTCTTAGAATTTTAGGTTTTAAATCATCTACTAGACTTATTCAGAGTTGGGATTTTGAGACCCCTTCTTTATCTAGATCAATTCTTCCTTGAGTGCCTTTTTGTTCCTTATTTCTTTCATATGATCGTCTAAAGAGACAATTAATTCTACTTCATCATTTTATTTATTCTGATTAGTTTTCTTTGGCTCTATTATAGAATGGGATTCCTTAAAGTATATATTATGTAGCTTATCCCAAAGTTCTTTGTTTAATGAACATTGTCCCACTTTGACTTTAACTGAAACACATAATCCTTCCAAGATAAAATCCATTTCTATTTTGTTCTTTCTCTTCAATTCTTTCTTCGATGAAGTCTTTGGTTTCTTTATAGAGGTTTATCCTAACACAAATTATTTCCAAACATAATACCCCTGTGTTTGTAAAAAAGTTTTCATTTTTTTGTTCCACATGTCATACTTCAGACCAATCTGACCATCAAACCACAATGTTCCATTAACTACGTAGTTATGGCATTTATAACATTTGAATACATTCATAGGAAGCACCAACTTCCAAATTCTCTAGCACCAATTGGAAGGAGGATCCAACTCCCTATTTACAATATCCAACTTGAAGGAGGCTACAACTCCCTGAATTCTCTAGCTACAAGTGGAAGGAGGCTCCAACCCACTTGTTTACAGGCTCCAACCTGAATGAAGATCCAACTCCCTGTATTCTCTGGCTCCAACCAGAGGGAGGCTATGATTCCCTAATTTATAGGCTCCAACCTGAATGAAGCTCCAACTCCTTGAGTTCTCTGGCACCAACTGAAAGGAGGAAACAACCCCCTTTCCTTTCCTCGTCCTTCCTCCTTGAAATATAAGTGTAGAATCAAGTTGTCACTACCATTGATCAACTTGAAACTGCCACTATCACTGATACATCAACCAACCTACCGCTGAAAAATCAACCTGTGATCAATGATCAACCAATAATACAACCTGTAACTGCCACTCTGTTACATCAATTAATCACTGTCACTCTAACACATAAACTAGAACCTGATGATCAACTAATCATCCAACTTGTCACTATCACCATCACTGTCACTGTCACTGATATTATCTTCAACCAACCATAATCATATCCACTCACATGGATACCAAAACCATCACCATACCATATGCATCAACCATGTACATCAACTTGTACCATACCATGTACATCAACCATGTAAACCTGTACCATACCATGTACATCAACATGTACCATACAATGTACATCAAACATGTACATCAACCTATACCATACCATATACCAAAACCTATACCATACCATGTACCAAGATTGCCAATAAGTGTCTCTATCAATGTACCAAATCATCATCAACTAATGAAACATAACATCATCAAGACATGTCTCAATATCACCAATCATGTACCATAATATATTCCAAGTGTAGGTACCATAACATCAATGATCAATGACATACCTCAATCGTATACCAAAACCATGTAACATGTACCAAGCATCAACTATGTACCAAATGATGTGCCTCAACCAAGCACCAAAGAATGTGGCTCATACATATGCCACCATAAACCATGATATCATCATTGAAGTTCCTCAAGCATGTAATACCATCACCATAACATAAACCATTCCAAATACCCAGATATCCAAGATATGTCTCTAATCTACCATGACATCACCAAGACATGCCTCAAGCATGTACCACAACATCCAATGCATGTACCTTAAACATGTTCCATATCACTCATGATCTTCCTCCAAAATATACCATACAAAAATCCATATTCCTAGTATCCAATATGTGCCTCAAGGAATATATAAAAACTCACAATGCATGTACCTCAAACATGTGTCATAACCTCATCAAGAAGTGCCTCAAACATGCATCACTATCATCAAGAAATGTACCTCATACTTGCACCAACAATATGCCTCACTCCATGCACATAAGATGTGCCTCAATCATCTATCAATGTCTCAAAAATATACCAAAGACATGACTCAAGAATGCACCATAACATCACCAACATGTAACACTCAAAACATGCATATAGACATACCTTTAAACATGTAGCTGACCCAATACACGATTTCATACCTGTAACCCTTATCCTCAACAACCTGGTACTAGCATCCTCCCTCAAATATGTCTTATCCTTGTGGGACCAAGATGGGTGTCACACGGGGCCTTGCATGACAAGAAATAAGAAACCCGTGGGGTTTCCTTGCAGGACACCAGTAGTATGACCCGTGAGGATTAGCCAAACTAGGGTTGATTAGAAAACCCTAGCTCTCCTATGCAATCCCAAAATTGTAATGAAACAAATGCTCAAAATATCATAAAATAATAGAAGTACACACCATGTATAGAATGTGAGCGTGGAGCACAACTCCAAGATAGATAAGTTACACAGTAACTCCTTAAATAATAGGGGCGCCCCCCCTAAATAACTAAATACTTTTATACATCACAATTCACATGTCACAATAATGAATACATGACCTCTATATATACCTTTTCACAGTTTCACATGAACCCCCTTTACCATTAGTCTTACCTTATTACATATATATTTACACATTACATGTACATTTATGCCCATATATGCCCCCCTTTGGGGTCATATCATATACATTTAACTCGATATATGCTCACCTTGGGTCATAACATAAACTTTCACCTTCGCTCTACCTCAAATTTTATGTTTCAGATTCGTCAATAGATCACTTTCTCACTAGAATATATTCAATAAACTTGTGTGAGTGAATGTACAAATGAGAGGCTTATTATTGTGTATTTATACCTTTTCTAAGTAACTTCTCTCCTTAACTTTAGGACTTTTGTTACAACAAATTTACCCTTTAGTTAATCACTTGTAACTGTTTATGGGCTTATTAACCACTCTTCGGGGATTCCAACTTTATGACCTCATAACTCCTCAACCATGAGGAACTACGTGAAGTACCACTTACCGTTGGAAATGGTATGAAGAGGACTATCCATATATGAGTGTGTTACCTTCATTTACAATTTCCTTCATGTCCTTATTCCTAAAAACACTTCAAGCTTCATGACCACACCTTTGGATATTCTTGTAGACTCTTCAAAGTGTCTTCCCGTGAGGGCCATGCTTAAAGTTATGCCATAAGGGGAAAACTTTGTAGACTTATCCAAATACACACATCACATTTTTTGACATCAATGAAAACCATTTATGTTGACATTAATGACAACCAACTGTCTAACAACATCAATGACAACCAACTATCCAACAATCTCCCTCTTTAGCATTGATGGAAACACTCATAATCCAACACTCATATTCCACCTGTGACCAATTCTTCTCATATTTATCTCCTCGTGTTTATCCCCTTATGTTTCTTTCTCCCTTTGAAATCAATGGGAAAGAGTATATCCCTTTGGGGTTGTTCGCCCTGTCTTCATGCTTTTGATATTTATCTTATGATCTTTCTCTTTCTTCCTATTTGACATCATAAGAAAAGGGTAACTCACCCTATCGATATGTCTCCCCTTGTATTCATGATTCTAATTTGGTCTCTCTCTCTCTCTGAAAATTTCTCTCCCCTTGACTTCTTTGCAAGTTGTCATGTAGATCAATGTGGGGCTTTCTGTATTTTCTCTCGTTCAATGCTTCTTGTCCATAGGTGCTTCCTCTTGTAATTCATTGATACATATAAAAAGAATAAAAAACTTACTTGTCTTCAAGTCTTCATGGATTTTCAAGTTCACAATTAGATATAAATGACCATTTCATTCAACAAATTCTTTCCAATGATATATATTTTTATGACGATTTCTCTTCCCATGTTGTGATGTGCCTTTCACTTATTTCCTTTCTATGACTAACTGATTCCACCTATAAATATTATTTCATCAACTTTTATGGATATTTTCTAAGTCAAGTCTTTTGTACTCTCTACTAGAATTGCCAATATATCATGAAATCATCCCTATAAATGTGTCATAACAATTATCAATGATTCTGTTGCTCAACTACACACACTGCTGACCCATCTACTGCAACTGATCCAAACATATTCCTTTCTTCTCAATCTTTCTGTTCCATATGCAAATCAAAATCTACATGTCTACAACAATTTGTACTAAATATATCCATGTTTGAATACATGCCTGGAATCATGAATCTCTTCCTGAAAAGTGTTTCCCTAATATTATTCGTAAATGTCAGTTGATACTTGGAAGTTGCTCCTCAAACAATCAAACTATCATAATGCATTATGTTCTTACGTTATCAAATCACTCTGAAACTACAAACACTTCAAATTGATCGAAAGATAGTTCTCTGATCTATAGATATGCTTCTTAGACTCCCACTCTTCAATATGCATATTTATTGGGAGTGTTCAAGCCAAATGGCTCAAAAACGTGGAGGAATCCACCCTAATGCAAAGTAATATTCCTCTTCATAATCTTCCTGAATTTTGACATGTTCCTCTTGACCTATAGATCTGTCCTATTCTTGTACTACTGCAAATCCTGAGAGTATCACTTTTGGGTGTTCTTCATTCATTTGTTCTTCCTTTACCTTTTCTTGTTTTCTTTTCCAAATCTTCTTATATCTCATATCAATGTTCTCTTTATTAGAAGTATCCATCATGCTTCTATAATCACGAGCTATGTGTCCATAGTCATGGAATTTGTAACATTCAATATTGTAGGGAGTCACATACTTATTTCTTGCTTGACCATTTCTTCCATAAGTTCCGCAATCTACAACTTTATGTACAAAGTTATTACAAGTAAAACAATGTCCATTAAAGAAACTTTGATATCTAGAAGTGGATGATCTTCTTTGTGATGTATTCCTTTTGAATTCATGCATTGTTTGATCATGATATTATATTCTATTTTTTCCTTCACTGATCCAAGTGGATATCAGTGGCCACCCACCTTTTTCAACTGGCTCAAAATAGTTTTCTGGCAGTTTTGGTAATTTACTATTTTTAGCAGTTTTTAACTTTCGGGGCCATTTTGAGGGCCTAAATGAAGGTTTTTCAGGATCACGATTTTCAATGATATTCAAAGGCTCTGATTGAGCCCCATAAATGAATCTCCTCGATTATACCTTTCCAACTAGCTATCGTGCGCCTAAAACAGAGATAGTATACAAAAGTTATGACCCCAGGAAGTTGATGTACTAACTTACCCAAACGAGGCCCACATGAATTTTGGCGCTTCATCTCCTAGGGTTAGGTTTTTGGATGTATAGGGCTTTTGACATTCCTAATTATTGTAAAAAGGCCTTCAGAGCCTCATTGTAATCATCTTCTTGCAAATGAGAGTATCCGTCACATCTCTTCTCAAAGATAAGCTGCCATCCTTCTAGCGAGTCTTTCACTCTGTATTTTTACAGTCTCTGTACATTTATTTCATTAATAGAAATCGTGTATTACTGTATCTCTGTGTTTATGGTTGCATATTTGATACATTTTTGTTATATTATTGGATATCTGTGATATCTCTGTGAATTTCTTTATTATATCTCCGCTCTCATTTTGTGCCGAAAATAATCCGGATCAGTGGTATAAGAGCAGGCTGCTCTTGATCTATTTTTTCAGTGCATGTCCCCGAAGAGGTCTGAGTATAGAAATTTGGGTCTCAAGCTCTTCTCTCTTGTAGACAATCTCTCTTGCACACCCAAGAAACCCTCCATGGAGGAAGAAAATAAAAACGATGGAGAAGACGATCTTATCAATATGTTGCTTGAGCAAGCTCTCACGCGACAGAGGGTAGAAATGATGGAGAATTTTTTCCACATCCTTCAACGCCTGCCGATAGCAACATGTGCATATTCATCAAAAAACCATTTTGGAAGCACCTTTCCTTTCAAGTTACAGGTTAATTTTGATATTCCCATATTTGAAGGTTAGATAGATGCGGATGCCCTAGACAAATGGTTAAATCTGTTAGAAGGTTATTTCTTTGTTCATAATTTTTTCGAGAGGGAAAAGATCACCTTCACACTCCTTAAATATCTCACACATTTCAAACATTGGTGGGAAACTTACTGGGAGCAAATTTCCACAGAGGAGTCTAGAATATATGGGGCCGAGCCCACTTTGGATTTTTTTTTGGATGCAGTAAAGGAACAATATTACCCTATTGGCAACTATGAGGACCAGTACATGAGATGGACCAGACTATGACAAGAGAGGGGCCAAGCAGTTCTAGAGTTCACTAATACCTTCCATACCTTGCTCACCAAGATGGGTATCAAAGACTCTGAATGAAATTTGGTTCTGAAATACCATGGGGCTCTACATAGATACATCCAAATTGAAAGAGATTTTCTAGGCATCTCATCACTCGATGTTGCTTATCAATATGTTGTTAAAATCGAGTAGAAATTTAAGCGCTAGAACAAATGGGAGTTTGGGTCTTCAAATACACAACAACCAAAGTATGATCAAGATGGCCCTAACAAACAGTCTCTCGAAAACCAGTCCAAGCCGCAGGAAAAGAAGGGTCACGAAAAGACAAAGAAGGACACTGGAAAATGGTGTGATTTCCATAAAATCCCCTGGCACAAAACCGATGAATGTCACTCAAAACAGTCATTGGTGGCCGAGATCAAAGACAAGGATTTGAACCCTGATGCAAAATATGATTATGAAAATACTGGTAAAAGACAGATCATCGATGCAGACCCCACTTCTATTATCGCGACTGCAACAATTCAACCAGAAGAGCCAACAGATCCTGAAGAGGGGGAGCGCCTTTTTCATTCACAGATGTGGGTGAAGGGGACCCCGCTACATTTTTTTTTTGATAGTGGAAGCCAGAAGAACCTCATCTCAGCAGAGGTCATCAAACAGTTGGAATTGTCGACAACACCACACCCATAGCCATACAACATCGGGTGGCTTCGCCAAGGATGAGATCTTTGTGTCAGCCAGCAGTGTCGATTTTCATACAACATCCATCCCTTCAGGGATGAGGTATTATGTGATGTTTCCCCACTGGATGTTTGTGATGTTCTCTTGGGACAACCATATATGTGGAGACGCCATGTTGTTTATGAGTCTCGACCCCATAGTGTCGTTATTTCTCTGTGGGGTCATCTCTACAGAATACCAAAGGTAGTTTCAACTATTGCTCCACCTAAACAATGTCTCAAGGTAGTATCTCATACTACAAAATTCAGCTTCTTCACAATCTGTTCAAAAGGTGAATAGAAGGATACTGCAACCACTACAACCTTAGCCCAAGCACCTTCTATCCAACAAAAGCAGGTCAACAAAATTGCAACAAAGTGTAAATATTCCTTCTCCACACAGGAATATCATATATCCAAACTGGTTAAAAAGGTATTACCCTTCCAGTGACATGTTCGTGACAACCTTCAACAAGCTAAGCAACGCAACTTCTCCAACACGACAAGTAACTCATCAAGGCACATATTAAGAAAACTATTTTCCCTCTCCCCGGGCACTCAACGCAATGGATACCATTTCTTCATAAGGAGGGAGGATTGATACAGGTGGATATCGGTGGCCACCCACCTTTTCCAACTAGCTCAAAATAGTTTTCTGGCAGTTTTGGTAATTTACTATTTTTAGCAGTTTGTAACTTTTGGGGCCATTTTGAGGGCCTAAATGAAGGTTTTTCGAGATCGAGGTTCTCAATTATAGCTGAAGACTCTAATTGATCTCCCTAAATGAATCTCCTCGATGATACTTTTCCAACGAGATATCCTACGCCTACAATGGAGATCGTATGCAAAAGTTACGACCCTGGGAAGTTGATGTACTAACTTACCCAAACGGGGCCCACATGACTTTTGGCGCTTCATCTCCTAGGGTTATGTTTTTGGATGTCTAGGGTTTTTGACATTCCTAATTATTGTACAAAATCCTTTAGAGCCTCATTGTAATCATCTTATTATGAATGCAAGTAGCCGTCACATCTCTTCTCAGAGATAAGATGCCACCATTCTAGCGAGTCTTTCACTCTATATTTTTATAGTCTCTGATATATCTAGTTCATTAATAGAAATCATGTATTACTGTATATCTGTGTTTATGGTTGCATCTCTGATACATTTCTGTTATATTATTGGATATCCGCGATATCTCTGTGCATTTCTTTATTATATACCCGCTCTCATTTCGTGCTGAAAATAATCTGGATCATTCATAATGATTGAAGCTTCTTTAATACCTGAAAGTGGAGGGTCTTCTTTGATATCCATCTCTTATGTAATCTTCTTCTTGAGTTTTCTTCATTTTTGGAGTGTTCTCCTTTTCGATCTCACATACTTCCTTCTTGGTAAGGCCTTTGATGACTTCTCTCATTTCGTGCCGAAAATAATCCGGATCATTCACAATGATTGAAGCTTCTTTAATACCTAAAGGTGGAGGGTCTTCTTTGATATCCATCTCTTATGTAATCTTCTTCTTGAGTTTTCTTCATTTTTGGAATGTTCTTCTTTTCGAGCTCACATACTTCCTTCTTGGTAGGGCCTTTGATGACTTCCACATAACTCTTATCCTTCTCTTCATTCTTCCTTTCTAGTAACCTATGAAATTTCTCTTTAAATTTCTTTACTGGTGGTGTGGAGGTTTTTGATGCCCCTGTTTCTCCCGGCTTGTAATTAATCATTAATTATGATTACCATGCTATGGCATGTGAACGATGTAAATGTATTTTTTTTATATTTCCAACGAATGACTATGGGGGTGAAGCCTTGAAGTACTGGACATGATATAACTAGAGGAAAGAATGAAAAAACTATAGAAAGGGTTCATTATGTCAAATGACCCAAATTTCTCCTTGCTGAAATAATAAGCCTCATCCCGATCCTAAGTAGAAATAAATTAATAAGAAAAGGACTGGTGGTTGAACCATAAACCACCCCAATGAATGGAAGCATGGAGGGTCTGGCTAGGGAGACATAATAATGTCAGCTCAAAGTACCATAGAGGGAAGTTTTTTTGTAGGCCCAAACTGACCCAAGTTTCCTTCTGACATAAGGAACATGACAGGTTTAGAACTTTTCCAATTATGAGAAAGGTGTGATAGAATACACGCGAAGGCATAAAATAGAGACACATGAGAAGAGAGAGTGGGAGAGGATCTCCAATGTAGAAGAGGAACTGAAATATTGACAATATATTATGGTTAATGGAGAGAACAAGAGAAAATATCTTTGAGAACTTACAGGAGATCATGAACTGAGCAAGAGACTATGAGCTTGATGCTGAGGAGGCATCTGATAAACCTCGCAGAGACTGTGACAGAGAAAGAATCCCTGAGAAACTGCAAAATTTCCATAGTGATATCATGGATTGGCATGGGGGTGGCCAAAGTGCTAAGATTGAATGCCTCTGAGCCTATGGTCAAGTGGAAAGGTGGAAACCCACAGTCAGTTGGTTGGATGCATCTTGTATTAGATACGTATTATCATACCCTGCATAACTAAACTATGACAGTAAAATAAGGTTGAATATCCTGTGAATGTTTCAAGGATGTACATGTTTGTTTGATGATTTGGATGTTTTTCTCTTCATTTCGCTTGGTCGTGTATTTAAGAAATTAAGGACCTATATGGTCAAGTATGACTGGTATATGTAAGTTATCGAGCCCTCTGTAGTGGTTCAAATTAAAGAAAAAGAACTATGACTTTGCTAACCATAGGCCAAATTTTCATATGTGCATATTTACACTTCCAGTGATTTGGATATTTTGAGAAAGGGGTTTGTTAATCTCAGGAGAGGTAGTGTGAAGGTGCACAAAACCTTGGCAATATCTACAGGTATTAATAACTCTTTAAGTTCTAAAATTCCAGGAGAAGCACAAGAAGTATTCTCGCACCTCATTAGATGTATTTGCAAGCTCAGGAGGTATAATGATTGTATAATGAAACCGAGGGTCGTACCCTTCATACCTTTCACCGGTGTGACCAAGGGCTCGTGCCCACATCCTTAACAAATTCCCAACCAAGAGTTAAGCATGTAGCCCATGAGGATTTTCAAAGGACCCATATGACTAAGGTCTGGGTACCTTGTGCTAGTCTGAATGGTGCTAAGTTATTATTAGCTTCAGAGATCCAGGGGTTTGGAACTCTGGGATGTTACAACTTCACAACTGCCAAAAAACCTGAATGTCAGAGTTTGCAAAATGTTGTGATTCGTTGATATAGGGAGTCCATTGGGAACCCTTCTTGACTGTCCAATCAACCAGTGGAGGGTTTCACGTATGCTACTTCGACTAAGTCCCACTTCGGGAGAATGGAGTTGTTGTAGCGTCAAAAAATACAAACATCAAACCCACGATGTAATGAGAGACATTGATTGGAAGGGACTTCAGGACCACTCTTTACCATTATATATAGATGGTGGTTAGTTCGACGCTGACCTACTCCGGGAGAAAAATGGAGACTACATGGCCAAACCCCCGAAGGCCAAAGTGACGAAGTGGCGGGGACCATTGATTTGTGGACACATTGGGTCCCTCTCTAATCATTGGATCTACTCCATGGTCAATTTGTATTTGACCTACTCTGAGAGTAAGGAGAGGATTACACCATGAAACATCAAACATCAAATTTGCAAAGCGACAAAGGTTGTAGATTCTGAGGTTTACTTGGACGCATCTTGACCGTGAGATCAAAGGGTTTGGAAGGTTATCAGTGCAAAGTGATGTGGCACAATAGTGTCATCCAGGGTGATGTGGACCCATGATTAATGTTCCACGTGTCACCTGAATTCATGCGTTTCACATAACTTATAGGCCCATTAACACATGACACATGTCACCCCCTGATGAGGGCACATGTCACCCCTAGACCTTGCTGTGTATCAGTCCCTAGTACATGCCCACATGGAAAAAGTGGTTGGTGAATTGACCGGGACTTTGAGAGTCCAAAACTTTGGGACTCCAGAGGATTTGGGGTGTAGTGTTGTAGAGATACTGAAGGGTCGAAGGCTTGATCCATGTGGCAATCTTATGGGACTTTGGGAGTTCAAGACTCTGGGAGGTTTCATGCGTAGACAGAAAAGGTGTGCTTAGTGCCGAAGCAGTGAAAACCGAATTATCCTTAGGTGTATGCCTTAACGAGGAGGAAGATCCATCGTCAGAATTAATGGTGGATAGATATCCACCATATATACATGAGTGATGGGAGCTCCGGGACTTCAGGGAATTCTGGATGATATGTATGAGATGGACCCATGTGGCCCTTGACTAATAACACCTGAAGAGCTTCTGGAGGTAATAAATTGCAATACAAATATAAGATTTCAGTATGGTGGAAATCATTAGAAAGCTAGTGGCGAGAAAAATTCGAGGAAGGTCTCAGAATTCGGACTTGAGATATTTAAGGAAAACAAAATTATGATGCCCCATCCCTTAAAAGAGTATTTAGGGGTCGAGTGTGTTACAAAGTGGTATCAAAGCATGGCAACAACACTTGGCCTGCTTGGGCTCTTGCACGATTCGTATAAAAAATATCATTGGAGGAGTTTAAGGGGTGACACCCTATCTTACCCATTCCTAAGAGGTTTATTTAAACCTCTACCAAAGAGAGGAATGAAACTTGCTACTGTTGATATATGTTTTGGAAATCTGCACTGTATGTTGCCAATGTTCCAAATAAATAAGTTGTCTTCACTTTGCAATTGTACGTGTTGTTGTACAACTGTAATATTAGGTTACCAAGGATAAGATGAGCCTATTAAGAATATTACTGCTGAACATAAATTTTATGCATAAGTTCCTTGAGTAGAAGGATGCATATAAAAATTCAGTTGGGATTTTACCCAACAAGATTGAATCATGCTAGATGGTGGCAGAAGAAGACTCTCATTTCTTTGGGAAGTGATAGCCAATCCTACAGGAGTAGGATTAGATTGATGGGAACTAATAGAAAGACTTGGATGTGAATGGATTGAAAGGAAAAAGGTGACCCTTGTTGGTTATTTCCATGTAGAAGGGGTAACATCATTATGAATTATGACTGTGAGACTAGTCATATGAGTGATTTTAATCTGTCACTAAAGAACACTAATCTTAAAACTAAAATATCAATGTAAAAGGGGTGCAAGAGATACACCTACACATATGTGTATACATGCTTAAAAGAATAATATGATTGCAAGCCCTCAACTGAGAGGGAAGCTCAATGTTGAGTGTCTCTACGAGGCTTGTCATAAGGATGGAAGTCTGATATGTCCATGTGCATATATGACATGGAAAGGGTGCAAGCAATGAGCTTGCATGATGAATGTTTGACTATGTTTGAGTGCATGGGTTTAATGCATTGTGAGGCTTCTTGACATGAAGGAAGATAATAATACCAATTAGATATGAATGATATTAAAGGTGCAAGTGATGCACTTGTATGAATATATGAATACAAAAGGCACAATATGACTACCTTGATGAGTGGAATGTGAGGCAAGAATTTCACTTGAAAACATTTAATGAATACCATGGATGCATGGTTGAATCCATTATGAAGAGTCATGAAAGTTCTGTTTTGAATGATAGCTTGAGGGGAATGTGTTCCATTCCCTCAGGAAAGACTAATATAAATAGATGAAAGAGTAAGGGAGAAAGGATGATTTGTTGTTATGATAAGAGGCAAATTATTATGCCTTTGAAGAACACATGAGAATGACTGTGAACAATCATGAGTTAAATTATTTTAATGAAAAGATGTATGTGAGATGCAAAATATACCTAGGGAAACTACACATAGGCTTATGATTAGGCATATGGTTAATTACATCATGGATGTAAGTAACAAAACCATAATATGTGTGGATACATAATTTAGATGCATGGCAAAGATGCATGTTTATATTCCTTATGGAATATTTGGTAAACAATTGAAGTTAACTCAAGGTTGATGCCAACACAGATAGTGATGGATATGCAATAAGGAAGTTGCATGTTGGAGGGGTTTCCTATGGAGGAACTATGTGAGGACTCTGTTAGGAGGACAAATTCACAACCTCAATGAATGTTGATAATTAAGCAGTGAGCTACAAGCTTATATATATATATATATATAAGAATCCCAGATTACATTTTGAAAACATCAGGTATGGATAGAAGACTAATAAAGGAATGTTGACCATTCTGAATAACTGAAAATATAATGTGCAAGATGCACAGGTTCATGATCCATTATGAACAAAAGGTTTTCTATTAAAGCATGTTGATGTATCCAAAAAGGTTAGGGTGAGGCCTAACCAAGGTTGCTCAGGGAAAAGAGCGGGAAGACCCCAACAAGGAGTAAATTGCAAGAGCAAAGAAAAGGAAAAAAGGAGGAACACTTTTCCCACCCTAAGAACTCCGAATTGATTACAGAGTTGTAGGTATTAGATGAATAGTTGTGAGGACAAGTACAACTGAATAGTTGAAACCATGTAAGAAAAGACAGTGAGACCTTAGAATTAACTTAGTTGGGTTGAAAGTCCTAGGTTGTGTAGGAGTTGGAAAAAGGGAAAAACCCTTAACTCTCTTCTTGTTGAGTATTATGTTTTTCTCTGGGATGAGAAAGATGGTACGCTAATTAAAGTAAATGTTTTGACACCATAGTGAGGGTTGCATTACTACAAAAACATTTGAGAATTGTTTGTATTGCATTCATGAAAAATTAAGAATAATGTGATGAAGTGAATAGAGATATGTTAGGAAAGATCTCGAAACTATTTTATTGGTTTAAAATCTATGATACCTGCACTTTTATTTTTACATGACGACTAACATAATTATGATGTATGTCATGTGTAGAGAGAAATTGGAACTGTTGAGAGAGACAGTTGCCAATGATGGACAACCTCAAGTAGAGGATGACTATGAGCAGGGTGTTGTGGAAAGATTGATGATGGGACTTTAGAAGTCTCCAGGAAGCACCATTGATAAGGTAATATCAGAGAGGGTGTAGTCATCCAGAACATGTATAAAAATCGTTCATTCCTATGTGGCACAAGGTATGAAGGGATTGGGTAAGAATCCCTTCTGAAATGTTTTATTGTCTTAATATTATGCATGAAATTTTGAAAGGAAGTTGTATGCTATGGATACCCAAGTAGGGTATGATTCAGGAAGTATAAATTGAACAATGGAGGTGTGAACCTCTAGAAGTAAACACTGATTGTATGATGAATAGAAGCATTTGGTTTCTTTATCATCGAATTTATGTGTGTACGAATTAATCTCTGTGCGTTTAAGAATTTATGTATGTTATGATAATCAAATGTTTTTGTTCCCAAATCAAGGTTAGAACTCTCCTTTAGATAGACTGTAGGTGAAATATTGTAGAAATCCCTTTGATCAGCTACAAATCAAGATCCTGAAGATCGAGGAAGAAAACCCTAATCGAATCAGGTTAATCAAGAAACCGAGAGAGGAGATGAATGCAAGTTGTTCATCGGAGGGAAAAATTGATCTCTTTCCTCAGATTGACTTAAAGATCCACTGGAGTTAACAGATCAAACACCAGTCATTCTATTAGATCAATAGTCGGGAATCATTGCATAGCCCGAAGGTGAAATTAACGAACGTGCTAGTTCACGGTTTGCAATAAACCAACACTGTTGATCTCGTCGGGGTGGATGGTCAACAACCACGATTAAAAGAGACGGGAGAAAAATTTTCAAATAGAAAATATGGAACTCTCTTATAAAGAGCGAGCACATTGGGGTTCTGCAATCACTATGAACCCTCAATCTGTGAACGATCGATGGGTGAACCTGCAAGGAACCCATGCGTTAATGTTGCATAAAGTCATTCTGTGATTGCGTTCTGTGGGTGATTTAAGAAGGATATGAAAGGGTTTAAATTCAGCCTTCCATCATTGTAACCCTTGAAATAATTCATGAATTGATATGTCTTCATTGATTGATCAAGGAATGATTGGAAACAAAAGTGCTCATAGACAACATGTTGATTTAATGCATTGAGAAGATGCATCTGGTAAAAGAATGGGGAATATACAGGGCTTCCCATTGTGGAAGAAGTATCTTCCAGTACTCCAAATAGATGTACAATTGGTAAAGAGATAAATTAGGTGACCCTAAATGTTGGTACCATGATTATTTATAGGAAAGAAATGCTTAAAGGCATCCATGTGAAACTTTGAGTTTCATGAGTGATGATTTGAGGTTGTGATTGATTCAGAGTAGAAAATATGGTTTTGCTATAATAATAAATATGGATAGAGAATCCATATGGTATTAAGTGGGCTGAGTTCCAACACCCCTTGGAAAGATTGCCTAACATGAAATATAATAATTTAAAACCGATGTAAGGGTACATTGGGTATGGATGTGACCATGAATATTTGCACATTGATTAAAAACATTTGATATTTGAATTGCATTTGGAAAAAAATTAGTATGTTGAAAGGATTCATATGTAAACAATAATGATATCTTCTTTTGTTTTGTATCATTGAATAGATGAAAATAAATTGGAGTGTTAGTATGCATAGTTTTGAAAATATAGTGTGCATGAAAACTGACAATTTGTTTGGCTGAGAATGTTGAAGTTGCGGGAGGAAAAGGGTTTTGGATATGGTAGTGTTGTAAGACATAAGGAGAACCAATTACCTGTTGATCCAGACTTCTATTTGAAGAAAAACCTCATACATGTGAATCTGGTTCCTGTGTGGAATATATCTTAAAAAAAAACAAAATGTGGAATTTGGAAATCTGTGGGTGACAGATTTGCAAGAAAATTCTGAATTTGAAATTGATGATAATATCTCATAATTTTTGTATACCTGTGATATAGGTGAGATGAAAATATCCATCTCGGGGGGAAATGTGAAGGATTTCAAGCTGGAAATAATGAAAAAGGATACCGATTGGGACATGAGAACCCTGTGGTAATCCATGATCACCTAGAACATGTTGTTTTTTGGTAACACAAGCCGGAGGTATGCCTTGACAAAGCAAGTCTGAGGGGCGCCTCGAATGTAAGCCTCAATGAAGTCTTTAGAAATCTTATTTTTCGATAAATCCTTGGCAAGGAAAGATGGATCACCCAAGGAACTGTATAGTAGAGAAGGGGATGGATGAGCTTGGGCATGGAGGGTGAGTGATTGTAAGGAAGAGGAGACCTTGATAATTCTCATACACTACTGATTGGGATCATGCACACAATGGATATGTCTAGGAAAAACAATGATCCAATATAAAAACACAACCATGTGGACACAAATCCACAAACTGCACAGATAGGTATTGTGCTACATTGTGAAAAAATTCCTCTTGAATTTTAAACAACAGTAATATGTTTTCACATGAAGTTGTGATTAATGTGATTATTGTTCAAGAATTAGTGAAGATAGGTGAAGAAGGTCAAGAATCTGAAAAGGACCTAACTAAGAAAGAGGATCAAGACTTCTAAATAAGATGAATGAGAAAGGCATGAAATGTGTGTTGGGTATGTGTTATATTCTTTGCACGAGTAGTAGTGTGTGAGCATCTGCGCCGGGCGTGCAGGGGGGTTAGAGGGGGGGTGCAGGGGGGCGGAGGCCCCCGCGCGGGGGTTTGGGGGCAGCGGCCCCAAATTTTTTTTTCGCATTGGGACGACATATTTTCGGGATGACATATTACTGGGACGACATATTACCGGGACGACATATTTCCGGGACGACATATTTCCGGGACCACATGATATTTAGGTGGTTTTTTCGGCACATGGTTTTTTGCCGATGGTTTTCTATTTCCGGTTAAGGAATTAGGGTTTTGGACTAATCCAGGTCATTGGGTTATGGTTTTGGATGCCGCTGGCTCCTATATGTATATTGTATTGTAAACAATGTAACACAATTTATGAATATAATATATGATGGTTTTCCCGGTTTGGGTTTCCAGGTGAAAAATCTCTGTGTAATGTTTGTATTTGCCATTGTATCTTTTCTGTTCTTTTCTAAATATTAGTTTGCAGTAGATATTATACAAGGTTAGAATTTACATTTGGTATCAGAGCTTTATTGGCTTCAAGTGGATGCCTTTGTCGTCAAGGGTTTGGTTCAGGACTATGATAAGCCTTGTTACAGTGGGAGATCTGCGGTATTGTTTTTTAGGTGAAAAGAAATGGCAAGCAATTCGAAGATGGAGATCGAGAAGTTTAATGGGAAAATCTTTGAGTTGTAGAAGCTCAATATGGAAGATCTTATGGTGGACAGAGATTAGTGGATCGCAGTAGATCCAGGTACTGCACCTACAGGAACTTCTGCAAATGACTGGAAAAAGATGGATCGGAAGGCAAAGAGAACAATTTGACTGTGTCTCTCCGATTCAGTATTACTGAATGTGTCAGAGGAAGCTACAACCAAGGATTTATGGGAAAAGTTGGGGAATTTGTGTCAGTCTAAGTCCCTGGTAAATAAACTATTCCTGAGAAAGAAGCTGTATAACTTGAGGATGAGAGATGGAAACTCGGTGGCAGAGCATTTGAATGCCTTCAATACTGTGGTAAGTCAGTTAGTATATGTTGATATTAAAATTTCAGATGAAGATAAATGTATCAGTTTGTTGTGTTCTTTACCAAACTCGTGGGATAGTCTTGTTGTGGCCATAGGTAGTAATACAACTTATTTGAAGTTTGCAGAAGTGGTCTCGTCCTTGTTGTCGGAGATGAGATGAAAGAATATGGAAGGACATAGCACAGATGCATTATTTGCAAGAGGACGTTCCCAGGAAAGAAATAAATCTAATTTCTCAAGTGGTAGATCTAAGTCTAAGGGTAGATCTAAATCTCCTTGAAATTTTGGAAGGTTATGTTGGAGGTGTGGAAAAGAAGGGCACTATAAGAAGCAGTGTAGATGCAAAGTTGAGAAAAAGAAGGGATCTGAAGAATCTTCTTCTACATAAGAAAAGACCTCCAAGGAAAAAGGAGGGGATGTGTACTTGGCCTCTTCAAGCACACATGCAGATCATGAGGCATGGCTGATTGACTCAGGTGCATCCTTTCATATGACTCCCCACAGGGAGTGGTTCTGCGAATATGAAAAGTATGATGGAGGTAATGTTTTCTTGGGTAATGATTCGACAACCAGAATCATAGGAAAAGGAAGGGTCAAGTTGAGACTCATAGATGGAAGGATTAGAACATTGCCTCGTGTTCTACACATCCTAGGTATGGCCAGAAATTTGATTTCTGTAAGCAAAATGGAAGATGCCGGGGTAAAAACAATTTTTGAAAAAGGAACTTGCAGGATGGTTTGAGGAGCAATGGTGTTGATGAAGGGAGTTCAGTTTGGAACTCTTTATAAGCTACTAGGAAGCACTATTAGTGATGGGTGTAATAGCTCCATTGTTCCTGATATTGAAGTTGAAGAAGAAAGAACTCCTACAGTCTCTGAAGAAAAGGTTATGTTGTGGCATCAAAGACTGGGGAATATCGGAGAGAAGGGTCTTTGACTACTACACGGTAAAGGTATGGTTGAAGGTATGTCTAATTTCTCTCTGGATTTTGATTTCTGTGAACATTGTCTATATGGGAAGCAAAATTGAGTAAGATTCCCCTCCAGTGCAACGAGGGCAGAAGGAATTTTACAGCTAGTTCACAGTGATGTTTTTGGACCTATGTCAGTCCCATCATTGGGAAAATCTATGTACTATGTCTCATTTATAGATGGCTTCTCGAGGAAAACTTGGATATATTTCCTCAGGAAGAAATCTGATGTCTTTGACAGATTTAAAGAGTTTAAGGCTCTTGTTGAGAATCAAACAGAGAAACAAATTAAGGTGTTGAGGACAGATAATGGCGTAGAGTTCTACGGGAATGAATTTGAAGAATTCTGTAAGAAGTGTGGTATAGCAAGGAAGAAGACTACTCCATATACACCTCAACAGAATGGAGTTGCAGAAAGGATGAATAAGACGTTGATGGAAAAAGAAAGGTGCATTCTCAGTGGTGCCGGGATAGGGCAAGAATTCTGGGCAGAGGCAGTGGGTACTGCATGTTATCTGGTCAACAGATCACCCTCATCAACATTGGGTGACAAGACTCCACAAGAGGTATGGACTGGTAAGGAACCTTCTCTCACAGATCTTAAGGTATTTGGCTGCGATGCATATGTTCATGTTCCAAAGGAAAATAGGAGTAAGCTGGATAAGAAGGCTGAAAAATGTATCTTTATTGGATATAAAGATGGTCTCAAAGGTTATA
>JASDQU010102927.1:66381-78291 GCA_032191745.1 Picea mariana | reverse complement strand
ATTTTTGAGTTGTGGAAGCTCAATATGGAAGATTTGTTGGTGGACAGAGATCAATGGATCGTGGTAGATCCAGGTACTGCACCTACAGTAACTTCTGCAGATGTCTGGAAAAATTTGGATCAGAAGGCAAAGAGCACAATCCGACTGTGTCTCTCCGATTCAGTATTACTGAATGTGTCAGAGGAAGCTACAACCAAGGATTTATGGGAAAAGTTGGGGAATTTGTGTCATTCTAAGTCCCTGGTAAATAAACTATTCTTGAGAAAGAAGCTGTATAACATGAGGATGAGAGATGGAGATTCGGTGGTAGAGCATTTGAACGCCTTCAATACTGTGGTAATTCAGTTAGTATCCATTGAGATTAAAATTTCAGATAAAGATAAATGTATCAGTTTGTTGTGTTCTTTACCAGACTCGTGGGATAGTCTGGTTGTGGCCATAGGTAGTAATACAACTTCCTTGAAGTTTGAAGAAGTGGTCTCATCCTTGTTGTCAGAGGAGATGAGACGGAAGAATATGGAAGGACATAGCACAGACGCATTATTTGCAAGAGGACGTTCCCAGGAAATAAATAGATCTTATTTCTAAGTGGGAGATATAATTCTAAGGGTAGATCTAAATCTCCCAGAAATTTTGTAAGGGTATGTTAGAGATGTGGAAATGAAGGGCAGTTAAGAAGCAGTGTAGATCCAAAATTGAGAAAAAGAAGGGATCTGAAGAATCTTCTTCTACAAAAGAAAATACCTCCAATGAAGAAGGATAGGATGTGTACTTGGCCTCTTCAATCACACATGCAGATCATGAGACATGGTTGATTGACTCTAGTGCATCCTTTCATGTGACTCCCCACAGGGAGTGGTTCTACGAATATGAAAGGTATGATGGAGGTAACGTTTTCTTAGGTAATGATTTGACAACTAGAATCATAGGAAGAAGAAGGGTCAAGTTGAGGCTCATAGATGGAAGGATTAGAACACTGCTCATTGTTTTGCACATCCCAGGTATGGCCAAAAATTTGATTTCTGTAAGCAAAATGGAAGATGCAGGGGTAAAACCAATATTTGAAAAGGGAACTTGCAGGATGGTTCGAGGAGAAATGATGTTGATGAAGGGAGTTCAGTTTGTAACTCTATATAAACTGCTAGGAAGCACTATTAGTGATGGGTGTAATAGCTTCATTGTTCCTGACATTGGAGTTGAAGAAGAAAGAACTCCTACAGTCTCTGGAGAAAAGGTTATGTTGTGGCATCAAAGACTAGGGCATATCGGAGAGAAGGGTCTTTGACTACTACACGATAAAGGTTTGGTTGAAGGTATGTCTAAATACTCTCTGGATTTTGATTTCTATGAACATTGTCTATATGGGAAGCAGAATCGGGTAAGATTCCCCTCTGGTAAAATGAGGGCAGAAAGAATTTTACAGCTAGTTCGCAGTGATGTTTTTGGACCTATGTCGATCCCATCATTGGGAAAATTTGTGTACTATGTCTCATTTATAGATGACTTCTCGAGGAAAACTTGGATATATTTCCTCAGGAAGAAATCTGGAGTCTTTGACAGGTTTAAAGAGTTTAAGGATCTTGTTGAAAATCAAACAGAGAAAAGAATTAAGGTGTCGAGGAAAGATAATGGCGAAGAGTTATGCGGGAATGAATTTGAAGAATTTTGTAAGAAGTGTGGTATAGCAAGGTAGAAGACTACTCCATATACACCTCAACAGAATGGAGTTGCATAAAGGATGAACAAGACATTGATGGAAAAAGCAAGGTGCATGCTCAATGGTGTCGGGTTAGGACAAGAATTCTGGGCAGAGGCAGTGGGCACTGCATGTTATCTGGTCAACAGATCACCCTCATCAACATTGGATGACAAGACTCCACAAGAGGTATGGACTAGTAAGGAACCTTCTCTCACACATCTTAAGGTATTTGGCTGCGATGCATATGTTCATGTTCCAAATAAAACAAAAGTAAGTTGTATAAGAAGGCTAAAAAATGTATCTTTATTGGATATAAAGATGGTCTCAAAGGTTATAAGTTTTGGAACCCAGAAACTAAGAAGGTAGTGTATAGCCGAGATGCGTTATTTAGAGAAATGAAGGATGTTGTTAAACGAGAATTCCTACCAAGTAAGGAAGAACTAGAGAAAATAGAGTTTGATTTAAATGATGATGAATCAGAGTCTACAGAAAAACATGAATCAGAAGAAGAAGATTCTCATACTCCAGTATTGAGGAGATCAAATCGAGAAAGAAGGCTACCAGAAAGGTATATTCCATCTGATCTCCGTTCAAATTTTTCTTAGTCTATTACTGATGATGATCCTAGAACTGTCTGGGAGGTAGTGGATTCAGAGGATGGAAATCTCTAGAAAAGGACCATGGAAGAAGAAATGGCATCTTTGGATAAGAATGAGGCTTGGGATCTAGTGGAGTTGCCAAATGGAAGAAATCCCATTGGAAACAAATGGGTATTTAAAAAGAAGTTGAATGCAGAAGGAAATGTGGAGAAATACAAAGCTCGGTTAGTAACAAAGGGTTATTCCCAGGTTGAGGGAATTGATTTTGGTGAGATTTTGGTGAGATTTTTTCTCTTATTTCCAAGTTAACCTCCATAAGATTTATGTTATATGTTGTTGTTTCTTTTGATTTTGAAATAGAACAAATGGATGTGAAGACAACATTCCTTCATGGGGATCTGGAAGAAGAAATCTTTAGGAAGCAACCAGAAGGTTATGTTGTGAAGGGAACGAAGGAGCTGGTATGCAAGTTGAAAAAGTCCATGTATGGTTTAAAACAATCACCAAGAATGTGGTATCAAAAATTTAATACTTATATGATGGGACTTGGCTTCACAAGAAGCAAAGAAGATCAATGTGTGTATTCTAAATTAATTTGTGATCATTTGATTTATTTGTTCTTATATGTGGATGACATGTTGCTGATAGGAAACAACAAGGAGGTTATCCAGGATGTGAAAAATTAATTGTCCTCTAAATTTGACATGAAGGATCTCGGTGCTTCAAATTTAATTTTGGGCATGGAAATTAAAAGAGATCGGAAAAGGAGTAAACTCTGGTTAAATCATAGAAAATATGTCGAGAAAATATTGCAAAGGTTTAATATGCAGGAATGTAAACCGGTCAAGGTTCCTATTCTTGTTGGTGTAAAGTTATCTACGGATCAGTGTCCCAAGACACATGAATAAGAGGACATGTCTCATGTTCCATATGCGAGTGCATTTGGTAGTTTGATGTATGCAATGGTCTATACTAGACCGGACATTGCACATGCAGTGGGAGTTTTGAGAAGGTATATGTCAAAACCAGGGAAGGAGCATTGGACAATAGTAAAAACGGTTTTCAGGTATTTGTGTGGCACTACTAGCTATGGATTGTGCTATGAAGGAAGATCGGGATTGGACAGAGTAGTGGATATGCATGGCTTTGTGGATGCAGACTAGACTGGAGATTTGGATCGTAGAAGATCTACAAGCGGGTATGTGTTTAACCTATTTGGAGGAGCAATAAGTTGGATGAGCAAAAGATAGGCTGTAGTGGCACTTTCAACTACATACGTTGAATACATGGTAGCCACTCATGCAAGTAAGGAAGCAGTATGGTTAAAAATATTGTGTTTAGGTATTGGGTTGGTACAACAAGCTGTAAGGATAGAGTGTGACAGTCAGAGTGCAATTTTTCTGGCCAAGAACCCTACTTATCATTCAAAGACAAAGCACATTGATGTTCAATATCACTTTTTGAGAGACATGATTGAAGAAAATAAAGTATCACTGATGAAGGTGGACACTTTGAAGAATGTTGCAGACTCATTAACAAAATCAGTGAGCACTGAGAAGTTCTCTTGGTGTATAGGATCCATGGGCATTGTTGCCTTGGATTGTTGGCTATGTAACCCTGTGTGCATAGAAAACAACAAGTGGGAGGATGTTGGGTATGTGTTATATTCTTTTCATGTGTAGTAGTGTCGGAGCGTATGCGTCAGGTGCGCAAGGGGGTAAGAGGGGGGGGTGTAGGGGGGCGGAGCCCCCCGCACAGGGGTTCGGGGGAAACACCCCCGAATTTTTTTTTTCTGGATCGGGACTGCATTTTTCGGGACCGCATTTGGGACCACATTATATTTAGGTGGTTTTTTGGCACATGGTTTCTTTACCGATGGTTTTCTATTTTCGGTTAAGGAATTAGGGTTTTGGACTAATCCAGGTCATTGGGTTAGGGTTTTGGATGCCGCTGACTCCTATATGTATTTTGTATTGTAAATATTGTAACACAATAAATGAATATAGAATATGTTAGTTTTCTCGGTTTGAGTTTCCAGGGGAAAAATCTCTGTGTAATGTTTGTATTTGTCATTGTATCTTTTTTGTTTTTTTCTGAATATCTGTTTACAGTAGATATTGTACAAGGCTAGAATTTACAATAATGGTCAGCGTGTTCTTGGATCCTCACAAGGAGGATTCCATCCCCAAAAGGATCCTGTGTTAGTTCTCAATTTCACATTGTTAAAATTTTGACATTTGGTGAATAGTAGGGCTACTACTAGAATCCATGCATTCTTGTAGCGCAAATCATTAACATGATCTTGTCAACCTCTTTGTCGATTTTCTATCAAATTTCTCAAAACCGCCAAGATTTTCAAGTCCCCCGTATCCTTATATTTTCAATCTCGTGAAGTCTTGGTTATAATAGAGTTATATTTTTTTTATTATTGCTTTATCTATCCAAAGCCAAATATATATATATATATATATTAAAATCATTTGTCAAAATGATTTTATCTTGATAGTTTATCCCATGTTAATCCTTATATTTTCAATCTNATATTAAAATCATTTGTCAAAATGATTTTATCTTTATAGTTTATCCCATGTTAAAAAGTTTTGAGTAATACAATTAAAATTTTAGGCTCATTGCATCCGAGCTCCACCAAGAAACATCAAGGGTCATGGTTAAGAACCCGAAGCCAAGAGCCCAAGTGTTATGTTCCATGGATGGAGTCCAATCTCTATGCACTACGAGTCAAGAAGAAATGTGTTGAGCTGACTATAAAATAAAGTTAACTACTTTTTTTCCTTTCTATGTGGGATAATTGCACCGACAGAGATTGATTAAATGTCAACCATTCCATATTGCCATTGATTTCAATATCAATTCAAGAACCATGTGTCGAGGAAAGCATCTGAGTGCCTCCAAGGCTTACACCATATCACATTCAACTGAGAAGATTGTGTCATATTACAAGGAGAGTTTGTTTGGATTGATATCGATTCAAATCGTCGGAATAGGAGGTTGCAATCCAATTACAGAGGGACAAGGAATATGCTACTGTGAACACATTGTTTATATTTCATCCAACCCCACAGGATAAACATAGAACAATAACAACCTGTAAATTCCTAGATTTTTTGCAAATTCTCATCATATTCAAGAGGGAAACTGTTAAAAACCCACCTCCCAAATGGATTCATTTACATTGATCCTAAAGGGTTTGCAAAATTTCTCAACGGTTCAATATAAATATGCGTCTAATCAGGACATAATTTTCGAGAAAATTCCAAATTAATGCACAATTGATGGAACATCTAGCAACAAGAGCAATGGTTCTTATGGGGGCATGAATATTATTTTATCCAACCACAATAGGATCTGAACCACGAGATTCCAATCTTGATTCATCTCAACATTGGAAGCGAGTTATTCAAGGGAAGACAGGAGCTAATATTGTACCATTGGTTGCATCAAACCGAATTGGAAAAGGAGGTTATTGAAACTAAGCATGGACCGAGCCAGATAACTTTTTATGGAAACTCCTTCATAGCATGACCTACTGGAGAAATAGTATTAGCTGCTAATAACAAGGATGAAGTGGTCTTGGTTTATAAACTCAACCTGAAAAAGATCAAGATTAAAATGCATAGTTGGGGAGTATTTATAGATAGGTGGCCTAATATGTATAAGGTATTTTTAACATTTGATGGTCAATTTGAGAGAAACCAGGACACCTGGCAGTAACACAAAATAAAAAAATAGAAGAAGATACCAGATTCTAAGGCACAAAATCAGTGAATAAAGGATGAGGTGACAGAGAATTAATAAATGAAGATTGAATGGTTCTAAAATAGATACAAACACCACAGTGAAAGATTGAACACTTGGCACATTTAATATTCAACAGATGGATTCCAGCTTAAGTCATAGTCAAGTGCATATTTCAAGGCAGCACTTGGGGTTCAAATGACAGTCAAAGGATATCCACAGAACACAAGTGGAAAATGGAAGATTCACCATTCCATATTCCAAGGAATTTTGACCAACAACATCAAGGAGCTCGAGACACATTGCAACCTTGTTTATTTCTAGTTTGTATTTATGATTTTATTTGATTTTATTTTCCAGAAATTATGAACAGTTTGTTTTTTATTTTGATTATTTAAACTATCACTAGAGAGTTCATATATATGGAGGGGAGGGGTAGGTTAAGCACAATGGCATTTTGAAAACTCTCTTTCAGATTGTAAGACTAAGACTCATTTCATTTGGTACTAATTGGAAAATGATATATGATGGTTAGACCTTCTTTCTTGTCTCTACTTCCAATCTTTTCTTACTTGAATGCATATTATCTTTGTTAGCATTTGATATGTTATGTTTATGAATTAATCCAATGAAGATTTTATTGTTTCTTATTGTTTGTTGTTCATTACTAGACTTGTATTTAAGTACATGTCTTTGTTTCTTGAATGATATTTAAGATCAAAGATTTATTATGTGAGCGGACAAATTGAAAACTTACATATTTTTTGTTTCTTGCCTTACCAATTTGCCTTTTAATTCATCAGATTGACTACCATTTACTAAACCAATG
This sequence comes from Picea mariana, assembly GCA_032191745.1. Lineage (NCBI taxonomy): Eukaryota > Viridiplantae > Streptophyta > Pinopsida > Pinales > Pinaceae > Picea > Picea mariana. The sequence continues at coordinate 71,408 of JASDQU010102927.1, read as the reverse complement.
ATATAGGAATTTGATCTTGCATTTCTGGTATTGATATCATTATATTACTTTTAGCCCAGCCTTCAAACAAGCTAAAAACCCATACAAATATTTATCCATAAAACCATTGCAATAACTTGATGATGCCTTGTCTTTCCCTTTATGTAATGTCCCCACTTTGGGACATCATCACAGTGCAGAGGTTTATGATGACCAGAGTAGCTAGATGGGTGTTATAGCGAGTACAAGGGTTATTGAGAGGCATTGTGAGGTCCAGGTGGCATTTCTCATCATATCTCATCATTATGAGCCATTCCGCACAGGTTGGCTTTGGTTCCGTTGCATTCCGATGATTTCCAGGATTTTGACTATTTTGAGCTATAAGTCAATGGAATCCACTGAAGAGGTCATTTTGGGCACATTACTTGGAGGAACCTCTCAGTGTAATAGCTCATTGGAATCGATAGGAGCAAAACTACAGGATGGGATGGCTAGAAGTGACTTTCAGTGGCCAGGGAAGCCACAAAGAGAGATAAGAAGCTTTTCAGAGGTAAAAAGGTTAATTAATTAATTAAAGTGATTTAATTAATTAATTAAATATTAATAAAATGAAAGTCACTATGGAGGGACAAGGTGAGCCAAAAAGTATAAAAGGAAGGCAAGGGCCTCTACTCTATATTCATGTATGTTTATCTTTTGGATTTCTGACTTTTAGCTAGTGAGCCCAACATTGGGAGTTTTGAGGGTTTTGACTTAACAAACCCTAGAGGACGATTCAATGGTGAAAGATTCCACCTAACTTGTCCCAAGCTTGGTCTCGGAGATGCAATACGCTCCCACACCATTCTAGTTCCAGATCTACTCAGTTGCAGGGGGATTCTACATCAGTTTCATGTGTAGATAGAGAGAGGGTGCACCGGTTGAGGGTTTCCAGCAAGAGGGGCGCACCATCCATTGAGGGAGGATTCATTCTAGTTGAGGAGAAGGGATTTCGGGAATTCCAGATATTGGGTTTCCCTTGCAGGTACCATAGCACCATTATTGGATATTTTTGGAGGGATTCTTATGGAGGATTGATTGGCATTGAGAGAGGGATGATTTCCCTAAGAGGAGGGCGCACCATCATTTGGAGGGCAGCTAGATCTAAGGATCTAGCAAGCATTTTGAGGATTTGATCACTTGGGTTTTCATTGCAGCATCCTGATCTAACATTTTGGAGAGTTTCAGGAGGTTTGGAGGGCTCATTCACCTTGGTTGAATTATCTAGGGTTTCATGCATCCAGGGGGGCGCACCATTCAGTGGAGGGTTTCAAATCTACAGTGTGTGAGAGGTATCTTGGATATTCAGGCACCTGGGTTGTTCTTGCCATCACCCGATCTACTATTTGGCATCTTTCTTGAGGTGATTGGACTTCTTTGGCACCAGGGCTGAATTGTTGAGGAGCTTCAACATTCTAGCAGGACGTGGCATCTTCCAGTGGGGGTTTGGCACTTGACCCAGATCTACTTGGCATTGGTCCTCATCTCTTATCCAGCCTTTGGAGGCTTATTTTGTATTATCATGAGCTTTTTGTAGCATCTCTATTATCTATTTTCATAGCCATCTATTGAGCATTCCAGATCGTCATCTCCATTGTAGCAGGTTCTTCTATCTTATGAATTAAAGCATATTTGAGATGTTTTGGCTTGTCCATCATATTGCATATGGTTGAGGTATGTTCCATGGTTGTCTCTTCTTGTTATTTGCTGCAAACATTCATATAAACACAACAGTAAACCCTAAGGCTGAAATCAAGAGGCCATTCAGCAAGTAAACACATCTAAACAAGTAGGACAACAAAGTGTTTGATGAAACACCTCACTCAGAAAAAGTTTTAAAAAGACACCAAAACCATGATGATCCTTGCATAATGGCTTGGGATCATTATAGTGGTATCAAAGCTTAGATTCCTGCCAGCCAGTGGGAGTTAGCACATGCATGTAGAGCATAGAGGGGTCTTCTATAAGGAGAAATGGATGAGATGCACTTTGATCTAATTTGCTATGAGATATAATATTCCAGCCTTAGCAACGAAGAGATTAGGGTTCACATAACCTTCCCACAGTATGTAGCCTGGAGAAATTCCAGATGGAGCGAAGTTGAGATTTTACTTGGGATCATCGGATTAGAGGAAAAGAGAGCCAGAGACCGTAGAAGGTGGGACGAACAGAGAGACCCCACGCCCATTAGGAGCACACAACCTTACTGCTATTGCAAGGCTCCTTGGGAACTAGATCATAGGTGCAGGGGTAAGAAACAAAAGCACATTATTGAGGCACACTATGACAGTGATGATGAGGATTTGGAGCAGTCCGATGACGATAGTGACTCTTGCACAGAGGCTGGTGATTCTAGCATGCTTGAGGAGGATAGTGACCCTTGTATAGTGGATAGACAGTCGAGAGGACCATATGATAGTACCAGTACTTCAACAGGCATATCACATGGTGTTGGTGACCTTACGCCCCAGTAGAGTGGTGACACTAGTGAGGAGTCACAAGTGTTAGCACCTAGAGATGATGAGCTTCCTATGATGGGCATGACACATATGTCATCCTTCCAAACACCTTTGATAGCCACGTCACATGAGGAGGTCAGTAGCATGTCAGATAGGGTTGATGAGCCTTGTGTGAGGGATGCACACCACAGACATGTAGATCCATCGATCCAGAAGGAGATATAGGGAGTACAGACAGTGGACCTTACACATACAGATCAGCCAGAGGAGATTGAGTCACAGTTTTTGGAGACTCCATTAGTTGAGCAAATTGTGGATGTTGACAGGGTGATGGGACACCCACTTCCAGGATCAGCCTACATTGATGAGGATGCACTCTTTAGCAGCCAGGATGACCACAGCACGTGTCTGGATACATCTATATGGGATCCAGGCACAGATGATAGTAGCAGGGTGAGTGGACAGGAGGATACGACTGCTCATACAGGATACAGTGTGATTCAGGGGGACAAGCATCTAGTGATGGGATGCAATGGCATACAGGAGTACCCAGCAGCACGGTAGACAGTGGGCAGTTCAACACGTTATCTTATGCAAAGAGTGTTTTTGGGGGCTCCAGAGTTGACACTAGCAGGACTGACACTAGCAGTGAGGGGTCTGAGATGGCACCTCAGCATGACCATGATCAGGATTCGCGCCACTTAGCAGCACAGTCGAGAGTTAGTGAGGCTATGATCATGGAAACCACTAGACATATTGATGGCATGCATGCAGTGATGGCAGATTATTGCTGGAGAGCATCAGTGGCACATGGTAGTTCAGATGAGGGGATTGTCATGGATGATTTTCATACTCTCAGGGAGAGAGTATCTGTGATGAGGACTGACTACCAGCAGTTGTTGACAGACAGGGATTATCTATTGAGGGTTGGTGATATGTATCGTGAGGCTCTGAGGGAGCAGGAGTTGGAGATGGATCGACTCACTCAGGAGTTGGAGAGCACTCGAGGATTCTTGAGAGGCACACAGACAAACCTCCAAGAATCAGAGTCTAGATCAGATGGGTCTCTTGAGGAGATTCGTCAGAGATCCACTTCATCTATCTTAGTGGACACTCAGATGTATCAGTCAGTCACATTGATAGAGGATTTTGGTGATCTAGCAGAGGAGCACCAGTTGATGGAGGACACTTCCATTTGTGTTCTGAGAGTAGTTGACCTCCACGTAGAGGTTGATCCAGCAGTATGCCTAGGATCTATGCTGCAGCGTGAGTCTGCAGGAGACGACATGAGTATGCCGGAGCATATGGTGATGAGGGATAGTTCACAGAGTCATGCTGAGATGTATGGTGGCATTCAGAGGGGTATAGTGCCTTGCAGGGAGGAGACACACCTAGGGGAGCATGCAGATGTCACTCTTTTGCGGCAGAACCTAGTTATGAGAGATCACCTTCACCATATTAGTAGTTGCATGGGAGATGAGAGATGGAGGTTGGTTGACCAGCAGTCGTAGGGGTTACTTCCAGTTGTATTGGATGGTTGGGATTCGGTGATGACCACAAGAGAGCATCTATCATGGATACCAATGGACGAGCTTCTGGTCGAATCCTTGGGATTGACCAAAGCATGTGACAACTCCCAGCCCTACAGTCAGCTGCAGATGTTTCTATTAGCCTGTCCTGACACTTTTATCATAGACAGTAGCATGAGGAGGGATAGGTCGTGGCTGAGGGCATGGAGGGTGAGTAAGCCGAGACTACATGACAGGAGTACTTGTACGACATATAGCAGGTCAGAGGTGCACCGTGTTAGACAGACAGTTGGGACTTGGTGCGTGATGGTGAGCATCATAGACCAGGTGACGATAGATGAGTGCAGAGGGCTTCTGACAGTGATCAGTCCAGCACAGGAGCAACTAGCGGAGACTGGAAGTGATAAACTTCCAAGTTTGCCATGGGATCCGAGAGTTCACTTGGTTAGCAGGATGTTTCACTACATGACAACCCAGGTGGCGCCAGAGAGCCACACAATCCACCTTGGGTTGGTTTGGAGTGGGCCTATAGGTACTTGTCCTATGGGATGAGACCTTTTCTCCCTCGTGATCATCATGATAGGGCATGGATATGTTTGGATGGGTACTTCCTCTACAGATATGTCTTTATTGATACAGTTTCTAGACAGCAGGTCCAATGGTCACAGGTATTTCAGCTGGAGGACCCAGGAGAGGAGGATTCGGGATGTATGCAGGGGGCAGACAATCATGGTCAAAGTAGTGCAGGGCCAGCATGGTGGTCTTTGACAGAGACTAGCATGGGATCCAGGGATTGCAGGATTGGGCATTTCACTGATTCACAGGAGAGAGTGGACCATTGCAGAGAAAAGTTATTCTAACTTTCCATTGAGCTTCGGTGTTGAGAGGAGCACACTGCTTGCGGGTGTCTCACGGAGGTCTTGCAGTACCTCATTCTGGCATCATCATGTGCAGTTGATGGAGGCCATGTGGATCTTGGTAGAGATTTGGAGGATGGATTCATTCCGAGATGGGTCCATGT
>JASDQU010102927.1:37185-65784 GCA_032191745.1 Picea mariana | reverse complement strand
TGTAGACTGGGATGGAGATTTGGATTGTAGGAGATCTACAAGCGCTTATGTGTTTAACCTGTTTGGAGGAGCAATAAGTTGGATGAGCAAAAGACAGGCTGTAGTGGCACTTTTAACTACAGAATTTGAATACATGGCAGCCACTCATGTAAGTAAGGAAGCAGTATGGTTACAAAGATTGTGTTTAGGTATTGGGTTGGTACAACAAGCTGTAAGGATAGAGTGTGACAGTCAGAGTGCAATTTTTCTGGCGAAGAACCCTGCTTATCATTCAAAGACAAATCACATTGATGTTCAATATCACTTTGTGAGAGACATGATTGAAGAAAAAAAAGTATCACTGATGAAGGTGGACACTTTGAAGAATGTTGCAGACTCATTAACAAAATCAGTGAGCACTGAGAAGTTCTCTTGGTGTAGAGGATCCATGGGCATTGTTGCCCTGGATTTTTGACTATGTAACCCTGTAACCCCCTGTGTGCAAAGAAAACAACAAGTGGGAGAATGTTGGGTATGTGTTATATTCTTTGCACGAGTAGTAGTGTCTGAGCGTATGCACCGTGCATGCAGAGGGGTGGAGCCCCCCGTGCGGGGGTCCGGGAGCAGTGCCCCTGGAAAAAAAATTTCTCTCTCGGGAAATGTGACACCTATCTTGGGAAACGTGTCATGTATTTAGGTGGTTTTTTCGGCACATGGTTTTTGCTAATGGTTTTCTATTTCCAGTTAAGGAATTAGGGTTTTAGACTAATCCAGGTCATTGGGTTGGGGTTTTGGATGCTGCTGGCTCCTATATGTATATTGTATTGTAAACAATGTAACACAATGTATGAATATAATATATGTTGGTTTTCCCTTTTTGGGTTTCTAGGGGAAAAATCTCTGTGTAATATTTGCATTTGCCATTGTATCTTTTCTATTCTTTTCTGAATATTTGTTTACAGTAGACATTGTACAAGGTTAGACTTTACATGGAAAACAATCACATTGACAACCTCATAAGAAAAGACCCAATAACATGTACTCTCTACTATAGACATAGAATAAATGTTTTGAGACAATTGATATGCCATGATGAAACGTTTTTTGTAAAAATATCGGACTACTTTTTTGTGACTGAATTTCAGAATAGGGGAAATGAACATGACCACGCACTGTTGTGGATAGAGGGTGCACCAGTCTATGGAACCGACAACAATTTAGAGATCGAACAATTTGTGGAGAAATACATAATATGCAACATAGATCATTTGGATCCAGAACTTGCCAAAGTTCATAGACATTATCATACAAGAAGTTGCAGAGAACGAAAAAAACTCGCATTGCAGATATAACTTTCCTGTGCCACCAATGAGAGGTACAAGAATCATAGAACCACTTAGTTTAGAGGACAATGTTATTGTTAAGAAATCTAAATCCTTGTTCGCATTTCTAGAGCAAGGAGAATTTGACGAGATGATGAGCTTCGATGCATTCTTGACAGAGATAAATCTATTAGAAGATGCGTACATCAAAGCCATACAATGTATGCTTAAGCAACCAACAATTTTCCTTAAACGAAAACTTTCCCATATTTGTAACAACAGTTTCTCCAAGGACATGCCAGTTATGTGGAAAGAAAATACAGATGTGTAGTACATGCTCAATGCATATGCTGCAACGTCCTACTGTACCTCGTATATGACAAAGGATTACAAATCTATGACAAGTGCATTCAGAAGAATACACAAAGAACATGAAAGAAGTCATATTTATGCCATACAAATGATACACACACTTGGAAACACATTGCTTAATCTTCAACAAATGTCTGCTCAACAAGCAGTTCACATTGCACTTTCCCTTCCCCTCACTTGTAGTTCAAGAAAATGTGTCTTCATAAACACATCTCCACTTGAAAAACGCACATTTGTGCTTAACTGCTGGTTTTTATAGAACAAGAGCTTGACAATTCATAAGACGTGCTTCGCTCTATTGTTGATTATTACCTTCAACGTCCATCTCCTATTAGGCATACATGCTTAGTAGAATTCGTATCGCATTACAAAAAAAATAGTGTGACCATATCAAAAAGAAAAAAACCCTCTGTGATACGGTTTGTCAAATACAATAAACATTATGACTATGAAAACTGGTGTGGAGAAAAACTGCTACTATACGTTCCGTTCGATGAAAATGAAGAGACATTAAAACATAACTTCTCTTCATGGGAGGTTGCGTATGTTGCCTCTGAGACTATAGTGCACATCAATGAAGCTAGATTTACCTACAATGTTAATCCAGCATGGGGTGATCTAGAAATTGTAGTTAATGAGCTAGAAAATTCTGACAATCCAGATGAGACATTTACAAACCGAAAAACAACTAGAACTCCTTGTGAGTCCTATGACTTACAAGTGGATTTGCCTTGTCCTCTAGCAGGTGGGGGTGAAAAATGTATCAATCTTGGTTTTCAAGTTACAAAACATCCTTTCCTAATTGAAAATAATGAATACCACAGAATAAGACATCTGTTGAATCGAGAACAACAAACAATTGTAAAGAACTTGTATTTGATCGTCCAATTAGGTGAGCAAGCAATATCAAAGAAAGAAACATTATTCACAAAGCTTACCAAAATAGACTTAGCCGGAAGAACCAGTGACTTCCATGACCCCAACTTAATCGTCAATTCGTTGGCGTTAACCAAGCAAGCTTTCGCTAACCAAGTTGATAATTTTAAGGCGTCGTCTTTAGAATTTTTTTACAGGATTCTTTAATATCATGAAGAACACATGGACAACTGACTAGTTCGCTATTTGGTACATAATGGAGACATTCATCAGGATCAGTGTAATATTTCTATTGATCTAAGTGAATTAGAAAATAAACTTTTCATCATTAAAATCCGGAATGACATCAACGTCGTGCCCTTGAGAAGCTACATTAAAGATAACTTGAAGCGGGTCGCCAACGAAATCCAACAGGAAAAAGCATCAGCAAGCAAATAACAAAAATACTTATATGGAACATTGCTATAAATACTTTGTTTATCAATCTAGTTATTCAAGCGAGTCCGAGACGAAAACCAACAGGAAAAGGCATCAGCAAGCAAATACCAAAAATACTTATATGTACCATCGCTGTAAGTCTATACTTATAGTCCTTTCTTTATCAATCCAGTTATTCCAGCTTTTCTGAATAGAAATCTATAGCCAAAGACTAATATCTTCCCATTTCTACTTTTCAGGTTTTACACTCTACCGTCTCCCACTTCTTCTTTCCACAATCCCATTTCTTGTATGGTCCGCGGGAGCCCCAATCCTAGTCTATATGGCAAACACATTTAAATTTCCATGAGTATGTAGCAAACTATTGTTTTTTCATATATTCCAAATAAAACCATTCTTTTGTCTCCTTATATATTTATGTGCTCCTAGATTTTCATCTTCAGCTATGATGAATGTCAAAACATTCTGTTTATTTTATTTCATATCTCTTTTTTCTAATGCATATCTTTTTCTGCTTCGTCATTTTCAAAATTAAATTTGAGATAAATCACTCATTCAAATTTGAGATATTGTATTTCTCTCTCTCACACACACACACACACATGTATATATATTTAAATTTCCAGGAATATGTAACACACTTTTTATTTGTTTATATAAATGTCATAAAATTGTGTTCAATATTTTTTTTCTACTCACACATATAGAGAGTATGTCATTTCTTGCATCTTTACCACTTGTCCTTCATGCTGCTTGCCACATCTCCACTGCAATTTCAAGGCCCAGGTCCAATTCTGCTATTACATCAACACGAGGCCCTTAAAATTCAAATAGTCCACAAGTCTGCTTGTCAATTTGTATATCGCGGAACTCTGGGTGCTATTTGTAGGGCACGAAACAACACAACCCAAATTTTGAGCCCGCCAGCCCGATAACCCGCGATCCAAAAAGTTCCTAGGTATGCAATGAGGACTCCGTGCATGCTCTATTAAATCTCATGCCCATACTTTATAAAAGTACATACTTGGTATCTATAAAAGTTCATATGTACTTTATAAAACTACATATTTCGTAGGTATAATTTATGGAATTTCAATTTCTTTTCTGTCCAGGAGGCCTTCTTTTAAAGAAAACTAATTCGGCAATGCTAATTTAAATAAAATGAACCTATGTAATAGACGTTACTACTATTCTATTGTATGCTAAATTTTTTGTGTCCAAGAACCTTTTAAATGTAATACTATTGTACACTAATTTTTTTTGTCCACGCTCCTTTTAAATCTTGCCTGTTCCATCAAACTTAGATACTAGGAACCTTCGTTGATGTAGAAGACATTAATAATTTCTGATAAATTTCAAATAAAACTAATTCAGGAATACTAAATTCTGCATGGATACCACATGTACTACAACTTTCAACCCACGTGTCTGTACACGGTCTCATTTACTCCCATTCTAACCTTGCAGGGACTATGCTGCCATGCAACACTTGTTTCATGAAAGTAAGTTATTGTCAAAGTTACAAGTCCAAATCAATTAGATACTTGAGATCATACAATGGTTAATGTGATTCCATTCATTTGATTTCTTGATCACCAAGTCATCACATGCTGAATTCTTTCTTTAATCCAACCTTTTTTGGGTATTCTTGTTTTCCATAAGTCCAAGGGTTTGCATACATTTGGTTCAATACATATATGCCTTTTTTTTAGGTATTCTTGTTTTGCATAAGTACAAGGGTTTGCATACATTTGGTTCAATACATATACACCTTTCTTGTTGAAAATAACTGAATTGTTTTCTTTTCATGGAAATAATATTTTTAATGTTCTAATATTTTCATAAGACAAAAATATTATTACTATTACACATGGTGAAAGTAAATAACTTGAATATTGGCCCAAAAGACGATGTACTCTTTCTAGACTATAACTATAGCATACATGAACAACACTGCAACAAAATAATAAAGCATCATTTGTTGTCTTCTTAAAAAGCCAAGGTTACCTTGCAGATGATCAACACTTGACCGTTAATGCATTCAAACTTGACCGTTAATGCATTCATCTCTTAAGATTAGTGTTTGATACAATTGGTGTTTGCTCAATATTCATATCGACATATAATTTATCGTGCCATTTTGGTGACATGTAACGACCCACTGTAATGATCCTAATGCTTAAAAATATCATAATAGAACATAAGTACACACCATGTACAAAATGTGAGCATGGAACACAACTCCAAGATAGATAAGTTACACAATAACTCCTTAAAGAATATGAGAACCTCCCCCACATAACCAAATACATTCATACATCACAATTCTCATCTCCACAATAATGGATACATGACCTCTATATATACCTATTCACACTTGCACATGAGGCCCCTTTATTATTAGGCCAACCTTATTACATATATATTTACACATTACATGTACATTTAGTCCCGTATATGCCCTCCCTTGGGGTCATATCATATAGATTTAACCCTATATATGCCCCCTTGGGTCATAACATAGTACCCTCCTTAAAAAATCTTTGTCCTCAAAGCTTTGCAATTAAAGGCTTCACACGTGATGAAACCAAGTAATATGATTTTCTTATGTTCCTAGTTTCTTATTTCCATTGATGATGATCCATCCATCCAAAATCAATTCTTTTCGTTCGTAATAATTGGTGGTTGGTTGTTGCATAATTTTCTTTCCCTCGATTCCATGTATTGTTGTTGAAGATTCTCCAATTTGTAGTGGTTGATGGTCTTTGATAATAGCTTGTTGAATAATGGTTTTGTCTTGAGAGTGTAATGCACTTGACTAGTAGAGAGTGTAACGAAATCAAGTACATTATCATGCCATTTTGGTGACATGTAACGATCCAGTGTAATGATCCTAATAATCAAAGGCTATACGAAAACAAAAAAACTTGATGTCCTTTGGATTAAGTTCCATGAACCACATATAGGAAATCGACAAGAAGGCAAGTTGTCTTATCTATATAATACAAGCACTAGAAGCGATTAGACACCTATTCTGCGAATATCAAAGCCAGTATCAACATCAACAAAAATAGGTCGACTGAAAATTTGAAAACAGTTTCCAATTAAACTTGCATGTGCACGTACAGTCCACAGATCACAACAACTAACACTTGATAATGTTGCATTTCAGCCTGCTGGAATTTGGATACATGGACTTGTATACACAACACTGTCCCGTGTCATAAGCATAGACTCCTTGTATTTACTAAGTCCTCTTACAAAAGATAACTTCAGAGTCAAACATAAAGTTGATATTGAAATGGAACAACTCAGGACCACTGCAAAATGGAAACTGCACTATGATTACCAATTCATACAAACAAATTCATCTCTATCAATTCTCTCGCTTAACACATGCAACTTAAATGCACACATGGATGATATACTCAATGACTATGATACAATGCAATCCGATATTCTGTGCTTGCAACAAACATACATGGCATTATGCATGCAGAATAAAGAATTCTCAAATCACAACTGCATATCAAGTTACATTACACATGGGGTGATGATATTGGTGAAAAAACATGTACCAATTTTGGAGCATATACATATCAAAGAAAAGAATGTTGAGGTGGTGCTTGCAAAAGTTTTTTTCCATGAAACATAAATTGTGATACTGAATCTGTATGCTGCTCCCCATGCAACATTCTCCAACATAGTAGATGTTATTTCCAATGCATTGGACCATTTCCATTTGAACGGACCCATTTTGCTTGTAGGAGACTTCAATATTGACATGCTACAAAAGAATGGCAGTACAAAAGAATTGGAAAACTACATGTGCAAATACAGTATCCGCTTTCTTTTGCACAACATAAGCCATCTGCAAAACGCACTTATTGACAATGTGTGGTCGAATATGCCCATTCCTCAATACAAATGTTTATCTTAGACACATATTGGTCTGATCACGATACAATTGGTATTGCACTTGAATTATGAGATATACATCAAACATTTTGCAAAGTCATATTTCTATATTTCAAAGCATATTTGTATAGCTTGTTGCAAAAAAAAATAAAAAATAAAAACAAATTATCCAGCTTCTTAGTTTTCCCTCATTTGTACACATACTGGTCTGGTCACCATACAGTTGTTGTTGTACTTGAATTATAAAGTATACATTATGCAAAAGAAACAAAAAAGGTACATCCTTCTAAAAGCTATCTGTTACTCTATTCATCTTATTCTATTTTTTTTAGTATATGTACATAGTACTTGCCTTTTTGTTTACATGTTAACTTCTGTTCATATTCCTTCTGTTTTATACTTTTTTTCATAGAAACAAACTGAAAAACTAGACGCCGCAAAGAAATCCTAAGCAGAGATGTAGAGAAATCCATGCAAAGTTGCATTTTTACTGCCCGTGTTCCATATTAAATAGTTTTTCGTTTACTTTGTCTCTATTTATTGAACTCGTTTGCAGTTGTGTTTTTTTTTTGCACCTCCTTCGACACTCCATATATTCCCCTACATTCACTTGTCTTCATGTGTGTAATACATATCCAATGTTGAGCTCGCAAGTTCTGGACTCCGTCTGTCAATTTGTATGTCATGGAACTCCGATAGTTGTTTGGAGGACATGAAACAATATAAGTACAATGTTGAGCCACCCAACCCGCAAGTCCTCTTGTCAATTTGTATATCACGCAAATCTGGCTGCTATTTGCAGGACACAGAACATTAGAGGCCCAGTTTAGAGCCCGCCAGCCCGCAAGTCTGCGATCCAAAAAAGTGGCTAAGTATGGAATAAGGAATCTCTACATGCTCTATAACATGTCATGTCCATAATTTATAAAAGTACATATTTAGTATGTATTGCTCGTTTCTCGGAGCCCGCCAATCATGGAGTCTGTCTCTCAATTTCTATATCATGGAACTCAATAAAAGTACAATGTTTAACCAGCCAACCCGCAAGTCCGCTTGTCAATTTGTATATCGCGCAAGTCTGGGTGCTATTTGCAGGACACAGAACATTATAGGCCTAGTTTAGAGCCCGCCAGCCCGCAAGTCCATGATCCAATAGAAGTGCAATGTTGAGCCAGCTAGCCCGCAAGTCCACTTGTCAATTTGTATATAGCGCAACTGTAGGTGCTATTTGTAGGACACAGAACATTAGAGGTCCAATTTAGAGCCCACCACCCTGCAAGTCCGTGATCCAAAAAAGTGGCTAATTATGGAATAAGGGATTTGTACATATTTATGATGTATTGCTCATTTCTGGGAGCCTACCAGCGCTGGAGTCCATCTGTCAATTTGTATATCACGGAAATCAGTGGAGGTGCAATGTTGAGCCAACTAGCCTGCAAGTCCGCTTGTCAATTTGTATATCGCGGAATTGTGGGTGCTATTTGTAAAGCACAGAACAATAGAGGCCCGTTTTTGAGCCCACCAGCCCGAGATCCAGCGATTCAAAAAGTGTACATACTCTATAAAATCTCAGCCACCCCGCACGTCCGCTTGTCAATTTGTATCTTGCGTAACTTTGGGTGCTATTTGTAGAACACATAACAATAGACACATTTTTTTGAGCCTGCCAGCCCGAGAGCCCACGATCCACAAAGTGGGAAAGTATGGGATGCGATATCCATACATGCTCTATAAAATCTCATGTCCATACTTTATAAAGGTACATATTTAGTTTTTTCTGGTTTGTACACATACTGGTCTGGTCACCACATAGTTGCTTTTGCACATGGATTATGGAATATGCACTACGAGTCCGACCGAGCCCTTTCATTTCCTTAGCCAATTTTATGCCCGTGGCTTCCTCGGTATGCGTTATCTTCCGTATTCTCATTCCCCGTGTTCCGAGTGTGCATCTTGCATCCAAAACTTGGTAATCCATGTCTATGCTCGTGGGTTCCCAGACGGTGGAGTGGCAGATTTCATGTCCATCTATATCTCTACATCACGAGTCCAACCGAATGCCATTCGTTTTCATAGTTTCCAATTTTTATGGCCACGGTGTCCTTTGTTGGCGGCTTCCAGCTCTCATGCCCCATATGCGCGGTATACATCTAGCACCCGAAACTTCGATGATGTACAATTGGACCCGGACTCGAAGCTTGCGACTCATTTGCTAATTTTCTTTAATTTAATTGTATAATATCAATATTTATTATTAATAATTTAGTACTTTAAAATAATGTTTTGNTTTGAGATAATGTTAGCTATATAACATATATGTTATATGTTATACATGTAGACAATTGCAATCTTGAACCCGCCAGTCCTAGAGTCCGTCTGTCAATTTCTGTATCACGAAACTCCTAGTGCTGCGTGGAGGACACAGAACAATAGAAGTGCAATGTTGAGCGAGCCAATCCGATGTCCGCTTGTCAATTTGTATATCGCGGAACTCTGGGTGCTATTTGTAGGACACAGAACAATAAAGACCCAATTTTCAGCCCGCTAAGCTAAGAACCCGCAATCCAAAAAGTGGATAAGTATGGAATGAGGGATCCGTGCATGCTGTATAAAATCTGATATCCATACTTTATAAAAGTACATATTTACTATGGATTACTCGTTCCTCATAAAATTTCTAGGTCCGGAACTAGCGGATACACGTGTTCAGATTTCTAGTTACTTTTATATTGCCAACCTGACCGTCCGCTTGCCTGTTTTATATTGTACATATTACATGTAATGTCTGATACATATTCAATTTTGAGTGCACCACTCGTGGAGTACGTCTGTCAAATTAGACCCCGCCAGCCCGATAACCTGCGATACATATTCAATTCCATCTGTGGATTTGTATATAGTGGAACTCTGAATGTTGTTTGGAAGACACGGGACAATAGAAGTGCAATGTTGAGCCAACTAGCCTACAAGTCTGCGCTCCAAAAAAGTGGCTAAGTATGGAATAAGGGATCTGTACATACTCTATTAAATGCCATGTCCCTAGTTTATAAAAGTACATATAATAGAAGTGCAATGTTGAGCGAGCCAACTCGATGTCCGCTTGTCAATTTGTATATCGCAGAACTCTGGGTACTATTTGAAGGACACAAAACAAGAGAGACCCAATTTTCAGCCCGCCAAGCCGAGAAGCCGCAATCCAAAAACTAGCTAAGTATGGAATGACGGATCCCTACATGCTCTATAAAATCTGATATCCATACTTTATAAAAGTACATATGTAACGTTCCCTTGACCAACCTCAGGCCGGAGAGCGCCACTCCAGAGAAACCACTCATGCTCTGATACCAATTTGTAACGTTCCCCCGACCAACCTCAGGTCGAAGAGCACCACTCCATAGCAATCACTCATGCTTTGACACCAGTCGGTAACATTCTCAGTAATCAACTGAGTTGTGCCACCTATATTTACTCTTTAAATTGCATGCAACTAAAACAAATACATACAACATTCTTGCGGAAGCTTTAAAGTTAAACACCAATTTTCTTTCTGTGACATATGGCTTTTATATAGAAATAACAGTAACTACAGATATGCCACATTTACAGGAGGTTACCCATAAGCACATAAGCAATCATAATCACATATATGCTAAAATCGTAACATAGGCATGTAAATAACAAAACAACATATCATTTTATCATACAATTGGTACTTATCTTAGAAAGACTGTCACCAACTGCTTACAGACCGTCCATGAACCTCCCAACCATAGAATACACTGTTCATCACTCTCAACAGTGAGTCACCCTCGAGCTGGGACTGAACTCCACCTAGGGTAAAGGGCTCCTATCCCGGCTAAGGCTCAAGGACAACATGAAAGACTCCATCTCAGGTGATCACTCAACTAACAACCTACAACCTCTCATTCCCCACATGCCTGTCCCACCCAAGGAAGTGTGCCCCTTCTCTGCTCAACAGTTCCTCAGCTGCCCCACTTCCCTTCCAGGGCTTCAACAACAGGCCAGACCGAATTCTCAGAGCATTGTAGCTGCAGTTTAGCACCTTTGGGAATCAATCCCCAACAATTCTCTCGCTCAGAGAATTGCTCACAGCCTTGACAACCCGCTTCTTCAATCCCGCTCCAAGCTAACGAGGTACACCAACCAAAAGGAGGTATGGGAACAAGTTCCGGAATGGTGAAATGGATGTCTCAAGAATAACAAAATGCGTGAGTGAAAATGGTCATGGAATCATTGATTGGATAATTGAGTGTGTACATGGATCACTGTGAAATATTCGTGAAAAGTGATGGTGAGAATGATGGTCAGGCTCTAGTCTGGAAAAATCCCCCCCATGGAAAATATCACCCAAATGAGCTAAGTCCCCCATGATATGAATGCATGTCCCCAACTTGACACTTGTCATATTGGAAGTTACTTAGGTCCACTTGTCTCCAACTTTAGAACTTAGGATAAAATAATTATCCACACTTTACGTTTTAGGAATATCAATATAATATTCCCTTGACTTTTGGGCCTCACTTTCCCTAACTAGTGAAGTTCAGTCCCCCATCTCTTTTATCGTGGTCGGTCTGCGCAGAGCGATGTATTTATATTAATCATGAGTCATGTACAAAGTAGGTGCACTGGCCCTTGACATCTAGGCGTTCTGGCCTAATACCAAAACATAAGCATCCCGACTTATAATAACCAGCTCACTAACCTATAATACTTATCATATACACAAGGCTCATTGTCCTCCATACTGCGTGCACCTTAGTTACTATGCGCGGTATCCTGCGATGTGCATATTACATCATTTTACTGTGCAGTTCATGCGTGCACTATGCCACATGATGTGCATTACCAAATGAGGTCAAAACAACTCACCAGCTTAAGTATATGTATATTGCATTTGAAATTGGGTTCAGTAGAGGGATATTACAATCCCCTCCCTTTATTTATGCACTATCCTCAGTGCATCATACACCCATATATAACAGAGTTTTCAAAAATGTTCAAAAAGATGCAGGTATTCTGTTCGCATTGTATCTTCATGCTTCCAAGTAGCATCCTTAGGACCGTACCAAGTCCATTGAACCTTTACAAGCCCTATGGCTTGGTTCCAAAGCTGCTTGACTTTTCGGTCCAAAATGTGCACCGGATGCACTTGAAAAGTGCCTTCTTGCTCCACCTGAATCACATTCCAATCAATAACATGATTAGCATCAGGTACATATTTCTTTAGCAATGATACATGGAAGACATTATGAACATACATAGATGCAGGCAATGCAATCATATAAACAACTGGACCAATCCTCTCTAGGATTTCAAAAGGCCCACAAAATCTAGTTGCCAACTTGGCACAACTTCCCAACTTCAGGGAACTCCTGTTAGCTTTCACTTTCAAGAAAACATGATCACCCACTTTGAATTCTCTATGGGTTCTATTCTTATCGGCATAAATTTTCTGTCTGTCTTGGGCAACTTTTAAATTTTGCTTAAATTTTGCTTAAATTTTGTCATCTAGTCCTCCATATCCCTGAGCAACTCTGGCCAAACTACTGTCCTAACAGCTGGATTATCCCAACTCACTGGAGTATTTCACTTTTTGCCATAAAGTGCTTCAAATGGGCTCATATTTAATGATTCATGATACCCATTGTTGTACGCGAATTCTACCAAGTGTAGGTAGTCTTCCCATTTCGATGGTTTGTCCATCACATACATTCTTAGTATATCTTCTATCACCCTGTTCACTCTTTCTGTCTGTCCATCAGACTCAGGATGATAAGATGTACTAAGGTTCAGATTCGTTCCGAATCCTTTGAACAATCCTTTCCAGAAATTCAAGGTGAATTTTGGGTCTCTGTCAGACTCAATTGTTTTAGGAATCCCGTGCAATCGTGCCACTTCCTTTATGAAAATATCAACAACCTCTACTGCCTTGTGCGTAATTTTCAGTGGAATAAAATGGGCAGCTTTCGTAAGCTTGTCCACCACCACCATGATCGAATCATGCAGCTTGCCTGTTCTAGGTAATCCCATAATAAAATATATTGTCACCACTTCCCACTTCCATTCAAGAATGTTTAAATGTTGTAGCAACCCTGCTGGGTGTCTATTCTCAACTTTCACTTTCTGGCATTCCATACATCTAGCGATGTACTCGGCGATCTATTTCTTTATACTTGGCCAAAAGTAATGGCTTTTGATCGCTGCCAAGGTTTGCTGATATCCAGAGTGCCTTGCATAAGGAACATTATGCATTTCATGCAAAATCATACATTTCAAGTCCTGAACATTTGGAACAAAAATCTTGTTCTTGCGCAACAATATTCAATCTATTCCCAACTTATAATCATCCACCAATTCTCTATACTGCAGATCTGCATTGGCAACCTCCATAATTTTGCTTTTAACATCAGTTTGGTACATGATAATGGCTGAATTATGTAACTCATGCACCTTCCTGCTGAGTGCATCAACCACTTTATTCTCCTTCCCTTTGATATGATTTATATCAAAATCATATTCGGTTAGAAATTCTAACCATCTGCTTTGTCTAGCATTTAGATTTGGCTGATCAAATAAATATTTCAGACCATTGTGGTCTGTTCTTAGCTCAAACCTCTTTCCCATGAGGTAGTGTCTCCATTTCCTCAAGGCATGCACTATGGCTACCAACTCCAAATCTCGAGTGGCATAGTTTCTTTCATGATCCTTCAACTTCCTTGATTTGTAACATATTACAAACCCATTTTGATCGAGGACTCCACCAAGTCCTTCGTTACATGCATCAATGCATACGATGAAGTCTTCTTCTGGATTTGCGATCCTTAATATTGGAGCACTTGTCAATAATTGTTTCAAGTGCTGGAAACTTCTTTCACAAGCCATTGTCCATTGAAACTTCACTCCCTTTCTTTGGAAGGAAGTGTTTGGATGTGCAATCTTCAAGAATCCTTCAATAAATCTTTTGTAGTAACCTGCAAGACCCATGAACGATCTCACCTTTGTCACATTCTTCGGTGATGACCACTATCTAATGGCCTCTATCTTCTCAGGATCCACTGCTATCCCATCCTTTGAAATGATATGCCCCAAATAATGAATCTATTTCTGATAAAATGAGCACTTGCTTAATTTGGCATATAACTGTCGTTCTCTTAATACTTGCAACACCATCCTCAAATGATGTTCATGCTCTTCCTCTGACTTGGAATATATAAGAATGTCATCCAAAAAGAAAATGACAAACTTGTCCAAATACTCTCGGAAAACATCATTCATTAAGCACATGAAAACATCTGGTGCATTTGACAACCCAAATGGTACCACTGTGAACTCATAATGACCATACCTTGTCTTGAAGGTGGTCTTGCTAATATCCTCTTCTTTAATTCTTACCTGATGGTATCCTGATCTGAGATCTATCTTTGAAAATATTTTTGCATCCTTCAATTGATCAAAGAGGTCATCAATCCTTGGTAGAGGATACTTGTCCTTAACAGTCACTTTATTCAACTGTCTGAAGTCAATGTACAACCTTAGTGTTCCATCCTTCTTTCTCACAAACAAGACTGGGGCACCCCAAGGTGACATGCTTGGGCATATATACCCCTTCTTTAGAAGTTCTTCAAGCTGCATTTGCAACTCCTTCAATTCTGGTATACTCATTCTGTAAGGAGTCTTTGATACTAGCGTTGATCCAGGCATCAAATTTATAGAGAAATCAATGTCTCTCCTTGGGGGTAGTCCAGGTACCTCCTTGAACACATCCTCAAAATCTTCCAGGACTGCATAATCTTCCAAATTTGTCACATTATCTTTAGGTGTCTCTTCCAAATGAGCCGCAAATATTTGACATCCTTTTCTGTAACATTTCTTCAGTTGCAATGCTGGAATTTCTCTAATGGTTATTTCCCTGGGAATTCGTTGTACCTTCCTTAGTTTCCCTTCCTCATCCAGGCAAGTAAATGATTTGTTGTGACAATCTAAGAGAGTGTGGTGTTGGTCCAACCAATCCATCCCAATTAGACAGTCATAGGAACCTAAAGGCAAGATGTTCAAATACGCCTTGGTGTTCAGTCCATTCATGTCTATGAGGCATGACTTAACCATCTCATTAACTTTTCTTTTGGCTCCTGTAGCTAGTTGCACCAACCAGGATTTCCCATGCTTGATTTTTGGCAATTGCAAACTTTCCACCATCTTAGGGTCTATATAACTATGACTAGCTCTTGAATCAATTAAAATAGCAAGGGTTTGGTTGTTGATCATACCTTCCACTTCAATCATGTGGGACTGATACTTTGCTTGCTTGTTGTCCAGGGATACATAAATCCTTGGCACATATCTGCCCATGTCCTCTACTGTCTCAGCCCATTGTACATTGTGAACAACCCTACTTTTTTCACCTCTGTGAGGACAATCTCTGAACCTATGGTCCCCTTTACAACCCCAACATTGCATAGGTGGCTGTCTTGGCCCTTGACTTCCTGTGTCAATCACTCTAGTTTCTTTATGCGTTTGCTACCCTTGTGGATTATTTCTGAAGAACGGTGGCTTAGATCCCTTCTTCCTCTGATCCATCTTGAATTTCTTATTGTCTTCCCAAGCCTTTTGGAAAGCTGGCTTTGCTTTCTGTTGATCATATAAGCATTTAGCTCTCCTTATGGTCTCTTCTAATGTCTTGGGATCATCATACTACATTTTGTCACTAATGAACAATGGAAATCCACTTAAATACCTTTGAATATTGACTATCTCATCCTTGATGAAAGAGACATACTTCAACAGTTCTAGAAACCTTCTCTCATATTCATCTATGGTCATACTTCCAAGCTTAAGTTCAAAGAACTCTTTCATTTTATTGTCATAGTACCTTTTAATTAAGTGCTTCTTCTCATAATACTTCTTGAATTCCTTCCAAGTAACACTTTTCTCTACAATGTGTTGCACCTGCACAAGTTGATCCCACCACATGGAGGCCTTTCCTTTGAGTGATAGATAGCGATTATACCTTCTGCACGAGAAGAATAATTATGCAATTGAAAATATTTCCTCATGCATAGCAACCATGTTTCTGCATCTTCATCCTTTTTGTGCTCACCATCAAATGTAGGAGGTTTGATTTTGTTCATTTCTCCTCGCAGCTCATCCACCTCAGATCTCTTATACCTTCTGACAGGGGACAGACTGGAGCTGTTGCCTACTCTCTTATTGGAATGCCTTTGGGAATGATGGTGATGTCTACTAGCACTTTTTACTTTTCCTTTCTCCTCTAAAGATTTGTGACTCTCAGATTTACTTGAGTCACTCTCCTTAACCAATTTTTGTTCTATTCTGTTCAAACCCTCCAATAGCTTCATGTTGAAGTCATCCTGCTTCTCTTTGGCTTTCATAAGCCTTTCATTATTAGCTTTATGGCTTTGGACATCCTTCTGCAAATTCTTAATGGTCTCAGCCATATTCATATCTTCATTCCTTTCTTCTCCATGTTCGTTGGAGTTCGTTCCTTCCATGCCCAAATGGACATCCACCCCTCTGCTCTCATTTTGCTGACTGTAATTCCCATGTGCTTCTTCCATTCTTATGGATTTCGTGCTAGTCTGATCTGATCGAGTTGTTGTTAATTCTGCAAAACGTGTAGCCATCGCAACTTATCAGGCTAAATTTCAACAATTCATGGGAATAAGCACCTTTTGATCCTATATACACATCATAATTAGCTGTCCCGATTTCCTAGTGTTATCACCATGGAAATTCTAGATAAGACCCAAGTCTCCAAAACACAGACGTGCAGTGCCTTCCGAGATACAGTTGAGAAAGAAGGTGGTTTTCCGAAACCACTTTCGCCAAGACGCGATATCACATGTCTCAATATGTCAAATCCACCACTTATGGAGTGGGCGACGGCTAGTCAGATCACCCTACTTCACTCGTTCGGTACTTCACAACCACGTGATGTCAATTGAACGCCGCCATGTAACGAACTCAAAAGCTAATCATTCGAAATAGATTGGCCAAGCATGGCAACCCAACGCTCTTGTACGCAATCCTGTTCGACTTCCTACTCTCTGTAAAGACACATTTCGGTATCCCCAACCTGAGATACATGAACAAGTCTAAGTCGAGTGAGACTGGTTATTCGAGCAACATGCTAGACTTTCCTGCGAGTAACGAGGAAAGGGTCCTTGTGCACATTTTAGCAACTAAGTTCCACACAGAGCTGACTATAGACTTGCAATTGGAAGCTAGGCTAAATCCCACTATAAAGGATTTAGTCATCAACAAGCCAGCCACTAAGAAGAAAAGGAGCAATTGGCAGAAGAAGGAGGAATCTACGGCTGAAGTGGGCGAAAGTGTTAGAGAGAATCAACTTGTCTGGTTAGACTCTTCTTTAAAGGCATAGATCACTAAGCTGAAGTAAGTCTTCAACTAAAATAAGCATGTCTCAGCGAATTTTGAACACCCGGTAGCGGAGGTAAAGAGTACCAGAGATGATAGGCATGTTCTTAAACGACCCTTTTTCAACAGGCTAACTATTGTCATCCTCTTTTTTGTAATTTGTAATTATTACAATTATATAAATACAGAAACGTATTTTAAACTGTTTTATTACAATTTCTAATTGGTGATGTTATGAATCTTGTTCTCTTTTATAGTAAGTTTTTCTTGTAATCTTATATTTTATTTTCATCTGTCTAAATCAGAGGAAATTAAAGTTTGGAATTATTTTTAATTAATTAATGCATCGATGCAGTTGTGTGTTTCTTTTTCTTTTATTAATATGGAATTTAAACTCAGACTCGTCGCCTTCCAAGCGATTTTGTGTGCACTAAACTTCGACCTCTTCATTTATATTTGACGTGCATAGAAATATCACAAGGTAAAATTCTTTTTCGCGCACCTAAATCTACTGTGCATTTCTTCTTTGTCGCACCAACTACTTACGCGCACTACTCCAGCGTCATGCGCCAATACCCACTGCGCACAGTTTCGATACTGTGCACCGATATTCCACCGCGCCCAATTATCCGCGCACACTACTTAATACACTGCCGCGACACAACTTATACTCATACTTATGTGCGTACCAACCAAACTCCTCTGCGTTAAGCAATACTTGCGCACCCCATGTGCACCTTACTATGTGTGTGCTCACCGCGCAAGGTTAAATTCAATGCATGCATCTACACATAATAATATTCCACGCAATGCCACAATTTACCGCGCACACTGGCACGCCAACGTTTTCCCGCACGGTGCCAAAATTTACCATGAGCGCCAGTACGCCAACCTTTTCTAAGGACACTCCGTGGCTCCAATTCTGGTCACTTCGAAGTTACTTTTCTGTGAATATTTGCTTCAACTGAACCCCTCTGGCCCATCCAAACTCAGTGTTGAACTGAAGCTCTGATACCAATTTGTAACGTTCCCCCGACCAACCTCAGGTAGGAGAGCGCCACTACAGAGCAACCACTCATGCTCTGACACCAGTCGATAACATTCTCAATAATCAATTGAGTTATGCCACCTATATTTACTCTTTAAACTGCATGCAGCTAAAACATATACATACAACATTCTTGCGGGAGCTTTAAAGTTAAACAACAATTTTCTTTCTGTGACATAGGACTTTTATATGGAAATAACATTAACTACAGATATGCAACATTTACATGAAGTTACCCATTAGCACACAAGCAATCATAATCACATATATGCTAAAATCGTAACATAGGCATGTGAATGACAAAACAACATATCATTTTATCATACAATTGGTACTTATCTTAGAAATACTGTCACCAACTTCTTACAGACCGTCCACGAACCTCCCATCCATAGACTACACTATTCATCACTCTCAAAAGTGAGTCACCCCCGAGCTGGGACTGAACTCCACCTAGGGTAAAGGGCTCCTATCCAGGCTAAGGTTCAAGGACAATAGGAAAGACTCTGTCTCAAGTGCTCACTCAACTAACAACCTACAACCTCTCATTCCCCACATGTCTGTCCCACCCAAGGAAGTGTGCCCCTTTTCTACTCAACAGTCCCTCAACTGCCCCACTTCCCTTCCAGGGCTTCAACAACAGGCCAGACTGGAATTCTCAGAGCGATGTAGTTGCAATTTAGCACTTTCGGGAATCAATCCCCAACAATTCTCTCACTCAGAGAACTGCTCACGGGCCTGAAAAACTGCTTCTTCAATCCCGCTCCAAGATGACTAGGTACACCAACCAAAAGGAGGTATGGGAACAGGTTCCAAAATGGTGAAATGGCTGTCTCAAGGATAACAGAATGCGTGAGTGAAAATGGTCATGGAATCATTGACTGGATAACTGAGTGTGTACATGGATCACTATGAAATCTTCGTGAAAAGTGATGGTGAGAATGATGGTTAGGATCTGGTCTGGAAACCCCCCCCGTGGAAAAGATCACCCAAATGAGCTAAGTCCCCCATGATATGAATGCATGTCCCCAACTTGACACTTGTCACATCGGAAGTTACTTTGGTCCACTTGTCTCCAACTTTAGAACTTAGGATAAAATAATTATCCATACTTTACGTTTTAGGAATATCAATATAATATTCCCTTGACTTTTGGTCCTCCCTTTCCCTAACTGGTGAAGTTCAGTCCCCCATCTCTTTTATCGTGGTCGGTTTACGCGGAGCGATGTATTTATATTAATCATGAGTCATGTACAAAGTAGGCGCATTGGCCCTTGACATCTAGGCGTTCCGGCCTAATACCAAAACATAAGCACCCCAACTTATAATAACCGGATCACCAACCTATATTACATATCATATACATGAGGCTCATTGTCCTCCATACTTCACGCACCTTAGTTACTGCGCACAGTATCCTGTGATGTGCATATTACATCATTTTACTGCGCAGTTCATGCACGCATTATGCCACATGATGTGCATTACCAAATGAGGTCAAAACAACTCACCAACTTAAGTATATCTATATTACAGTTGAAATTGGGTTCGGTCGAGGGATATTACAACATATTTACTATGGATTACTCATTCCTCAGAAAATTTCTAGGTCTGAAACTAGCGGATACACGTGTTCAGATTTCTAGTTACTTTTATATTGCCAACCTGACCGTCTGCTTGCCCCTTTCATATTGTACATATTACATGTAATATGTATTACGTATTAGATGCAATGTCGAATACATATTCAATTTTGAGCCTGCCACTCGTTGAGTTCGTCTGTCAATTTAGAGCCCACCAACCTGATAACCCGTGATACATATTACATGTAATGTGTAATACATCAATTCCGTCTGTGGATTTGTATATAGTGGAACTCCGAATGCTGTTTGGAGGACACAGGACAATAGAAGTGCAATGTTGGCCCAGCCAGCCCACAATCTCGTGATCCAAAAAAGTGGCTAAGTATGGAATAAGGGATCTGTGCATACTCTATAAAATGTCATGTCCATATTTTATAAAAGTACATATTTAGTATGTATTGCTCCTTTCTCAGAGCCCGCAAGCGCTGGAGTCCGTCTATGAATTTATATATCGTGGAACTCAATAGAAGTACAATGTTGAGCCAGCCAGCCCGCAAAGTCCGCTTGTAAATTTGTATATCCCGAAATTCTGGGTGCTATTTGTAACACACAGAACAATAGAGGCCTGTTTTTTGATCCCCCCAGCTCGAGAACCCGCGATCCAAAAAGTGTACATGCTCTATAAAATCTTAGCCAAACCGCAAGTCCACCTGTCAATTTGTATATTGCAAAACTCTAACTACTATTTGTAGGACATAGAACAATAGAGGCCTGTTTTTTAGCCCGACAACCCGAGTGCCCGCGATCCACAAAGTGGCCAAGTTTGGAATGCAATATTTGTACATGCTCTATAAAATTTGATGCCCATACTTTATAAAGGTACATATTTTTCTTCCTTGCAATACCGACCGCTTTGTTTTCCTTAGCCAATTTTATGCATGCGGGTTCCCCGCTACGCGTTATTGAACTCTTATTCCCCGTGTTCCGAGTGTACATCTTGCATCCAAAACTTGGGTAATCCATGTCTATGCTCGCGGGTTCCCAGACGACAGAGTGCCATTTTTCATGTCCATCTATATCTCTACATCACGAGTTTAAACTACCACCATTCGTTTTCATAGTTCGCAAATTTTATGCCCGCGGGTTCCTTTGTGGGTGCCATCCAACTCTCAAGCCCCGTGTGCCTGGTATACATCTTCCACCTGAAACTTCGGCGATCTACAATTGGACCTGCACTCGAAGCTTATGACTCATTTGATAACTTTGCTTAATTAAATTGTAGAATATCAATATTTAATATTAATAATTTAGTACTTGAAAATAATGTTTTTAGATAATTCTTATATGTGTGTGTGTGTGTGTGTGTCTTGTTTCTAAATCTTTAATGCTAATAGCTCATCGTGTAGACACTGTGTAAATTTTCATTGATGGGCGCAAGGCTCGAGAAGATTTTCTATTAATAAGCACTAAACCAATATTTGCGGAGGCTTTTCTTATCCCTTCCCAGTGTTAATTTCAAATACCATGGAATGCCATTTGCACGTCGTCATCTTGGTTCGTTCACGAAACCTCCAATCCTTAAATGTTCTTCGCCGTAACCACCACCTTTGCACTTCTAAGTATGCAATAATTAAGATTTACTTCTAACAGCTCACCATACAACACACATAGATATTGTCATTAATGAGCGAATGAGCGAAGAGCTCGAGGAGATTTTCCATTCACACGCATTGAACCAACATTTCCGGGGGGTTATATTATCCCCTCCATTTGTTCATTTCAAGTAGCATCTGGAGCAAACCAATGTTTTCATAAACTATTGGCAGCACCTCCACAATAGTTATGTAGAGATACAATGAACATCTTCGGACCTAAGGACTAGAACCACCACAATAACAAAGCATTGATCCAACGGTTTGCCATGGTAACAATGCAACCCAAAGTTCTTCAAATGGATGAGGTTCATTCTAAAATTGATAGTTCTCACAAGCTTCCCATGGAGAAGAAGAGAAAAAGAATTATAGGGGAGGCAGACGCCCTTGAAATTGAGAGTGAAAACATGGATCTTGACGTTGATCTGGATAGTATATTTTGCAACCTTGAACAACCAAGAGAGGCGATTCACCATAGCTACCCAATGAACATAGTTGATGTCAGAATTTTTGACGAAGATGAATCCTTCATATTCCAGAGTGCTGTTTTTGAAAGCGAATCTAAAAAATTAATTATTGAAAAAAGAGATGTAAAAAATAAGAAAAGAAAACATCGTTCAGAACTTGACCTTGCCAATATGCAAGAGTCCAAAATATCTGAACTTCACATGGAAACCGGAGATGATTTTCATGATTCCATTAGAGTCATAGAGGCCGAGAATGCTAGACTAAAGGAATGGATCAAGGAATTAGAGGAAGCTTTGTTTCCTATGCGATTGTATGGAAGTCCTTTCACAATAGCCATGCCTGCAACTCCCTGCACCCCTGCACCAAACCTAAAAGGCTCCTCCACCTTCCTCGCATCGTGTAGAGAATATGTGGAGAAAAATATCAACAAAAGAATGGAACTGATTACTAAGGCCTGGGAAACATCACAAAATATGGAATCCCTGGGAAGTAGCGCACATAACTAGCTGGAACTTTTGCAGATGGATTTAAAAAATGAAGAAACTTTCTATTTGCACACGGTCATCCCTTTTTCCTTTCATGTCAACAACATGGAAGACACGACGAGAAGACAACATGACCTCCCGTCCAAAAAAAGGCTCACTCAATTAGAAGCATGCTGGAAAGAGAAGGTGAAGAACCTGTATATGATCGTCCAATCATGTGAGCAAGCAATATCAAAGAAAGAAACATTATTCACAAAGCTTTCCAAAATAGACTTAGCTGGAAGGACCAACGACTTCCGGGACCCCAACTTAATCGTCAATCTGTTGGCATTAACCAAGCAATCTTTCGCTAACCAAGTTGATAATTTTAAGGCGTTGTCTTTAATTTTTTTTTACAGGATTCTTGAATATCATGAAGAATACGTGGACAACTGGCTAGTCCGCTATTCGGTACAGAATGGAGACATTCATCAGGCTCTGTGTAATATTTCTATTGATCTAAGCGAATAAGAAAATGAACTTTTCAGCATTAAAATCTGGAATGACATCAACGTCTCCCCCTTGAGAAGCTACATTGAAGAGAACTTGAAGCGGGTCGCCGACGGAATCCAATAGGAAAAGGCATCAACAAGCAAATAGAAAAAATACTTATATGGAACATCACTATAAATACTTTGTTTATCAATCTAATTATTCAAGCGGGTCTGAGATGAAAACCGACTGGAAAAGGCATCAATAAGCAAATACCAAAAATACTTATATGTACCATCGCTGTAAGTCTATACTTATAGTCCTTTCTTTATCAATCTAGTTACCAACTTTTCTGAATAGAAATCTATAGCCAAAGACTGATATCTTCCCATTTCTACTTTTCAGGTATTACACTCTACCGTCTCCCTATATATTTATGTGCTCCTTATAAAACTATTCTTTTGTCTCCTTATATATTTATGTGCTCCTAGATTTTCATCTTCAGCTATGCTGAATGTCAAGACATTCTGTTTATTTTATTTCAATTCTCTTTTTTCTGATGCATATCTTTTACTGCTTCGTCATTTTCAAAATTAAATTTCAGATAAATCACTCATTCGAATTTGAGATATCGTATTTCACACACACACACACACATATATATTTTAAATTTCCAGGAATATGTAACACGCTTTTTATTTATTTTTATATAAATGTCATAAAATTGTGTTCAATATTTTTTTTCTACTCACACATATAGAGAGTATGTCATTTCGTGCATCTTTAACACTTGTCCTTCATGCTGCTTGCCACATCTCCACTGCAATTTCAAGGCCCAAGTCCAATTGTGCTATTACATCAACACGAGGCCCTTAAAATTCAAATAGTCCGCAAGTCCGCTTGTCAATTTATATATCGTGGAACTCTGGGTGCTATTTGTAGGGCACAGAACAATACAACCCAAATTTTGAGCCCGCCAGCCCGATAACCCGTGATCCAAAAAGTTCCTAGGTATGTAATGAGGACTCCGTGCATGCTCTATAAAATCTCAAGCCCATACTTTATAAAAGTGCATACTTGGTATGTATAAAAGTTAATATGTACTTTATAAAACTACATATTTTTTATGTATAATTTATGGAATTTCAATTTCTTTTCTGTCCAGGAGGCCTTCTGTTAAAGAAAACTAATTCGGCAATGCTAATTTAAAGAAAACGAACCTATGTAACAGACGTTACTACTATTCTATTGTATGCTAATTTTTTGTGTCCAAGAACCTTTTAAATGTAATACTATTGTACACTAATTTTTTTTGTCCACGCTCCTTTTAAATCTTGCATGTTCTATCAAAATTAGATACTAGGAACCTTCGTTGATGTAGTAGAAATTAATAATTTCTGATAAATTTCAAATAAAACTAATTTAGGAATACTAAATTCTGCATGGATACCACATGTACTGCAACTTGCAACCCACATGTCTGTACACGGTCTCATTTACTCCCATTCCAACCTAGCAGGGACTACGCTGCCATGCAACACTTGTTTCATGAAAGTAACTTATTGTCAAAGTTATGAGTCCAAATCACTTAGATACTTGAGATCATACAATGGTTAATGTGATTCCATTCATTTGCTTTCTTTATCACCAAGTCATTACATGTTGAATTCTTTCTTTAATCCAACCTTTTTTGGGTATTCTTGTTTTCCATAAGTCCAAGGGTTTGCATACATTTGGTTCAATACATATATGCCCTTTTTTTAGGTATTCTTGTTTTGCATAAGTACAAGGGTTTGCATACATTTGGTTCAATACATATACACCTTTCTTGTTGAAAATAACTGAATTGTTTTCTTATCATGGAAATAATATTTTTA
Organism: Picea mariana; assembly: GCA_032191745.1. Lineage (NCBI taxonomy): Eukaryota > Viridiplantae > Streptophyta > Pinopsida > Pinales > Pinaceae > Picea > Picea mariana. The sequence goes on along the minus strand of JASDQU010102927.1, from coordinate 40,879 downwards.
ATGTTCTAATATTTTCATAAGACAAAAATATTATTACTATTACACATGGTGAAAGTAAATAACTTGAATATTGGCCCAAAAGACGATGTACCCTTTCTAGACTATAACTATAGCATGCAGGAACAACATTGCAACAAAACTATCAGAATTAGGGTTTTTTCACAATAACTTAAACTAGTCTCAAACAAGTGTTCTTGGTAGAATTGTCATATCTTAAGCTTGGAAGGTCAAAATTGAGTGTCACTAGTTCCTTTGGAAAGAATACAAACCATACTATTTAAAGTGAAAGTTTCAGAATCAGATCTAAAATATTGGACACATGGAATTCCATACAAGTTTTCTATCTGGAAAGGGATAAGAATCAACAAGTTTTGGGAAAGTTACCATAACTTTCACTCGACACATCAATTTTTTGGTAAGACCCGTGACATTATAGAGAAGTCATATCAAAGTATTATAGGAAGAAAATTTCAGACTCAAAAGGGCCGAAATTGCAGAGATACATCAGGACAAAGGTCAACCAACAAGAAAATCTCAAAATTAGGATTTTAAAGGTACACAACTTAGAATTGGCTTGACTTTTGATTGGAAGATATTTTTTTGGCCATTCAAAATTTGTGATAAAGAGAATAAAGAGAAATATTATCGTTTTTTCCCACATGGTAAAGGGTGCTCAAAAAATTACTTCACCAACTAAACCTCTAGAAATCTCAACCATGACTCAAGAAGAAAGAGAAAATATTTTTCACGAGCTATCCAAACTGGAGAACCAATTTAATCAGTTGAGAATTAATTTAATAACATATAATGATTTGATGGAAAATAAGATGGATCAAAAAAGAGAATAGATGGAAAAGAAGATGGATGAAAATAATTTACAAATAAAAAAGAAGATGGATGAAAATAATTTACAAATAAAAAAGAAGATGGATAAAAAGATGGAAGAATTGAAAAATTCCAAGTCAACCATCTTCTTACATGCCTTAGATGAGATATTCCCTCTACGAGATATCAAGACACAAGGGAATCATGCCAATGTGGAGGAAATAATGATTGATCCCCAAAACCATGATTATTCATCACCTCCATATCTACATCATTGGAGGGTCTACTCAACACCAAGGAAGTACTCAGTTCCCAAGATCGATATGAGGAAGTTTGATGATAAATATTCAAGTCTAATGACACGAGTCACATAATTCTTGCATTAGATATATAAACACGACACTTTCCCATCTTAAATAAATATTCCACACATTCAGCCTAAAAACAAAAAAAATACAAGAAAACATATTAATTAATAATAATGAATAACAAGTTACAATAAATTAAATATTTACAATAATTTAACTGAAATGTAATCCTAAAATATACTTAATCTCCAACCAATTAAATATTATATTAATAGGATCTGTAATTTAACTATTGCAAGTAATCCTATGTTCTGGATCTGTACCTATTCACTCATCTAGTTAATATTCAACGAGGAGTCAGTGTATACCTGGAGAGTTTTCATATCCCTCTCCAAGGCAAATTTCAACAAATAAAAAAGTTCCATTAATTCTCCAATGTTGTTTGTCCCACTACCAAGATTTTCTTTGAAAAGAAAGTAATGAGATTCATAAAGAAAGAAAGTAAATCCAACCCTAACAAACTTGTTTTGACCTTGACAAGCACCATCAAAATATCCCCAAGGAAGAGATTTATCCACTTGAAATTCACCCAACCCTTTAGTGAATTTTTTCTTGGGAATCTCCTTGTAAAATGGAAGTAACCCAATCACATGAGACAAGACTTTGAAGGTTGGAAGTTGGACGTCCTTAAAGAAAGAGGCATTCTTAGTAAGCCAAATTACACACGGAGCCAGAAAAGGCACTCATAGACAATCCAACTCCTTCCTTGAAAAACAAAATTGAAAGAAAGATTCAATATTCAAACCATGCCACAATGAGTCAAAACCAAAAAATCCTTCAACTTCTCTCCAAACCTTACATGAACAAGAACAATGCAGAAATATATGAGAGTTAGATTCCGCACGTAGTTCGCACAAGGGGCACCTACTAGGACCAACCTTAAGTCTTTTTTGTAAGATATCCCAAGTCAAGACTTTGTTTGAGAGGGCTAACCACATAATCAATTTTGATTTAGGTGGTTCCTTCACTTTCCACAGAGTTAATTTCCACCACCACCAAACTGCCACCTCACCCATTGAAAACATCGCATGATACCCCAACTTCGTGGTATAGTAACCTCTTTGCTTATTAAATCCTTGAATAAGTTCATCATTATTTTCATAAAGTTTGATGTGAACCCTATGCAGTTTAGATACAAAAAGTTTGCAATGCCTCGCAATCTCGCCATCCAGTCCTAGATCAACCAAGCTCAACCAAGCTCGTTTCCACATAGATGTTTCCATAGGGTTATTTATTGAACTGAGGGTTGTGCACCCAGTCTCTCTTAAATGTCAGACCAAGTCTCCTGGAAGGAATATATTCCTATAACATCCCATTATTGCATCTACCTCGATTCTCACTTGTGTTCCATCGCCTACCTGCTAGGCCAAATGAGAGTCTATGATAGGAAAAAACATAAACATAGCCTTTCATTTGTTAGACACATTTAAAATTGATATTTTATCTTTCCTAATCCAATCAATCAAAGAATCAGAGGCTATATACTTCTTAATTAATATCCTACTCCAAAGATGATCCTTTATAAGTGCATTCCATAAATATTTTGCAGCTAAAGAATGACCAAAAATATGAATGTGCTTTAAGACCTACCCCCCAAAAGCCTCATGACCAAACAACTTCTACCACCTATCCCAATGGGATCCTTTAAATTCACTACTACCTTGTCAAAGGAAATTATAACATAACTTTCAAATTTTTTCTAGTACACCATTTAGAAGACGTGCAAGGCTATGTCAGTAAATAGGTATGGCCTCTAGGATTGGATTCACTAGGACCAATCTTCCCCCTCTTGATAGCCATTGATTGCACCAGAGGGAAAATATTTTCTCGATTTTGGAAACCAACCACCACCAATCCACCTTCCCACAACAATTAGGATTTAGTGTAAACCCTAGGTACTTAATGCCATAGTTCAAGTCCAAGTGTTGATAAGGGAAAATTATTTCGAAATCGACCCCCTATTCCTCTGTCAAGACTAAATTAAGCAAAGAAGACTTACATCATTCACCTCCATACGTGTTTCCTTACTATAAAACTGAAGTAATTACTGGAATTGTGATCCCTCTCTACATGATCCAAAAATAAATAAAAGGACATTATCCACAAAAAGCAATTGAGACAATGCTTCCCTTCCTATACTCACACCTTGAATATACCTCACCCTCCTTTCCTCAAGTATAGCCCTTCTCATGCCTTGTACAACCAGAAAAAAAATATACGGAGAAAGATGGCATCCCTGCCTTAGCCCTCTAAAAGGCTTAAGAAATCTGGAGGCAACACCATTGATCAAGATTGCAAATGAAAAAGTAGTTACACAACACATTATCCATCTAACAATAGGTAGTGAGAACCAAAGATGTAAAAGAAATAACTGAAGATACAACTATGATATGTTTTTGTACGCCTTTAATAAATCAAGCTTGATTACATCTGCAGGCATGCGTGAAAGTTTTATAGAATGACGACCCTCTTGTGTTGTACCAATACCCTCGTGGATTTGT